>CM038216.1:68245982-68845982 GCA_021442155.1 Cymbidium sinense
TTAAAGTGTGCAATGTGTTATCATGAGTACCCACTGCCATCAAAGATTTTGAAGGAAAGTGGCACAACACCCTAAATAAAATAAAAAATAAATAAAAACCTAAACCTTAAAAATAAACCTAAAAATAAATAAAAACTAAATCCTAAACCCTAAACTAAAAAAAATAAAATCCAAAATAAACATAAACCTAAACGAAAATAAACTAAACTAAAATAAATAAAACCTAAACCTAAACCTAAAATAAAGTAAACCTAAACTAAAAATAAACCTAAACAAAAAAATAAAACATAAAAAATAAACCTAAATTAAAAACCTAAAAACTAAACATAAAAAAATAAAATGAAAACCAAAATCTAAACCAAAAAAATAAAATAAAAATAAAACTCAACTAAAAAATAAACTTAAACCTAAACCAAATCCTAATAAATAAACTAAAATAAAAAACCTAAACTAGAATAAATAAACCTAAAATAAATAAACTAAACTAAATAAAAATAAAAATAAACCTAAATAAAAATAAAAAATAAAATTAACTAAAATAATTAAAAAAATATACTAAATAAACTAAATAAACCTAAACCTACCTATTTACTTAAGTAAAAAGACCCCTTAAACCCTCAACCATAAACCCTATAACCTAAACCCAAAACCATAAAACTAACCCAAAACCCTAAACCCTAAACCTACAACCCTAAATCTATAACCCTAAACCCTAAACACTAAAATACCCTAAACCCTAAACACTAAAAAACCCTAAACCCTAAACCCTAAACCCTAAAAACCCTAAACCCTAAAGCTTAAACACTAAACCCTAAATTCTAAATCTAAACTAACCTTAAATTATATCCTAACCTTAAACCCTAAACCCTAAATCCTAAACCCTAAAAACCTTATACCCTAAAGCCTAAACACTATACCTTAAACCTTAAAACCTAAACCCTAAACTAAAATAAATCAAAAATAAATTAAGTAAACTAAATAAACCTAAACTTACCAGTTTAGTAAAAATTTGTTTTGTTAAAAAAGGCTATAAACCCTATATCCTAAAACCTAAACCCTAAACCCTAAACTTAAATCGTAAAACGAACCCTAAACCCTTAACCTACAACACTAACCCTACAACCCTAAACCCTAAACCCTAAAAGACCTTAAACCTTAAACCCTAAACCCTAAAAGCATAAACCCTAAAACCCTAAACCCTAAACCCTAAACCCTAAACCCTCAACCCTAAATCATAAACCCTAACCCTAAACCTTAGACCCTAAACCCCAAATCCTAAATCGAAACCTAAAGTAACTAAAGAAATTAAAAAATTAGCCTAAACCCTAAAACCTAGTAAACCTAAACCCTAAGAATGAGTAGAACATTGACAGCAGGAACATCTCCATCAACCAAGCATAATCTAGATCAAACGGAAGGCTGGAGGTGATGGTTATCATATGGTGGGGGATTTGGATGTCGGTAGATATGGAGGTGGTGACAGCCATGGTTATGGAGGTGAGGAGCTACTGAGTTGACAAATGGTGGTGGCGAAGGGAGAGATCGGGGATGTGATGGTAGATCCCGCTACTCGAGAGGCCGAGGTCGTTCTAATGGGAACTTGAGAAATTGAAGAATGGCTGATCCGATCTGCTACTTATCGAACTTTGTCATTATAGTGGAGATGATTCTAGTTATCTAGGATTTTTGATTTCCTCTATGTGTGCTCATTTTTGATCTATGTCGTCGCTTATGTCTTAGAAAACTTGGTGTTAATTGGTTGATGAAATAAAAAAGAAGAAATGTTAAATCTGAATTTTTTCTCTCTTAAAAAAAAACCCTAATCCCTAAACTAAAACATGTACCCTAAACCTAAAATTTAAACCCTAAACCCTAAACCCTAAAAATAAAAATAAATTAAAAAAATTTAAAAAAACCCTAACCCTAACTCTAAGTCCTAAAACTAACCTAAAGTCTAAACACTAAACCCAGTTCCCTAAACCCTAAACCCTAAATCCTAAACCCTAAAAAATACTAAACCCTAAACCCTAAACCATAAACCCTAATCCCTAAACCCTAAAAACCTAAAAACCTAAACACACAAGCCTAAACTAAATAAAACCTAAAAAAATAAAAAATAAAATAAAATAAAAACTTGAACATTAACCTAAACCTAAGCCTAAAAAGAAAATAAAATTAAATTAAAAACTAAACTAAAATAAAATTAATAAAAACCTAAATTAAACAAAAAAATAAAATAAACTTAAATGTAAAAACATAAATAAAAAAAACTAAAAGAAAAATAAAAATAAATTAAACTTAAAATAAAATAAAATAAAAACTAAATAAAAACCTAAACTAGAAAAATAAACCTAAAAATAAATAAAAAATTAAACCTAAACCTTAAACTAAAAAAAACCCTAAACCTAAAATAAACAAATAAAATAAACCTAAACCTAAACTAAATTAAACTAAACTAAACTAAAATAAGTAAAAGCTAAACCAAAACCTAAAATAAACAAAACATAAACCCTAAACTAAATAAAATAAAATAAAATAAAAATAAACCTAAACTAAACTAAAAAATAAAATATAAAAATAAACCAAAAATAAAATCCTAAAATCTTAACCTAAAAAAATAAAATAAAAACTTAAACCTAAACCTAAAAAGAATAAAATAAAACCTAAACCTAAAAAAGTAAAATAAAAATAAACTAAACTAAAAAATAAAACTTAACCTAGATTTAAGCCAAAAAAACAAACTAAAATAAATAAACCAAAAATAAATAAACTAGACTAAATAAAAATAAAAATAAACCTGAATAATAAAATATAAACTAAATAAGTTAAATAAAACTAAACCTACATGTTTATTTAATTTAAATAAAAAATAAAAATAGAAAAAAATTTAAAAAAAAACCATACACCCTAAACCTTAAACCCTAAACCCTAAACCCTAAACCCTAAAACCCTAAACCCTAAAACCTAAACCCTAAACCCTAAACACTAAACCCTAAATACTAAAACTTAAACCCAAAGCTTTAAACCCTAAGCCCGAAACCCTAAACCCTAAAAAATAATAAACCCTAATCATTAAATTAACCAAAAACCAAAAACTCGAAACCCTAAATCCTTAACCCTTACCCTAACCCTAAAACCTAAACCCTTAACCCTAAACACTAAACCTAAATCCTAAAATTCTAAACCCTAAACCCTAAACCTTAAACCCAAAACATTAAAAATTCTAAACCATAAAGCCTAAAGCCTAAACCCTAAACTAACCCGAGACCCTAAGCTAACCTTAAACCCTAAGCCCTAAACCCTAAACCGTAACCCTAAACTCTAAACCATAAAACCCTAATCCCTAAAACCCCTAAAACCTAAACCCTAAACACTAAACACTAAATCCTAAACCCTAACACCTAAAAATCTAAAACCTAAACCTAAAGTAAATAAAACTTAATAATAAAATAAATAAATAAACCTAAACCTAAATAAAATAAAATAAAAAAATAAAATAAAAACCTACACTAAAATGAAACATAAACCTAAATAGAAAATAAAATAAAAACTAAAAATAGACTAAAATAAAATAAATAAAAACCTAAACTAAGCTTAAAATAAAAAATAAATAAAATCTAAACCTATAAATAAAATAAAAACCTAAACCTATGAACAAAAAACCTAAATAAAATAAAAAGAAAAAATAAAATATATATAAAATAAACCCAACCCTAAAATAACATAAACACTAAATAAAACCCAAAACCTAAAAAAGAAACCAAAAAATAAATAAAAAGTAAAACCTGAACCCTAAACTAAAAAGAAATCCTAAACCTAAAATAAAGTTAAAATAAACAAAATAAAATAAACCTAAACCTAAACTAAAATAATCTAAACTAAAATAAATAAAACCTAAACCTAAAATAAACTAAACCTAAACCTAAAAATAAACCTAAAACTAAAATAAATAAAATAAAATAAACTAAAAATAAACTTAAACCTTAATTAAAAAATAAAACCTAAAAAGAAATCAAAAATAATAACCTAAAACCTAAACCTAAAATAATTAAATAAATACCTAAACCTAAGCCTAAAAAAATTAAATAGAAACCTAAACCTAAACCTAAAAATAAAAAAATAAAACCTAATCCTAAAAAATAAAACAAAAATAAAACTCAACATAAAAATAAACCTAAAGATAAAAAATTGACTAAAATAAATAAACCTAAAATAGATGAACTAAACTAAATAAAAATAAAAAACAAAATAAACCCAAATAAACAAATAAAACTAAATAAACCTAAACCTACCTCTTTAATTAATAAAAAAAACCTAAACCCTAAATCCTAAACCCTAAACCCTAAAACCTAAACCCTAAAACTAAACCTAAACCCTAAACCTAAACCTACAACCCTAAACCCTAAACCCTAATACCCTAAACCCTAAACCCTAAACCTAAACCCTAAACCCTAAACCCAAAACCCTAAATTCTAAATCATAAACCCTCAACCCTAAAACCTATAACCCTAAACCCTAAACCCTAAACCCTAAACCCTAAACCCTAAACACTAAAACCTACAACCCTAAACCCTAAGCCCTAAACCCCAAACCCTAAATCTTGAACCCTAAACCCTAAGAATGGACAAATTCTTGATGGAAGGAACATCACCATCAACTAGGCTAAATTTAGATTTGGTGGTTGAGGCAAAGAAGGATGCGACAGTTATCACATTGGTGGTGAGGTATCTGGAGGTACTGGTGGATTAAGAGGTGGTGATCTTAGCAGTGGTGGTTATGGAGTCGGGAGGGACGATGAAAGTTACAACCATGGTGGTGGTGGAGGGAGAGATCAGGGATATGATGGTGGATCCCTCTACTCGAGTGGTGGGGGTGGTACTGATGGGAATAAGAGAAACTAAAGAATGGCTAATCCGATCTACTGGTTATGGAAATGTGTCTTCACAGCAAAGATGATTCTAGTTTTCTAATATTTTTTATTTTCTCTATTCGTGCTCATTTTTTATCTATATTATCACTTGTGTCTTAAAAAACTCAATGTGTCACTTGGTTGATGAAATCGAAAAGAAGAAATGTTGAATCTAAATTTATTCTCTCTTAAAAAATAATGTACAACTCTATACGTTAAACTCTAAACTATAAATCCTAAACCTTATATCCTAAAACTAACCCTAAATCCTAAACCCTAAACCCTAACCCTTAAATCCCAAAACCTAAACCCTAAACCCCAAAAGCCTAAACCCTAAAATCTAAACCCAAATCCCTAAACCCTAAAACCCTAAACCCTAAACCCTAAACCCTAAACCTTAAAACCTACAACCTTAAACCCTAAACCCCAATCCCTAAACCCTAAACCCCAAACCTTAAATCCTAAACCATAAGCCCTAAACTAACCCTAAATCGTAAACCCTAAACTAACATGAAATCCTAAACCCTAAACCCTAAACTAACCCAAAATTGGTAGAACCTTGATGGCAGGAACATCATTATCAACTAGCCTCAACCTAGATCTAGTTATGGAGGCGAAGGTAGAGGCAGTGATTATCGCAGTGGTGGTAGGGGTTCTAGAGGTGCTGGTGGATATGCAGGTGGTGGTTGGAGCAGTGGTGGTTATGGATGTGGGAAGAGCGACGGAGGTTACAACCGCGGTGGTGATAGAGGGAGAGATTGGGGATATGATGGAAGATCCCGCTACTCATGAGATTGGGGTGGTTCTAAGGGGAACTGGAGAAATTGAAGAATGGCCTCTCCGATCTGCTGCTTATGAAACTATGTCTTTACAGTAGAGACGATTCTACTTATCTAAGGTTTTTGATTTGCTCTATGGGTGCTCATTTTTTATCTATGTCTTCGCTTGTGTCTTAGTAAACTTGGGGTGCAACTTGGTTAATGAAATTGAAAAGAAGAAATGTTGAATCTGAATTTGTTCTCTATTAACAAATAAACTTTAAATCCTAAAACCTAAACCTACCGATTTACTTAATTTTTCTTTTAGAAAAAACCCTAAACCCTAAACCCTAAATCCTAAACCCAAAACCATAAAACTAACCCTAAACCCTAAACCCTAAATCTTAAAAAATCTTAAACTTTAAACTAACCCAAAACCATTAACCCTAAACCCTAAACCATAAACCCTAAACCTTAAACCCAAAACCCTAAACCCTAAACCCTTAACCTTAAAACGTAAAGCCTATACTCTAAAACCCTAAACCCTAAACTAACCATAAAGCCTAAGCTAACCCTAAACCCTATGCCCTAAACCGTAAACCCTTAAAACCCTAAACTCTAAAGGCTAAACACTAAACCCTAAATTGTAAACCCTAAACCCTAAAACCCTAACCCTAAACCCTAAAACCCTAAACTCTAAAACCCTCAACCCTAAAACCCTAAAACCTAAACCCTAAACCCTAAACCCTAAACCCTAAACCCTGAAAAGCTAAAAACCTAAACCTAAACTAAAAAAAACCTAATAATAAAATAAATAAGAAAAAGCTAAACCTGTAACATCCATAACAACTACAATAGCAAGCCTTTATCCCACTAAGTGGGGTTGGCTACATGAATCCTTTGTCACTTTTGTGCCCTATTATGTGTCAAATTCTCATTTAATTCAAGTATACTAAGGTCACTTTTTATACATATTAACCATGTCTTTTTAGGTCTACCTCTACCTTTCTTAACACAAGGAAAATATAATGCAACTACTCTCCTAACAAGGTCATTAGACGGCCGACATTATATGTGGTTAAACCATCTAAGGTGACTCTCTCTAATCATATCTACCATTGGAGTTACTCCAACTTTTTTTCGAACATACACATTTCATATTTTATCTCTAAGAGTAAAGCCAATAATCCATCTGAGCATCATCATTTCTACAACACTTAACTTAATCTCATGCTTCTCTTTCATTGGCCAACATTCTGCACCATAAATCATTGCAAGTCTGACCACCATCTTAATAAAATTTTTCCTTAAATTTAAGCGGTACTTTTATATCACACAATAGTATAGATGCATTCCTCCACTTCAACCATCCATTGCAGATCTTAAGAAAACCTAAACCTAAATAAATTATAAAAAATAAAAAATAAAAAAATAAAAACCTAAACTAAATCCTAAACCTAAACCAAAAAATAAAATAAAATAAAAAATAAAAATAAAGTAAAAGAAAATAAATAAAAACCTCAACTAAAATAAAATAAAATAAAATAAACCTAAATAAACTAAAATAAAAACTAAAAAATAAACCTAAAAAATAAATAAACAGTAAAACCTAAACCCTAAATTAAGAAAAACCTAAACTTAAAATAAAAATAAAATAAACAAAACAAAATAAAACTAAACCTAAACTAAAATAAATAAAACCTAAACCTAAACCTAAAATAAATTAAACATAAACATAAACCTAAACTAAATAAAATAAAATAAACCAAAACCTAAACTAAAAAATAAATCCTAAAAATAAACCTAAAATTAATACTTAAAAGCTTAACCTATAAAAAAATAAAATAAAAACCTAAACCTAAACCTAAAAATAAAAAATAAAACCTAAACCTGAAAAATAAAATAAAAATATAATTGAACTAAAAAGTAAACATAAACCTAAACCTAAATAAAAAAAACTAAAATAAAAAATCTAAACTAAAGTAAATAAACTTAAAATAAATAAACTGAACTAAATATAAATAAATAATAAACCTAAATAAAAATAAAATTAAAACTAAAATAAATAAAAAATAAACTAAATAAACCTAAACCTACTGATTTAGTTATTTTTTTTGTAAAAGAACACTAAACCCTAAACCCTACACCCTAAACCCTAAATCTTAAACCTTAAACCCTAAACCCTAAACCCTGAAAGTAACCCTAAACCCTAAACCATAATCCTACAACCCTAAACCTACAACCCTAAACTTTGAAACTTAAAACCTGAACCCTAAACCCTAAAAACCACTAAAACCTAAACCCTAAACTAACCCTAAACCCTAAACCATAAACACTAAACACTAAACCATAAACCATAAACCCTAAACCTTATACCCTAAAACACTAAACCATAAACCCCAAATTAACCTTAAATTATAAACCCTAAACCCTAAAAAATTAAACCTAAAGTAATAAAACCATGATAACCTAAACCTAAAAAACCCTAAATTCTAAACCTAACCTAAACCTAAAACCCTATACCCTAAAGCCTAAACACTAAACTAAACCCTAAACCCTAAAATAAACCCTAAAACCTAAACCTAAACCTAACAAAATAAAAAACATAAAAATAAAATAAATAAATAAAACCTATACCTAAATAAAATAAAAAATAAAATAAAATAAAAACTTAAATTAAAACCTAAACCTAAACCTAAAAAAAAAATAAAATAAAAAATTAAAAATAAACTAAAATAAAATAAATAAAAACCTAAACTAAAATAAAAAATGAAATAAACCTAAAAATAAAAAAATTAAATAAAATAAAAACTAAAAAAAAATAATATAAAAACTAAATAAAAACTTAAACATAAAAAATAAACCTAAAAATAAAATTGAAAAATAAATAAAATTTAAAACCTAAACCCTAAACTAAAAAAAACTTAAACCTAAAATATAAATAAAATAAACAAAATAAAAGGAACCTAAACCTAAACTAAAATAAATTAAATTAAAATAAATAAAACTTAAACATAAACTAAATAAAATAAAATAAACTAAAAATAAACCTAAACCTAAACTAAAATATAAAACCCAAAAATAAACATAGAATAAAAGCCTAAAACCTAAACCTAAAAAAATAAAACAAAAATTAAACCTACACCTAAAAATAAAAAATAAAACCGAAACTTAAAAAATAAAATAAAAATAGAACTCAACTAATAAATAAACCTAAACATAAAAAATAAATTAAGATAAAAAACCTAAACTAAAATAAATAAACCTAAAATAAATAAATTGAACTAAATAAAAATAAAAAATAAACCTAAATAAAAAAAATAAAATAAGCTCAAATAAATAAAAATAAACAAAATAAACCTAAAACTACCAGTGTACTTAGTTAAAAAGAAAAATCCTAAACCCTAAGTTCTAAACCCTAAACCCTAAACCCTTAACCCTAAAACCCTAAACCATAAACCCTAATCCCTAAATCTTAAACCCTAAAACTTATAACCATAAACCCTAAACAAACCCAAAACCCTAAGAATGGGCCAAACCTTGATGGTAAGAACATCACTGTCAACTAGGATCAATCTAGATCTAGCGGTGGAGGTGAGGGCGGAGGCGGTAGTTGTCGCAGTGGTGGTGGGGGATCTAGTGGTGCTAATGGATATGGAGGTGGTGGTCAGATCAATGGTGGTTATGGAGACAGAAGGAGCGATGGAGGTTATAGCCATGGTGGTAGCGGAGAGAGAGAGAGATCAAGGATTTGATGGCAGATCTTGCAACTTGAGAGGCGAGGGTGGTTTTGATTGGAACTGGAAAAACTAAAGAAGATCAAACTTATCTGCTGTTTATGGAATTGTGTCTTTAAAGTAGAGACAATTTTACTTATCTTGGGTTTTTGATTTGGTCTATGGGTGCTTATGTTTTATCTATGTCATCATTTGTATCTTAGAAAACTTGTGGTGCTATTTGGTTAATGAAAGGGAAAAGAAGAAACGTTGAATCAGAATTTTTTCTTTGTTTAAAAAAAACCTTAACCTTAAACCCTAAACCCAAAACTAAAACTTAAACCCTAAACCTAAAACCAAAACCGTAAACCCTAAACCCTAAACCCTAAACCCTAAATTTTAAAAACCCTAAACCCTAAACACTAAACCCTAAACCCTAAATCGTAAACCCTAAACCCTAAAACCCTAAACCCTAAACCCTAAACCCTAAACCCTAAATCCCAAACCCTAAACTCTAAACACTAAACCTTAAACTAAGCCTAAACCCTAAAACCTAAACCTTAAATAAAGATGTCATTAGGAGTAGATCTAAAGAATGACCTAATCCTAGCATAGTTATGGTTGTTAAAGAAAATGTCTTACTTTCCCTTGACCATTAGAGATTTGAATACCTAAACCCTAACCCAAAATTATATTATAATACCATATATTATAGTATAATGTAGCATCATATATATGAACAAGTAATGATGTGTTTTGGATGTTATAAGATATTTTGAAATGTTTTAGCATATTATGGTATTATTCTCTATAGTCTATATTTATATAAATAATAAAAATATTGATTTAATAAATTAAATGATGAAATTTGTTAAATTTGAAGTGGGAATTAGGTTGTAGTACCAAAGGTGTGCTACGACACTTGTAGTCTAAAAAGTAAGATTTTATGTTTGTAATAACTATTATATGTTGTATCTTAGTATAACATCATATATCATAATATATTGTTCTATGCATTTTAAATTCTTTTAGTATTTTACAATCATGCAGTCGAGCCTACATTAGCATTATTTATGAAAATGTTCATTTAGAATTTAAAATGGTGTAAATTAGACAAATTCATAATAGGTAGAGCATGGCATCATAATATATTATTTCAATTTAAAATATGTAAGCGATACGACTAAAACATATAGTTTTTTATTATTTAGGATAATCTTTTAATTTTTTATCTTAAGTAATCCCATGTGATGTGATATGCAATATAATATAATATAATATGTTTTAGTGTATTATAATATAGGATGCCATAACATAGTGTAGCATCATGTAGTAAAGCATACTATTGTATATTACTACTTGTTGTTTAGCATATTTTAGTTTATCATAGTATGATGTAGTAGAGTTTGTACTGGCATAATTCATAAAAATATTGATTTATAGGCTGAGATGATGGGATTTGGCCAAATTTAAGGTAAGCTTTAGGGAACATTGTTGGCCTCATTTTTGGAAGAGGTCATTTTAGCAATGAGAAGATCTCAAGTTCAAATAGAGATTTCCTAATTCACTATTCAATATGCTCAGTAACTTAGGAAATGCAATTTAAGCTAAATCCAATAATCTACTTGGTTTGATGAAAAACCAAATCAAATATCCAACATAAATTAGATCAAGTAAAATAATGAAAATAAAATGAAAATTCAAAATGAAACCTAAAGTCAACTCTAGTCAACCTAGAATTGACTTAAGTTGGACAAAATGTCAACCCACTAAAATTTGACTAAATTAAATCACCAAAAATATTTCAGATTATCAAATGAATATGTGTGATCACAATGATAAATAAAGTTGAGTTCATGGAGGCATATATTAGATATATTAAATCCCTTAAATCAAAATAACCTAAATAAGAAACATTGAACTTAAATTCAAGAAAAATCAAAATAACTTTAAATAAAATGTCCTAAATCATATGGGTATGGTGATGGCCAAAAGTGAGTTAAGCAAGACAAAAGAAGTAAGTAAATATCAAACCACTTCCAACCAAATCACATGGGATGGGGGTAACACTTTTTTAAACCTTTCTAATAAAGGTTTACATGCCTAATCAAGCTACTTAGACTTCTCTCGCATTATTGCATAGAATCCAAATAAGGAAAACTAATACAAGAAAAAGAATTGGAGAAGTCAAATTCCTTCTCCGTTCTTCTCACCTCTTCACATAGGAGAACTGTGGGATGGAGAAGGAGTTCACTAGCTAGCTTCCAAGTTCCTTCGTTAGCAAAATTAACCAAGGAATACCTAGGAAAGAGCAATATTTCTTTCGGTCATATAGGAAAACCCATAGAGAGACTTCCCCAATGAGATTTGAACACACACACCCCTTCACACATCAAAATTGAACCAAAATGAAATTTCCCCCTCCCCCCAAGTGCCCTTAATCACTACAAACCATCAAAATCAAAAAGAGCATTGAAGGGTTGGCCTAGGGAGCAATCCGTAAGGAATTAATCTAATTCCTTTGGCAAGCAAGCTTGGTTCAGGCATAATAAGCTCTAGGATCAATTGTAAGGTCAATCATCCAATGAATCAAGGTATGCCATTATTGACCTCAATCATTTTCTTCAAAAATTTGGTTGTGTTTAGTTTAATAAGAAACAAAATCTTCAACAAGACTGAACCATATAGAAATGTAGGATATTCATCCACAATCATGTAGCATTTTAAATCACAAAATTTCATGGTTTATATCAAAAGTTATTAGCAAGAAAACCTTCAACAATCCTCAGCTCCCACAGGAATCAAAGGAGATGATCTCTACGCTGTCTGATACATGTATTTGGATTGGACGGCCCAGATTTAGGTGGACAGGATTGATTTCACCCTTTAGGAACCACGTGATCAATCTGGACCATCCGATCTTTAATCGAATGGTCTGTAAGCGATCCCACGTCTTAACCTATGCTGATGCAGCACTTGGTGGTGCCATGCAGACCAACCCACGTGTGGCATGTGGCGGGATGCGCCACTTAGGCGCATGTCACGCGACATGCGGGACCCCCCACTTAAAAACTGTTAGGATGAGTTATTTAATGGATTTAATTAATTAAAAAATGCAAAAAACTTTAAAAAATAATATAAAATCAAAGCAAAATAAAAAATTTACAAATAAAAGTTCTATGGATTCATCTTGATAAGAAGAATCCATAGAAATTAAAATCTCTAATTTTTATTTTGTAATTTTCCCATAATATAGGTTTAATAGAAAAACCTTAAACCCTAATTACCTCAAATTAATAATCTAATTAATTTGAAACTTTAGGGAAATGGAATTAAGCATAAAATACAACTCAGGTGAATTTTTGAGGATTTATTTATCTGAATTCAAGGGAAATTAAAATATCATATCCTTAACCTTTTAATTAATTTAATTAATTAACCTTTAATGAAATAATTAGAAAACTTTAATCAAACAATCTTAAATCAACATAATAAACATTAATGAACATTAGAACACTAAGCAAACTTAATTAAACCTATATGAACCTAATAAATCATTAATTAACTTAATTAGTTAATTAAGAGAACTAAATAATTCAATTAAATAACCTAAAAATAATTAAATCATGATAAATTAACTAGTTTACCAAAAATTATGAATAAACCCTCATTGGAAAGGTATTTCAGTGAGGAATAAGCGAAAAATCAAATCCAATCTTAGGTGAAATAATTAAAACCTTAATTACACCTTAATTACAACTCTAATCAAGCTGAAACTTTAGGGATATAAAATCGACATGTAACCTTACTTGCTAAAAATATTTCAAGTCCAAATGATCTCTGGATTAGGAGTTTTCAAATTTCTAAATCCCTAGGTCAATGCTAATCAAATATTGGGTTAAGGAAATTAATTAACCTATTAAATAAAGTGGTAATTCAAACTAATCTCCATCAAACATTAGAAACTATTCCAAAATTTCTCTAAATATTCTAAGTCCATTAAAATGATTAAATTCAATCTTAGGTTAATGAAATAAAACCTTAGGTTAATAAAATTATTAATTAAGTTGAATCTTAACCTTTGAATTAATGAAGTTTAATAAAATCATTAATCTCTAATAAATTTAAATAATGAATCTAAAACCTAGGTTAATTAAATCAAATCAAATAATTAACCTAAGTGCTTTAGGTTAAGCATAATCCATGAACAAACCTAAGTATTCATATTAATGGACTTAAACCTTAAGTTTACAAATCCATTATTTAATAACTTAAGTTAAATTTAACAAAATCAAACTCTTTAAATTAACATAAACCAAATCAAATGAAATCCATATAACTCAATTCAAAATGAAATAAATCAAATAAAGAAATCCAAACAAATGAAATAACATAAATAAAATCCAAACATAAATAACATTAAAAGGATTAATTAAAATACTTAAGGATTTGAGATAGACTTTTGGAAACTTCATTAGGATTTAGGATGTGGAATAAAGTGAGTTTCACCTAAATATGAAATTCATTCTATTTCTTATTCTTGAAAACTTAAATATTACTTTAACCAAATAAAATGGAATAAAAATGGAAATTAAATAACTAAACCATTTGAATTGAAAGAAACCAATGGTAAAAGTTAAACCAATTCAAACTTCAAATTTAAATTTGAACTTAAAGGAGCTTAGCAAGGCCTTGACATACAAACCCCTCTTTTATAGACACTATATTACTTAGGTCACTGAGTCTAGATCTAGGTTAGATTATTCTGTGATTTTCTTTTAATCTCCTGTGATATGTTGTGTTGTGCTTCACATGTATGTGTGGCGTATTTCTTTAAAGTAGATGCTTAGGCCAGTTTGTTCATCAAACAGGGTGTTAGGGAATTCTTTCTAGATTTAACATTATTTTCTGCAGGGGATTATGTTAAAGGGATCGTTGTGATAAATAATCATAAAATTGTTGTTTGCTTGCAGGTGCTGAAAATCTCTTAACTTAGTCCATAGGGAAGGTGGGCTTGGCAAGCAACTAATGTTAAGCCTATATGTTTGTGAAATATAAACTACTTTGTGTATTGTGTGTATTTCCTAACATCTATTTTGTAGGGCTTAGAATTTATTTTTTGAATTTTAAATGTAAATTTGTGCATAAAATTAGGTTAGGGAGTTGACTCAACTAGGAGATGGTGTGGTGGTCCCATGTGGAGCCTGATAGATGTCCCTAAAGAAGGACACTTTCTTGGAAAGATGACCCATAGAACTAAACTTGTAGTTCTAGGCCGAGTTGTATAAGGGCAGAACTCGGCTACCCATTTTTCTTTCTTTCAGGGTGTACAATAGTACCCAGCTGCATTGACCTTTTTCTTATATAATTTAATTTAGTTTGATTTATTTTGGGTGTACAATAGAAACAACATGCTACCCCATTAAAGCAATCGAAACATAAAAATAAATACAACTCATAATCTTCATATAAAAACATAAGTATTAAAGCAAGATAAAATTTGTAGCAACCCTTAGCTAGATGTTTTAATATTATGCATCAATCATATTGTTTCACTCTTGATTATTGAAGGACTTCAATCCTTGCTAGAGAACCTAGGCTTTACCTTTGAGAGCTTATGTTGAAAGTACACCTACTTCTATTCTGATTTAGCCCACAATATTTTTCTAATTGCATGCATTAAGCATAAATTGTATTCTTATGGCCTAAAATGAATCTTGAGTCAAAATCATAAAAATTTGGAAAATTTACATTAGTTAGGTGCATCTTCATATCCTACATGATCTTAGGGATTAGGGAGTGAGTCTAGGTTCATAGATTCATTTTTTAAGAATATAATGGCCCAACCATCTTGCATCTATATGACTTAGCCTCATGGTTTTAAAATGTGCTTAGGTGGTGTTAGCTGGTAGCCTTATCTAGGCAGGGTGTAAGTCCAGAAGATTCAGGGATAGGTTAGTTCCCTCAAGTGAGGAGAATGGCTAATGATTCCCAAAGATAGAACTAGGTTGAGCATCTGACATGTGTTAGAAAAACCTATAGACTAGGTTTTGATGCATCCTTTTAGGAATAATTCTTCAACCCTAGGCATTTTTGTAGTCTTATGCTGCTTGAATCTAAGCCCTAGATTTCTAAAAGAATTGATAACTTGAAATCTAAAATTAAATCCTAAATTTGAAGCCCAATCATAGGATAGATGAAATGTATACTAGGTATCCCAGTATCAATAGGCATTTTCTACTCTTTTCCATTGGACTCTTAAAAATAACTCTCTCCAATTTGGACCTCTCCCAATTGAATTTCCAAAAAATATTCCTTTGAAAGCTACCTTAGTAGTCTTTAGGAATAACCACTTATTTCTTCAATCAAGAGTATTCTTAGGAAGAGACCCTTCCTAAGATGTAATTAATTACAAAGGCTTTCCTTTATAGGGAACCATGATCTCAAGATAAAATAAACCCAATTTTAGTTTTCCATGTAGTTCAGGGGAAAATGCTCTGGTATATGAAAGACTCATTAGCCTTAGGAGTCTTTTATTAAAATGATTGAATCCATTACAGTAGAGCATGTTTATCTTTCAAGATAATATGCATATTTTTTAATGTCTTATTTGGTCATCTACATAAAATTTTCCTAAACTCAATGTGGTGTCATTTCTTTTTTGTATTCCAGAGAAAACACCATTACAAGAGAGCTTGTTTATCTTTCAACATAATATGTTTATTCCTTAATGCCGTATTTGGTCATCTTCATAAAAGTTTCCTAAACTCTATGTGGTGTCATTTCTTTTCTCTATTTTAGAGAAAACACCAACATATTTTTTGGCGACTCTGTTGGGGATTGGTTCCTCTCTCCATCTTTAGAAATGGTGGTTATTACTATATATCGGTAGTGTACTAGTGTAAATCATCGAACATGATTGCCTTTCTTTCCATTGGATACTTCTCCATTTCATCCTTGGTTGAATTTAACCAACATCTAGAAATAAAATCTGAAAGGAAAAAGAGAGAGAGAGAGAGAGAGAGAGAGAAAACCTTGGCCATATTATTGACTTAAATATCCTGATTGGTCAAAAACCTATTTTGACTATATTATAGTTATTTTACATTTTTGATAAAGTTAATTTTGTTTCTAAAAATAGGAAAATGGTCAGCCAATTGATCTTTGCAGCCACTTCTAGCATTAGCTTTTCTATTGACAATAGCCGCATACCTAATGGCTCCATCATCAAATTTGGAGTTGGATTTGAAAACCTTAACATTACTGCCAACGGAGTGACTCTTACTCATGTTGCTGAGGTAACTCTGAAAAATAAGCAACCTATTCTAGAATTTTCTAGTGTTTCTAATCCTGTTGGGGATAGGATGCTTACTAGCTAGACTGTTGAAAGGGTCCAGTAGGGACCTGTTCAAAAGAAATAAAAAATGTCCACTTTAGAGGAGGTTCCTGCTCTAGTTCCCTTTAGCATCTTTAAAGTAGGTTCCACCTCTAAAACATCTGAAATGATCAAAAGTTAAAAGAAAAATAGAGGGAGGAGACTCAGGAGGATAGCTCTTAGAGAGAAGGCAGAGAGATATGCTAGACATGGAGTTAGCTATAAAAATAGATGGATATACTCTTCCTAATACTTCCCCACTCTTAGATGGAAGTAGATTCTACCCTCTGTCTATAGCTATAGAGGAGGAGGATGTGACGAGGATTGCTAGTTCTCCACCCCATCCTTTCATCAATCTTGAAAAGAAGAGCTTTAAGTAGGTAAATAAGGAATCCCAAGGTCAACTTCACCAAACCTTACACATGATTCCTAGATCTTCTTATCTTTTTCTTACACTAAAGAAGATCTATTTAGAGCTATGAAGCATCAAACTTCTCAAAATTTAGCTAGAGAACTATCAGGAAGACCTGCCACCTTTCATTATCAAAAAGAAGGGAGGATAGTCATGTATGATAGGAGGAAACCTTCTTACCCTGTACCTATAGTATCAAGGAACTATTCTCATCCTATGACTCACTTACATGGCATAGAGATCAATCTACTAGGTCAAAAAATGATAGGACCTATCCTAAGAAAAATAATAAAAGGGTTTATATTAGGAATGTCCCTTCTACTTTTGAGCATAGGATTCCTTCACCACCATTACCTTCTTCACCTTTAGAGAGATCTTTTGTTAGGCTCGGTTCAAATGTGCCTTTATTCTCATCACTAGTACCTTAGAATGAGGTACATTTATTAGATGTTCCCAATAAAAGGATGGATTCTTCTCATCCATCTCCTAATGTCATGGAAATTACTGATGATAGTCATTTAGGCTTAGGAGCTTTCATTGAGAGTATCCCTACATCCTAGGGGAATATGAATGAATCATCTGAATTAAGGCCAATGGAAATTACTGAACCAACATATGTCATCTTAGATAGTAATGGTGTTCCACTCTCTTTATCAAAAGAGGAAGTGGAAAATATCATTAAAGAAGATGAAGAAAATTAAAAATTGAAAACAAGCTCTCAATAATTTGATCATGATCAAGATGACCTGTTGGATGATGATTTATGGTTGCCAGTAGCACATATCTACATGGTTGATACCAGATCATCTAACAAAGAGTAGTAAGAGACATAAGAAGACCTTGCTTTAGCTTCAAACCAACAGCTTATCCTTCATCTTCAAAAGAAGAATGAGCATATTGATTCTATGAGTAAGATGATGGAGGAGATGATTGCTACCATGCAATCACTCCAAAGTATGATTCCATCTCCTTCTCAACCCCATCAGATTGAGCCTTCAAATTCATTACATCCTACCGATGATTTGAGGTCCAGTTTGGAAGAGAGTACCGACAAGAATCAAAACCTACAGTTGTAGTACCTTCCAACACTGAACTAAAGACATTGGTACAACAACATGTGAAGGAAGCATTTGCATAGACTCGGGGCACAACCCTGACTCTAAAGCATAGACCATGCCCTGGGGAGTTTGATTTCATTCCTTATCAAAAGGGGTTTGTGTCCCCATCTTTTAAAGTATTGGATAGGACTGGAAATCCCAAGAAACATTTGGCTCACTTCCGCATAAGATGTTCTAATGCCGGAGGGAACGTGCTCTTATATTTAGACAGTTCATTAGAATCTTGAGCAGAGTTGCATTCAACTGGTATGTAGATTTTCCAAATGATTCGGTGCGCACTTTCACCAAATTGGATGAGATGTATGTGAAGAGATTCACAGGTGTTCAACATCATGTTATCGTAGGAGACCTAGTGGTAGCACATCAGAAGCTTGGAGAATCTCCGGTAGATTATATCCTAAGATGAAGAATCCTCAGCTTAAAATGAGTGCCTCAGCTATAAGAACAATATGCTGTAGAGATCCTCCTTAAGAACATACATGGCCTTATATCCTTCCTACTCAAAGACTTTACTATTAAAATCTTTGAGAAGCTTTTAAATAAAACCTCTAGTTTACAAGAGGAAGCTCTTAGGATGTCATTCTTAAAAGACCAATCTGAGTCATCCAAGCCTAGGAAGCCTTTAGAAAAAAAGTGCAGGTAATGTCTTTGCAGTGGATAGAGGGAAAGCTTCTATGCAGGTACAGCCAAAGCAAGCTTCATCTTATGAACCACCGCAGTAGCAAAAGTCATCATTCCCTAAGAATTTTCCAACTAGCTCTTTCTTAGAAAAAATGAATTACACATATTCCTTTAAGAAAGAGGCAGTGAGGAAAAGTTTCAAAAATCTGATGAAAAAGCCAGACTTCAAATTCCCTGACTCGAAAAGGTCAGAAGAGGTAGGAAAAGTAAATTATCCTAAGTATTGCCCATATCATCAGATGTTGGGGCATACCATTGAGGATTATTTTATATTCAAGAACTAGCTTGAAAGAAATTATAAGATGGGATTAGTGACTATTTTTAAGGAGTACCTAATTGACCCTAGACAAGGGTCCATTAAGATTATAACAGGTAGTTCTTCTAGTTCATCATTTTAAAATGAATGAGATATAGCTTTATCCCATTCTACAAAGAAACATATGATGAAAAATGTGAAACTTGACATGTAGGATCATAGACAGACCCGAGAGGCGATCACCCAGGTTTATCCACTAGAGTCTAGAGTACGAGCTCCATCTCAGCCCAGTTCAGCATTTTTAACTACTCAGATGATCAAAAAGAGTGGTGAGGGAGTGACATCTGTATCTAGTGACAAAACTCTGTATGATAAAGATGGAAAGGCGGTACCATATAAGCCTTTATCTTTATGTACTTATTTCAAAAGAATGAATAAAAAATCTATCTGTGATGATGTTTCTTACATTCATGCAATTTCTGATGAAAATGAGAATGAAAATATTGAAAAATTAAATATCAAAAAAGAAGAATCTCATGATGTTTTACATGACTCAGGGTTAGAAACTTACATGGAAGATTTGCATGGTGACCCACTTATCATAGATATAGAAGTGTCAAATTTTGATCATTCATTAGAAAAGGATGGTTAGAATTAGAAACAAGTTGATTCAAACCCTGGAGATATTGTCAAAATAAATCTTTGTAGTGGAAGAGTCTTACCACCTCGTTTACCTCCTACTCCCCAAGAAAAAGGGAAGCAAATCATGGATGAAAGCACAAGTTCAAATTCTTTACTTAAGTAAATACTAGCAAAAATAAAGGTTCTTAAAGTAGATTATAATGTTCTATCCCATCTTAGGAAGGTCTCTGCTAGATTAAGCATTTATGATGCTCTCATTCTTTCAAAAGAAATGAGAGAGTCAATAGTACAGGCATTACTTGATCCAGAGATATGTTTGACTCAACTAGCAGCTATTTCCTTAGAAGATGCTTGTTACTTTAAAGAGATCCCTGGGGTTACTTTCTCTGATGAGGATTTACTTTTGGGAAACAGTGACCATAATCTTCCTCTCTATATTGCTATAAAAATTAAAAATACAAGATTTTCAAGAGTTTTAGTAGATCCTAGCACATCTGTTAATATTATGAACTCTAGAACATTAGCATTCTTAAAAATCAATAGTAGAAGACTTAGTTCTGATAAGATGTTGTTAAGGGGCTTTAATGAAATAGGTGAAAAAGCTTTAGGTTCAATCACTCTATTATTAGAAATAGAAGAATTGAAAACTGAGGCTAAATTTCACATTATAGATTCAAAAACTTCCTTTAATGCTCTCTTAGGTAGACCTTGGATCCATAAGTATAGAATGGTTCCATCTTCACTCTAGTAGTGTATTAAGTACACTAGGGATGGAGTGGAATATGTTATAAAAGGAGATATACTACCATTCGCTATTCATAAGATTGACATTTATGAAGATGCTATTTATTACATGCCCAAGAAACCTACTGTTGATTCTATGAAATCCATCATTATTGAAGCACAAAATACAATAATAAAAAAGGTGAAAAGAAAGAAAAGGAGAAAAAAGAAAAAGAAATATAAAAAGAACCTTCAATAATTCATATTGATTTGGAATCCAGCTCAGATAAAGAATCCCATAATAGAAATGCTTCAATAAAGTTTGAGATTTCCTTAGAATCAAACACTGATGAGGAAGCAATGAATACCTCAAAGGAAGAGTCCGAACTATCAACATATGAAAAATTAAAAATTTATGTGGATGCTTTAACTTTGACTCCTCTAAATCAAAATAAAATATCTCACTTAGAGGACAAAGTAGCCCCTAACTTGTCAGGAGAATTGGGGAGGTCAGCTAAGTTGTATTCTATACCTGGTCCTTCAAGCTTAGAAGGAGATGTAAAGCTTGAAGAACCATATTTCAATGAAATAATAGAACTTCCTTTTGACTGGTATTCAACTTGTGTAAAAAATTCTGTGAAACATGGTTTTGCAATAAATATTTGTCCCAAAGATAAAGCCCAATGCATGGAGAGCTTATAGAGTCAAAAACATAAAAGTTTCAACTCTAGAGCTGGAATTAGGTTTGGTATTGTTGAATCATTTGACGATATAGAGCATTGTTTAATGATAAGTAATCATTAAATAGATCAACTCTTTGAAGTCTCTTCTACTCTTCTAGAAGACTCATTCATAAAAATTATGGAGGAATCCAAAGATTATTCACTTCAGAATGCACCTCCTGAATATGAGGAAGAGATAAAATCTACTATAGATGAATTAAAAGAGGTTAACCTAGGAACTCTTGAGAACCCAAAATTGACTTTTATTAGCTCTTTACTAGGTCCAGAAGATTATGAAGAGTTAATCACTTTACTCTTTGAGTATAAAGATTGCTTTGCCTGGTGTTTTGTTAAATGATAGGTTTATCCCAGGATGTGTCTATAAACAAACTAGGAATTAAACTTGATGCTATCTTAGTGAAGCAGGCTTCTAGGCGGATGCAACTAGAAGTAGAATAACAAGTGATCATTGAAATAAAAAAAACTAATTGAAGCTTGCTTTATACAAGAAGAACAATACTTTCATTGGGTAGCTAGCATAGTTCCAGTAAAAAAGAAGAATGGTCAAATACACATCTGCGTTGACTTTAGAGACTTAAATAATGCTTTTCCCAAATATTAGTTCCCTCTGCCTATACCCGAACTCATGGTCAACATAGCTTCCTCGCATGAGATCTTTTCATTTATGGATGGATCATCTGGTTATAATCAAATTAAGATGTCCATAGAAGATGAAAAACATACGACGTTCAGAACCCTAATAGGGAATTTCTGTTACATAGTCATGCCATTTGGTCTCAAAAATGTTGGAGCTACTTATCAAAGAGCTATGACTAGAATATTCAATGACTTTATTCATAATCAAGTTGAATGTTATAGCGATGATTTAGTCATTAAAAGAAAAATAAAATAAGAACATTTTTATGATTTACAGGTCATTTTTCAGCAATTGTGCCACTATAACTTAAAGATGAATCCTCTGATGTGTACCTTTGGAGTGACTTCAGCAAAATTCTTAGGGTTCATAGTGCGGCATTGTGGGATAGAAATTGACCCAGAAAAGATAAAAGCTATTATAGAGATGCCGCCACCTAGAAGTCTTACACAGTAAAGATCATTCCAGGGAAGGCTTGCATACCTAAGGAGATTCATATCAAATTTATCTGAAAGGTGTCAACCCTTTGCAACATTATTGAAGAAATATTCCAAATTTATTTAGGACGAAAAATGCTAGGGTGCCTTCGAAAACCTAAAGCAACATTTAATGAATTCTCCCATTTTGGCATCCTCGATTCTGGGAAAGCCATTAATTCTCTATACTGTGGCTAGGGATGAATCTCTTGGAGCTTTATAAGCTCAAATAAATGAAGAAGGGAAAGAAACTTCCCTTTATTATCTATGTCATAGGCTTATCGCAATGGAAAAGAATTATCGTCCTATCAAGAAACATTGCTTAGCCTTAATTTTTTCCACTCAAAAATTGAGGCATTAAATGCATTCTCATAAGGTCAACCTAATTTCAAGAGTGAATCCTTTATAATATCTCATGACCCATCCAATGTTGTCTGGGTATTTAGCACGATGGTCAATAATTTTATTACAATTTGAGATCACTTATATTCTTCTTCGTGCTATAAAAGGACAAATAGTGGCAGAGTTCCTAGGAGCACATCCTATGCTTGATGGGTTTTCTTTAAATGATGATCTCCCAGATGAACAAATTATAACATTAGAAGGTGAACCTAGTGCCACCTGGGAATTATACTTTGATGGTGCATCATCATCAAGAAGACATAAAGAATCAAACATATCTATCCCAGGGAAGGCAGGAATTGGGTTAATCTTTATAACCCCCGAAAAAAGAATGATGAGATATTTATATCATTTGGTTGACCCTTGTACAAATAATGAAGCTAAACATGAAGCTCTTATTACTAGTTTAGAGTTGGCGATCTTTATGGAAATTAAAAATATAACAATTTTTGGGGACTCCCAACTAGTTATAAACCAAGTAAGTAGAATCTATAAGGTTTTGCATTCAAAGCTCTTCAATTATCATCAATATAAAATGATATTACTTGAAAAGATTCCTTATGTAACACTGTGTATAATATCTTTCCAAGAGAATATAATAGCAGTTGCTTTAGCTAAATTAGCCAAAGAAATCATATGCCTAGAAAAAGAATCAATTTCTATAAAAGTTCAAAATCAATAGGTTTAGTCTCTTATAGATTTAGACTACATTAATAGGCAAGAAGAAATGAAAAGGATAGCCACTCTTACTGAAGGTAAAATAGAATGTGATTGGAGACAACTGTTTATTGACTATTTAAGTAAGGGGAGGCTTCCTGAAAATAAATCATTAGCAAATCAAATAAGTAAATGTGCTTTATCTTATGCATTAATTAATGTTTTGTATCGAAGGTCATTTGACCAAATGTGGCTCCATTGTTTAGACAAATCAGATGCCCATAAGTTTGTAACTCAGATATACTCAAGATTATGTGGAGCACACCAATCTGGGCCCAAAATAAAATTAAAAATCAAGAGACTTGGGTATTATTGGCCATTGATACTAAATGATTGCATGGAGGTTGCACGTCATTGTCATCAGTGCCAAGTACATGGTGTGGTATTACATAAACCACCCAATGTATTACACCTTACAATTGCCTACTAGTCTTTTGAGAGTTGGGGTACCGACATCATAGGGCCTATTGATCCTCCATCATCGAAAGGACATCATTTTATTTTAGTAGCAATGGATTATTTTTCCAAATGGGCTGATGCAGTTCCACTGAAAGAGGTTAAAGCATATCATGTGTTGAAATTTTTTATGGAAAATGTCATATATCAATTTGGCATTCCTCACCGAATCACATCTAACAATGGTCCATCTTTTAGGTCCACAAAAATAAATCTCTTTGTGGCTAGATAAAAAAATGATTAGAGATACTCGACCATCTATTACCATAGGGCAAATGGATTGGCTGAGACATTTAATAAAACATTGGTAAGAATTCTAAAAAAGATACTTAATGAAAATAAGCGCCAATGGCATGAAAAGTTGGTTGAAGCCTTATGGGCCTATCGGACCACATATAGGACACCAACTCAGTCTTCACCATATGCTTTAGTTTTTGGGACTAACACAGTTCTTCCATTAGAAGTGCAATATCCTTCATTAAGAATAACTATTAATAATAATATTATGATAGATCAAAATCATAAGATTTGCATGGAAGAACTTACAATCTTAATGGAAAATGATTAAAATCTCAACAAGACCTCGAATTGTACCAAACACGTATGGTTCAGGCACATGATAGATTGGTTCATCCTAGAACTTTCCAAGTAGGAGACTTGGTCTTGGTTCTTAGACGACTAATCCTAGCTCATCGAAGAATCAGCAACAAATTTGAGCCAACATGGGAAGGACCATTTATAGTGAAAAAAGCTTAAGAAGGAGGTTCTTACCAACTTATTTCCTATGATGGTGAACATCCAATACCACCTATCAATGGACGTTACCTAAAGAAATATTTTGTGTAACTTGTAACTTGTTTCCAAATAAATATCAATAAAATAAAAGCTTATTTCTCTTTATTATTTTTTCTTTAACTTGTATCATTAATCTAGAATGTTGGGAACTCATTTGTAAAGGAATTTGAAAATAGAATAATACCTTCCATTACCCTTCATCAAGTCAGACTAACAAGTAAAGATCAAGTTCAGAAGACTCTTGCTTATTAGTCAAAACTTTTGGTGATTATGAATAAATCACTTTGACCCCTATTCTTCATCCATATCACCTGTAGAATAGGAGCAAGCCCTTTGTGGCACCTTTCCTATACATGACTTGAGATGGGAGCAAGCCTTTGTGGCACCTTTCTCATGTATTTTGGAATTGGAGTAAGCCTTTGTGTACCATTCCCATGGGTTAGAAGTAAGTCCCTTAGTTGGCATCCTATTCTAAATATCGAGGATTGGATCATGTCATTAAGGACCCCTTTCCTCTTTTCATCTAATTAAGATGGATTGTGACATTAACGACCTCATCTTATTAGCTAATCATATAGGAATAAGTCCCTAGTTGGAATCATATTTCAAGGATTGGATCATGTCTTTAAGGACCCATTTCCTCTTTTCAGCTAATTAAGATGGATTATGCCCTTAACAACCCCATCTTATTAGCTAATCACATTAGAGTAAGTCCCCAGTTGGCATCCTATTTTGAGGATTGGATCATGTCTTTAAGGACCCCTTTCCTCTTTCAGCTAATTAAGATGGATTATGCCCTTAATGACCCCATCTTATTAGGTAATCACATTGGAGTAAGTCCCTAGTTGTCATCCTATTTTGAGGATTATATCATGTCTTTAAGGACCCATTTCCTCTTTTCAACTAATTAGGATGGATTATGCCCTTAAGGGCCTCATCTTATTACCTAATCACATTGGAGTAAGTCCTCAGTTGGCATCCTATTTCAAGGATTGGATCATGTCTTTAAGGACCCCTTTCCTCTTTTCACCTGATTAGGATGGATTATTCTCTTAACGACCCCATCTTATTAGCTAATCACATAAGAGTAAAATCCCCCAACGGGCTTCTTATTCAAATATCTAAGGAATGGAATCAAGCCATGTAAAGCCCCATTTCTTTGGACTACTCAAATAGGATTAAGTCCATGTGACCCCTATTTAGTAGTCAAAATGCTGTTGATCAGGATCAAGCATTTCAAGCCTCTTCTCCCTAACATAGCTTTTGAAGATTGGATCATGTCTTTAAATACCCCTCTCCTCTCTTCAGCTAACTAGGATGGATCATGCCCTTAACAGCCCCATCTTGTTAGCTAAAACATGGATCACCACTATTCTCAAGTAAGAGTAAGTCCCTTGAAGGCATCTTCTTTGAGCATAGTAAATGCATTAGGGTTAGACCATTCTTTGGGTCCACTCCTAATAGCATTCCTCTTCATCCTAAGACTTAATGAAGTTAATATTTCTAAGAAAGAATCACATCTCCAAAACAAAGATAGGTATACATATACCTATCTTTCACAATTAAAATCAAAATAAAATTTTAAATAAAAAAAATCAAAATCATAAATTGGATCCCCAAGTTTATATTAGTATGTTGATCAATCTGGTCAACACTAATAAGTGCAGTGTATTCTGACTAATCCACTACACATATTGGGGGTTCATTTGTTGACCTCATTTTTGGAAGAGGTCAATTTAGCAATGAGAAGATCTCAAGTTCAAATAGGGATTTCCTAATTCACTATTCAAGTTACTATGCTTGGTTACTTGGGAAATGCAATTTGAGCTAAATCCAATCTACTTGGTTTGATGAAAAACCAAATCAAATATCCAACATAAATTAGATCAAGTAAAATAATGAAAATTCAAAATCAAACCAAAAGTCAACTCTAGTCAACCTAGAATTGACTTAAGTGGGCCACTTGGTCAAAAAGTTAACCCACTAAAAATTGACTAAATTAAATCACCAAAAATATTTCAGATTATCAAATGAATATGTGTGATCACAATGATAAAGAAATTTGAGTCTATGGAGGCCTAGATCAGGTATAGTAAATCCCTTAAATCAAAATAACCTAAATAAGCCACATTGAACTCAAATTCAAGAAAAATCAAAATAACTTTAAATTGAATATCCTAAACCATATGGGGATGGTGATGGGACATAACCTAACTCCTTATTGGGTGTAGTTAGGTTAAATGGGTCATTTGACCCATAAGAAATTATGTTTAATTCACTTAACCCGATTAAGGTAAATTGAGTTAAGCAAGATAAAAAAAGTAAGGAAATATCAAACCACTTTTAACTAAATCACATGGAATGGGGGTAACACTTCCTTAAACCCTTCTAATGAAGGTTTACATCCCTAATCAAGCTACTTAGACTTCTCTTGCATTATTGCATAAAATACAAATAAGGAAAACTAATACAAGCAAAAAAATTAGAGAAGTCAAATTCCTTCTCCCTTCTTCACACAAGACAGCTGTGGGATGGAGAAGGAGTGCACTAGCTAGCTTCCAAGGACCTTCATTAGCAAAATCAACCAAGGAATAGCTAGGAAATAGCAATATAGCTTTTGAACATATAGGAAAACCCACAAATAGACTTCCCCAAGGAGATTTGAACACACACACACCTTCACACATCAAAACTGAACCAAAATGAAATTTCCCCCTCCCCCCAAGTGCCCTTAGTCAATACAAACCATAAAAACTAAAAAGAGCATTCAAGGGTTGACTTAGCAAACAATCCATAAGGAATTAATCTAATTCCTTTGGCAAGCAAGCTCAGTTCAAGCATACGAAGCTCTAGGACTAACCGCAAGGTCAATCATCCAACAAATCAAGGTATGCCATTGTTGACCTCAAGCTTTGTCTTCAAAAATTTGGTTATGGTTAGTTTAATAGGAAACACAATATTCAACAAGATAAAACCATATAAAAATGTAGGATATTCATCCATGATCATGTAGCATTTTAAATCACGTGATTTCATGGTCTATATCAAAAGTTATTAGCAAAATACCTTCAACGGTCCTCTGCTCCCGCAGGAAGTGAAGGAGATGATCTCTACACTGTCTGATCCATGTATTTGGAATGTACGGCCCAAATTTAGGTGGATAGGATTGATTTCACCCTTTAGGAACCGCAATATTAATCTGGACCATCCGATCTTTGATCAGATTGACCGTTAGCAATCTCGCATCTTGACCTATGCTGACGCAGCACCAGGTGGCGCCACATGGACCAACTCATGCACACCACATGAAAAGATGTGCCACGCAAGCGCATGTCACGCAGTATGCGGGACCCCCCACTTAAAAATCATTAGGATTAGTTATTTAATGGATTTAATTAATTAAAAAAATGCAAAAAACTTCACAAAATCATATAAAATCAAAGAAAAATTAGACAATTACAAATAAAAGCTCTATGGGTTCATCTCGATGAGAAGAAACAATAGAAATTAAAATTCCTAATTTTTATTGGGTAATTTTTCTATTATATGGGTTTAATTTAAAACCATTAAACCCTAATTACTCTCAAATGAATAATCCAATTATTTTGAAACTTTGGGAAATGAAATTAAGCATAAAATAGACCTTAGGTGAATTTGTGGGGATTTATTTCTCTGAATTCAAGGGAAATTAAAATTTCATATGCTTAACCTCTTAATTAATTAAATTAATTAACCTTTAATGAGATAATTAAAAAACTTTAATCAAATAACCTTAAATCAACATAATAAACATTAATGAACATTAGAAAACTAATTAAACATAATTAAACCTATATGAACCTAATAAATCATTAATTAGCTTAATAGTTAATTAAAAGAATTAAATAATTCAATTATATAACTTGAATTTAATTAAATCATAATAAATCAACCAGTTAACAATAAATTTAGAATAAACCCTCATTAGAAAGGTATTTTATTGAAGAATAAGTCAAAAATAAAATATTTTAATGAATCTTAATAAATTAGGCTTAATTTAGGTTTTAATGAAATAATTAAAAACTTAATTATACCCTAATTACATCTCTAATCAAGCTAAAACTTTAGGGATATAAACTTAGCATTTAACTCGACTTGTCAAAAATATTTCAAGTCCAAATGATCTCTAGATTAAGAGTTTTAAAATTTATAAATCCCTAGGTAAATGTTAATCAAATATTAGTTCAAGGAAATTAATTAACCTATTAAATAAAGTGGTAATTCAAACTAATCTCCATCAAACACTAGAAACTCTTCAGAAACTTCTCTAAATATTCTAAGTAAATTAAAATGATCAAATTCAATCATAGGTTAATGAAATAAAACCTTAGGTTAATAAAATTATTAATTAAGTTAAATCTTAACCATTGAATCAATGAAGTTTAATAAAATCATTCATCTCTAATAAATTTAAATAATGAATCTAAAATCTAAGTTAATTAAATCAAATCAAATAATTAACCTAAGTGCTTTAGGTTAAGCATAAACCATGAACAAACCTAAGGTATTAATTCATATTTATGGACTTAAACCTTAAGTTTACAAATCCATGCTTTAATAACTTAAGTTAAATTGAATAAAATCAAACTCTTTAAATTAACATAAGCCAAATCAAATGAAATTCATATAATTTAAATCAAAATGAAACAAATCAAACAAATTAACTCAAACAAAGCAATTCAAAGAAATGAAATAACATAAATCAAATCCAAACATAAATAACATCAAAAGGATTAATTAAAATACTTAAGGATTTGAGTTAGACTTTTGGAAAATTTATTAGGATTTAGGATGTGGAATATTGTGACCTAAAAATGAAATTCATTCTATTTCTCATTCTTGAAAATTTAAATACTACTTTAACCAAATAAAATGGAATAAAAATGTAAATTAAATCACTAAACCTATTGAATTAAAACCAACCAATGGTAAAAATTAAACTAATTCAAACTTCAAATTTAAACTTGAACGAAAAGGAGCCTAGCAAAGCCTTTCCATACAAATCCTTCTTTTACACTCACTAGCTTACATAGGTCACGGAATCTAGATCTAGGTTAGTTCATTCTGAGATTTTTTTTTAATCTCCTATGATATGTTGTGCTGTGCTTCACATGTCTATGTGGTGTATTACTTTGGACTGGATGTCTAGGCTTGTTTGTTCATTAGAGTGGATGTTAGCGCATTCTTTCTAGATATAACACTATTTTCTGCAGGGCACTGTGTTAAAGGGATCATTGTGATAAATAAATCATAAAATTGTTGTTTACTTGCAGGTGTTAAAAATCTCTTAACATAGTCCATAGGATAGGTGGGCTTGGGAAGCAACTAATGCTAAGCATGTATATTTGTGAAATATAAACTACTTTGTGTGCTATGTGTATTTCATAACATCTATTTTGCAGAGCTTAGAATTTCTTTTTTGAATTTTTAAATGTAAATTTGAGCTTAGAATTAGGTTAGGATCTATGATGTCTAGGATTAGCCAGAGCTGACCCAATCAGCAGATGGTATGGTGGTCCCTTATGGAGCCCGATGGATGTCCCTATAGAAGGAGACTTTCTTGGAAAGAAGACCCATAGATTTAAACTTGTAGGTCTAGGTTAGGTTTTATAAAGGCAGAACTCGGCTGCCCATTTTTCTATCTTCTGGGGTGTACAGCAGTACCCGGCTGCATTGGCCTTTTTCTTATATAATTTAATTCAATTTGATTTATTTTGGGTGTGCAATAAAAATAACATGCTTTTCTTATGTTTTCTTTATGTGCTATGTTTATGCTATGATGAATTCCTAGACATAGGCTCATAGGATAAACTAAATTTTCTACCTAATCAAATAAATCGAAACATAAAAATAAATACAACTCATAATCTTCATATAAAAGCCTAGGTATTAAAGCAAGATAAAATTTGTAACAACCCCTTAGTTGGATATTTTAATATCATGCATAAATCATATTATTGCACTCTTAATTAATGAAGGACTTTCACCCTTGCCAGAGAACCTGGGCTTAACCTTTGAGAGCCTATGATAGAAGTACACCTTCTTTTATTCTGATTTAGCCCATAACATTTTTTTATTTGTATGCATTAGGCATAAATTGTATTCATATGGCCTATAATAATCCTGAGTCAAAAATCATAAAAATTTTAAAAATATATATATTCGTTAGGTGCATCTTCATACCCTACATGATCTTATGGATTAGGGAGTGAGTCTAGATTCATAGACTCCTTTCTTAAGAATACAATAGCCCATCCATCTTGCATCCATAAGACTTAGCCTCATGGTTTTAATATGTGCTTAGGTGGTGTTAGCTGGCAGCCTTCTCCAAGCAGATTATAAGTCTTGAAGAGTCAGAGATAGGTTAGTTCCCTCAAGTGAGGATATGGCCAAATGATTCCCAAGGATAAAACTAGGTCGAGCATCTGACATATGTTAGAAGCACCTATAAAATAGGTTCTAAAGAATCCTTTTAGGAATAAGTCTTCAACCCTAGGCATTTCTACAGTCTTGTGCTGTTAGAATCTAAGCCCTAGATTTCTAAAAAAAATGATAACTTGAAATCTAAAATTAAATCCCATATTTGAAGTCTAATCATAGGATAGATGAAATGTCTATTAGGCATCCCAATATCAATAGGCATTTCCTACTCTTTTCCATTTGACTCTTAAAAATAACTCTCTCCAATTTGTACCTCTCCCAATTGAATTTCCAAAAATCATTTCTTTGAAAGCAACCTTACTAGTCTTTAGGAATAACCACTTATTTCTTCAATTGAGAGTATTCTTAGGAAGAGGCCATTCCTAAGATGTAATTAACTCTAGAGGCTTGCCTTTATAGGGAACCAAGATCCCATGGTAAAATAAACCCTATTCTACTTTTCTATGTATTTTAGAGGAAAATACACTGGTATACAAAAACACATTAGCCTTAGGAGTCCTTTATTAAAGTGATCGAATCCATTATAGGAGAGCATGTTTTTCTTTCAAGATAATATGTTTATTCCATAATACCATATTTGGTCATCTAAATAAAATTTTCCTAAACTTTATATGGTGTCATTTCTTTTCTCTATTCCAGAGAAAACACCAAGAAACATCATTAAGGGTGTGCTATGGTGTGTCATTTAATCAAAAGAATGGAATTTTGCATCCAAAATAAATGTTCATTATTCAACCAAATTTTATAAATTTTTCACTTAAAGTGATTCATTTTAAGGTGTAATGTAAGATAAAATATTATATGAAAGCATATTGAAATATAATGTACATAACAATATAACTTCACATATATATGAATTTTGTGGTTTGTTATTAAATGTTATTGTACATTTTAGTATGTTTTACTTTTGTTATAATGCATTGGGTCGAAACTCACAAAAATGTTAATTTAAAGGTTGAAATGGAAGAATTTGGCCAAATTAATGACACACACCAAGAAGCAACACCAAAATTATGCTATTTTGAACCCATTTTTAATAGAAAAATAACAATTTTACATCCAAAATGAACATTATTCATATATTGAGAAAATTTTGTTATTTGTTCCTTTTAAGTGATTCTAATGAGGTGTAATGTAAAATAGTATATTATATTATAGAAAATTATAATATAACATTATATATTATAATATAATATAGTATGTTAATTCACACTATAATATGTTTAGCATGATATTGTATAGTTAGTTTGAGCTTGCACCATCATAAATCATAAAATGTTGATTACAATGTTAAAATGATGTAAGTTGAAGGAATACATTATTAAGCTTTTAGTTGAAGTATTAAAGGTGTGCATAAGAGAAGAAATAAGATTTGATAAGAATTCTATGTCATGGACATGGAGGGTGATCCCCTAGGGGACCACACATGCATTGGACATGACATGTGAGGGGTCTATGTCGAGGGCATAGAAAAAAAAATCTGCTGAGGATAACATTTGAATTTAATTTGATTATATGATTTGTGGAAAGAAGATCTGCTGGGGATAAGAATCTGAAATCCATAGGGGATACAGATTGAATCGACTTTAATTTATTTTGTTTTAATTGATGTGGAGGCATATCTGTTAGAGATATGGGCTCGAGTCCACTGGGGATCGGGTATATAAACCTTTCACTAGGGAACCAAGTTTAGGCTATCCAATGGAGATTGCAATTTGAGTTTGATTTCATAAATTTATTTGGGGATGTATAAACTAGGGATAAGTGTTTGGTTGGATTTCATTGATTTAGATTCTACTAGGGGAGTTAGTTTAATTTGGTTCCACTCGGGAGGTTATTTTTGAATTTGATTTGTTTACTTGACTTGTTTATATATGATTTGGGGCTCCATTAGGGAGAAGGGTGTGATTTAAATCAACTGGGGGAAATAAAATTGGGTTTAACTTAATCTAAGTTAATGTATAGACCCTGTCGGTGTGCAATGGACCCACTGAGAAGAGGTTATATCAGCCTTGACCTATCTTAAGTTTACAAATCCAAAGGGATAGTCTAATGGCTGCGGGGTAACGCAAGGCAACCTAATGGTTTTCCTTTTAGTGTACAATAACTGTTCTAGGAAGAAGGCATAACAGACTTACATCTTCTAAAGTGAGGAACAATTGCTGGGGTGATCTGTTGGATGCACAATAAATCGAACCTGACCTAGGGTGACTACTTAGTGAATGCTGCTGGGGGCTTATGTCAACCCAAAAGTAATCAGGATTAATTTTATCTTAATTTTATGCAATTATATATTGTTTATTTGGTTTAGTTTACTTACGAATTAAGGGAATATCCACTGAGGATGTGAGCTCAGCCAAATTTGATAGATTTAATTTATGGACCATGTCAGTGAGTAATGGACCCACTGAGAAGGGGCTATATCAGACTTGTCCTATCTCATATTTACAAATCCAAAAGGATAGTCTACTAGCTATGAGGTAGAGCTAGCAAACCTAAGGGGTTGCCTTTCGGTGTGCAACGATTGTGCTAGGAAAATGGCATAGCAGACTTACATCTTCTAAAGTAGAGACCTATTGGTAGCACAATAAATCAAACCAAATATAGGGGAAAGTACTGAGTGAATGCCTCTTGGGACTTATATCTACTCAAGAGTAGTCAGGCAATTCCTATAGGGAGTTTTGCTAACACTGCCCTAAAGAAAAGATACTTGCTTGGGAAAAGGTACTGCTAGGGGTGTCTTCCTAATCCACAAGTGAATATATATTTTGTTTATATGTTTATGTGGACCCTATTGGTGTGTGAGGGACCACACTAAGAAGGGGCTATGTCAGCCTTGACCTATCTCAAATTTACTGGATCAAGGGAGAATCTACACATCCACATGATGGATTCTTCAACCATAGGGGTGGTTACTAGGTAAGGGGAATTATCCAATCCGATTGTAACTTGAGTAGTGTCTAAATGGGGTCGCAATGAATGTGATCCAAATATAGTTCCCACAGGGGAGGTTCTGTTAGGGGCATTATCCTGAGCCCTAGAAAAGAAAGCCTATAGGTGTACGGTGGCCAACTCAAGGAGAAAGCGTAGCATTCTTACATTTACCATGAGTGGTGTATCCTAAGGTGTGAGAACCAGCCAACCTAAGGTGTCTGTCATTGTGCAATGATCAATCTGGAAAGAAAGCATGTAGGCTTACCACTTTCCAAGCATAATTGTTCATCAGGATAGTATGACATCGGTGGGACATATGCTATCTGACATAAAGCGACTACTAAGCGGGGAGCTCTGAGGAAGGACTGGATCCAAACTCAAAGTAATCATGAGAAAATGAGCTGCTAGGGGACTTATCCTAAACTTCAAATATACTCGACCCAGCCAGTGCATGAAGGTTAATCCATGAATAAAGTGTAACAGACTCACATCCTCTTAAATGAAGCCAACATGAAGTAGCTTTCCGGCCATGCAGTAAGGCCTACCAAACTAACAAGGCACTCGTCGATGTGTAGTGGCCAAGTAAGAATGGAAAGCATAGTAGACTTACATCCTCCAAAGAAAGAATACCACTGTGATGACACACTAATAGGGTAACATATCAGCCCGACCTAGAGCAGCTACTGTGTGAGTGCCATTAGGGGCATTATCTCAACTCAGAGTAGCCTGAGATAAAAGAGATGTGTTTATTTTATATGTTTTTGTGTAGTTTGTATTTATGTTATGTCAATAAAGGATAGGACACCACACAGGTTTCTTACACCTACCCTAAGCACATCATGGCAGATTCGCAAACAAGCATACTTTCAACATGTAAGAATTGAATTCGAAATGGAATTTTCATTGATGATAATTATTTTTAAACATGATTTATAAAATTTCTTTAAGAAGATCCCATTAACTGGAAGCATTGGGCACTCTCTCTTATGACAAAAGTTCCTTCCCAAGTTAGTTCTAACTTACCTCCCATCTTACAATGAACAATAATCGATCTCCTTAGAACTAAAATAAGCTCTCCTACTTGAAAAGCTCTAGGACGGACAAACTTGTTGTGAGCTTGAATCATTTTAGCTTTGTACAACTCGAGGTTTTGGCATACCCGCAGACATCTCTCTTCCAAACCTTTGGGTTCCTCTTACCGTAACTTGGAATTCTACTCTATTATGATCTTGCTACCCACAGCTATTCTTAGTGATGGGAGTTGGACTTCTAATGGTAGAATGGTTTCATACCCATATACTAAAGAGAAAGGAGTGGACTGAGTTAGAGTTCTATATGTGGTCCGGTAGACCCACAAGGCTTCAACTAACTACTCATGCCACTGTTGCTTATTATTATTGAGTGTTTTTTTAGTATTTGGATGAGAGTTTTGTTGAAGGCTTCTGTTAAACCGTTTTCCCTCGGGTAGTTGATGGTAGAATATCTCCAATCTATGTTGTGTCTCTAGGAAAAGTTTTTGATCTCGGTGCTCTTGAATACAATACCATTATCTGATATAATTTGTCGAGGTACTCTGAACCTATATACGATATGGTTCCTAAAAAACTGGAGCACATGCTGAACTATGACCTCTCTGAGTGAAATCATCTTTTACAATTTGTAAAAGTAGTTAATAGCAACTAAGATGAATTGATGACCCTTGGAAAAAAGAGGATCACTCGGACCCACTATGTCGGTACCCCAACACTCGAATAGCCATAAGGCCAACGTAGGATGTAGAATATTGGGTGGTAGGTGTAGGACCATGCCGTGTATTTGACATTGGTTGCATCGCCTTGCCGTATCCATGCAATCTTTGATCATCGATGGCCACTAGTATCCTAGTCTCTTGATCTTGGCTTTCATCTTTGGACCAGATTGGTTGGCTCCACATAATCTTGAGTGAACCATAGTCACAATCTTACAAGCTTCATGCTTGTCTAAATAATGTTACCATATATGATCAAAAGATTGTCGGTACAAGAAACCATCCATAGAGCATAGGAAAGTGCTTTTTGCTTCATTTGATAGGCTTGGGAATTCCCTTGAGGTAGTTTTCTTTTATTTAGGTAATCTATGAATGGTTGCCTCCAATCTAACTCCTTGTCCTTCTTGGCAATAGCAACCTCTCCTTCAAGAGAGTACTTTTTGATGAGTTTGATATCAATAAGGGATAATACTTGTCTATTTTGGTCCTTTATTGATATGGACTCATCCTCCAAACATAACAACTCTTTGGAAAGCTTGGTTAAAGCATACGCTACAACATTCTTTCCTCGAGGAATCTTATATATGGTAACCACTAGGATTTGGGCTAACAACTCTATGGTGTACTTATGTAATGATGGATCTTAGGCTTTTTAACCTTATAGGACTCAGTGATTTGGTTGATAACTAGCTGAGAATCCTCAAAGATGTTGATGTTTTGGATTCTTAGAGTAACGACTAACTCTAGACTAGTAATCAGAGCCTGATATTCGACTTCATTATTGGTGTAAAGATTGGACAGATGATATGAGAATCTCATCACATTGTAGTGTAGAGTTAAGAGAACTATTCTTTACACTACCTTTCCTGGGATAGTAGATTGGATAGTTAGATAGAGGAAGCCGCACCATCAAAATACATCTCCCTGGGGTGAATGCTAGTATCCCCTAAGTTAATGATTTGTTCATCGGGGAGTCAAAATGAAGTGGGTGTGCCGCTAAGAAATCTGCTAGCACTTGTCCTTTTTTTCACCGCACCGAGGGGTATGAAGGTAATGCCAAATTGTAAGAGGATCATGGACCATCATGCCAACTGTCCGGATAGAGTCGACCGTGTCATGAGATACTATAGTGGATTGATCATAGAGATTAAGTTCACCTTATGAGGAAGCCTGCAATGCTATAGCTTTTGGGGTGTAAAGATTAAAGCTTGGCAATGCTTCTCAATGGGTGGATAATTAGCCTCAACATTGATTAGGCAACGACTAAGGTAGTAGGGTGCATTTTCCTTGCCTTCCTCATTGGCTTGGGCTAACAAATCACCAAGGGAATTGACTAACATAATAGTGTAAAGTATGAGCACATTGCCATGGATATGGACTACTAGAACTTGTAGCATCATTAGGTAATGCTTGATGTCTTTGAAGGCATGCTTATACTTCTCATCCCACTTGAACTTGGCATCCTTTTTGACAAGTGCTGAGAATGGCTGACATCTTCCCGATAGGTTGGATATAAAGCATCTTAGATATGCCAACTGCCTTTGGAAAGATCTAAGTTGAGTTAAACTTTTAAGGGATGGAATTTCTAATATATCCTTGATCTACTCTAGATGATTTTTGATTCCCTAGTGTTAGACAACTAACCCAAGGCATTTCCTTGAAGCTGCACTGAATGTACACTTCTGGGGGTTCAATTTGAGGTTAAATTATCTTAATTATTTAAAAACTACACTTAAGTCAAAGAGATGGTCTCCCTTTTTTCTACTTTTGACCACGAGATCATCGACATAGCACTCGACTTGATGATAAATGAGTTCATCGAAGATTCAAGTCATAGCCTGCTGGAATGTACCGCCAGCATTTCTAAGGATAATAGCAATAGATTTTGATTAGGGTTCTAAAAGCAATGTTACTTCCATCTTCAGGGGCCATCTTTATTTGGTTATATCCAAATGAGCCATCCATGAATAAGAAGACTGCATGAAATGAGGCAACCCCCACCATCAGCTCCGGGGTTGGTAGTGGAAATTCATCTTTTGGACATGCCTTATTTAAATCCCTAAAATCGATGCATAATTGAATTTGGCCATTCTTTTTTTTTTAACTGGGACGATGTTGGCTAACCAAGTAGGGTATTTTTCTTCCCAGATGAAGCTAACATCGATCAGTTTCTTGATTTTAGAATTGACCTGTTGTTCTATGTCTAATTGCATGTGTCTAGGAGCTTGCTTGAAAGGGTTAGCAATAGGCTCGATTACTAGTTTATGGACCGCTACGTCAGGAGCCAATCCAGCCATCTCTTCATAATTCTTAGGAAGAGACCCTTGCTAAGATGTAATTAACTATAGAGGCTTGCCTTTATAGGGAACCATGATCCGAGGTAAAATAAATCCTGCTCTACTTTTCCATGTAGTTCAGGGGAAAATAATTTGGTACACGAAAGACTCATTAGCCTTAGGAGTCTTTTATTGAAATTATCGAATCCATTACAGGAGAACATGTTTATCTTTCGAGATAATATGTTTATTTCTTAATGTCGTATTTGGTCATCTAAATAAAATTTTCTTAAACTCTATGTGGTATCATTTCTTTTCTCTTTTCCAGAGAAAACAAGAACAACCCAAAGTGACCAATTTGACCTATTTGAGCCAAGTTCTAATGCTACCCAAATTGGATTGAACCAAGCCCATCAAAACCTCCCATCATGATTATTGATCGCCCTAGGTTGATCAATTGTCACAAATTAAGTCAAACCAAGTCAACTTAGTCATTTGACTAAGTCAACCCCTTAATCCACATGAACTTAAACTAGCCAAATTACAACCTAAGCCAAATCCCTTGAAACCAATGATTCATACCAAATCAAAATCAATATTTGAATATGACGACCTTCAATTAAGTCAGACCAAACCCAACTGGCGTTCTTGACCCAGGTTAACCCAAATTGACCTAAAAGATCAAATTAGGTCGAATCAAAATATAAACCAAATTGATTACAACCAATGGCTCAAGTTCATTCCAAATTGATTGTTGATCTGACCAAAGCCATGATTGGACCCAATTGAACCCAATTGACCTACTTAACTTAAATTGACCTAAAGGTTCCAGTTGGCCTAAATCAAAACCAAATCAAATTTAACTGAAACCAAAGTCTACAATCATCTTCAATTGGTCAACTAAACCCAAACCAACACCCAATCAAAGCCAATTTGGCCAATTTAGGTCAAATTGGTCAACTTAACCCATTTGACCCAAATGAATTCAAATGAGCCAAAATCAAATTTAAGCCAAAATAAGTAAAACCAATTGAACCAAAACATCCCAAAGGATCATATTAACTTGACCCAACCCTTAGTTTGACCCAATTTGACCAATTGGTCAACTTGAGCCAAGCTAACCCAATTTGATCTAAATTAATCAAATTGAGTCAAACCTAACCAAATCAACTGCAATTGATTTAAAATTTGGGCTAGCCCACTTTTGCCTCATTTTAAATCTTCATAAATCAAATCCAATGTGAAATGATTATTCTACCTTTGATTAAAGGGCATCACATGAGATAAATTACCAATGTAAGTGGTCTTTTCCATTTCTTGGCCACTTGGTACTCTTCCAATGGTCCACCTATGCACCTAGAACACTGCCCAACCTGACCCAATGGGTGGTTGGGTCGTCCATGACCCATAGGAGGTGAAATTGCCTTACCCTCCCCATTGGAGCATTTGAAACCCAAAGGCATAATTCCTCCTTGGCAGCCACCTCCATACTTTTAACTAACCAAGCCGAGCTAACTCACCTCCTACCTACCACCCATGATTCTTTGAGATAGTTGGACTGCCACTAAAAGCCAAACCTAATCCAACCGTCTGATTAAGATGAAGGGGGGTATACACCCCCTCATTTCCACTCAAACACACACAAAAATCATTCCTCAGAGCCCTAGCTAATCAAGATGTGCCACTAAAGCCATTTCCTAAGCTCCCAAGCTCATTCCTCGATCAAAAAATGCCTTTCCCGTCCATCCTAAAATAGGACACTCCCATTTTTGACCTAAATTCCCCATTTCTCCATCAAACTTTAATTAACTTTGAACGCACCTTCCCTAGGCCTTGTCGAGCAAGAATGAATCATCTCTTAAGCTTCTTGAGCACCGGAGGTGGGACTTCAATCAAAGCTAAGATCCAAATATTTGGTTCTTGGCCTTCTGAGTGAATGTCGAGAATTGATCCAATTACTGCTTAATAGGGCTTCATCTCCACTAGATGAAGCTACCTCAATCATTCGAACCATCAATCTTGAGCTCCGATGAGGTATGCTTCCAAAACAAATCCTTAGGAAAAAATGGGTTGAATCTTTTTGAAGAAAACTTGTATCATGTGTGATTTTGATGGTTAGATCCCCTCTAACCAATGTCATGGAGGTGTGGGATCCTTTCAGAGTTGATCTGAGCTTGGGTAAGCTCAGATCAAGTGAGCAATGGAGAACTGACTCTACTCTCCCTCACTGATGTGACGTTAGATGACGCACCATCTATTCTGCGTGATCAGAATGGATGATCGTGATTAGATCTACTAGATTGATCTGATTTAATCCTACTAAGCTGTGGGATTAATCGTAGCCGTTCGATCTTAGATTGGACGGCGGATAAGAAAGCGCATCCGCCACAGCCATGTAGGCACTGAGTCTAATAAGTTTTAAGAAGCCAATCTTGTGACGCCATGTAGAAAGTGCACCACATCAATGTGCCACATGGCACCAATAGGATTAGGCTAAATTAATCACTATTAATGGTTAAAACTTCTAAAAATCGTAAACAATCATAGAGAATTAAAAAATGCAAATAAATACTCATTTTAAAGGTATTTAGAGGTGAATTAATTAAAAAGGATCTTAACAAAATTTTAATAATAATAAATGTTTAAATAAGGATTAATTGAAAAATTAATTAGCTTAATTATGCCTTAATTACTTGAACAATTAATCTCAAATTTTGTGGGTTAATTTAAAGGGATGACCTCTGCCTCCCATGATTTTCTTAGGATTTATTGCTCACTTAATTAGGAAAATTGACTAATTAAACCTTAACTACTTTTTTAAGTTAATTAATAATTAATTAATCCCATGAATAGTAACAAATTGGTTAATTAAGTTTATTAATCATTGTTCAATAGTAAGTGAACTAAGGAATAGGGTTGGGACCCCTTTCCCTAAGTTCATTTCACCCTTTTTTAAAATGAAATAATTAAGATTTAACTAATTAATTAAATCACTTAATAAAATTGAAATTATAATCACACCAGACCTTAATTAATTCAATCATGGGATATATCTTTAGGTGTTTAATAACTTAAAGGAGTTTAAAGAAATTATGGTTAGACCACATGTATGGGAAAACCATAAGGGTAATTAATTAAGTCCCTTAATCTAATAACTATTAATCATGAGCCAATTGCATTAGGCCCCTTTTATTTCCTAGGATCATTACAAGTTTATTTTCCATGCATATCATGTTGGTTCATAATTATTTAGTTAATTACTTTAAGATGACATAGGCAAGGGTAATTAATTCATGTAATTAAGAGTTTAACTTAATTAACCCATAAATTCAACTTAGTTACATTTCGTTAAATTAAATCAGATCACTAATGTGGGAATGGGTTTAAAATAACAAGTGATGATTTCTCTTCTCCTCTTTAAATCAAAACAAATCCAAAACTTAATTAATAAAGAAGCTTTAGTTTACTTTAAATAATCTTATTTGATTTGATTATCTTGAAGAACTAGTTTGGTTGAATGAATCACATGCTTATATTTGATTGTCCTCTTTCCAATCATGTTAAATTTTGTATGTCATTTGAATTCATGCATCCATCTTTTCAAAATCAAGTAAAATAAAATGGATTTCCTTTATGTAAGCTTGCATGTGTTGATTTAATTTAATATATACATTGCTACTATCATTATTATATCCAAATATATTTTTTAAAAGCTTATAAATAAATAATAATATGTGTTATGATGCTAGTTATAAATACATAAGAAATGTATGTGCTTATAGCTTAAGTATATGAATGTTGAGTTCTCATTCTTCTATTCATGTTTTGATTTATATAATATTGAATGGTAATGGGTATGTAGTTTGGACATTTCGGGAATACGAGGATTTAGCTAGTCCCAAGGAGGTCATTTGATTACCTCACTTCCCTAGTTTAGCAATGACGCGTACCCATTTGATTTAATTCTTATGTATTTCAACATTTGAATTTGGATAAAGCTTTAATTCATATATATTCACTAACCCTAAACCCTAAAGAAATCCTAAACCCTAACCTAACCCTAAATCCTAAATCCTAAAGCCTCAAAACCCAAAACCTTAAAGCCTAAACACTAAACCCTAAGCCCTAAACCCTAAACCCTAACCTTAAACCCTAAACCCTAAAACTCAAAAACTTAAACTCTAAATCTTAAGCCCTAAACCCTAAACCCTAAACCAAAACCCTAAAACTACTAAAAGCCTTAACCTAAACTAAATAAAACCTAATAATAAAATAAATAAAAAAACTTAAACCTAAATAAAATAAAAAATAACAAAGAATAAAAACCTAAATTAAAACCTAAACCTAAACCTAAAAAAATAAAATAAAAAATAAAAATAAACTAAAATAAAATTAATAAAAACCTAAACTAAACTAAAAAATAAAATAAACCTAAGAATAAAAAACATAAATAAAATAAAAACTAAACGTAAATTAAAAATAAAATCAAATCAAATAAAAAAATAAAAAGAAAATAAAAGCCTAAACCTACAACCCTAAACCCTAAACCCTAAAAATCCCTAAACCCTAAACTCTAAACCCTAAACTAACCTTAAACCTTAAACAAACTAACCAACCTAAACCCTAACCATAACCCACTAAACCCTAAACCCTAAAATCCAAAATAAACCTAAACCTAAAGTTTAAACCCAAAACCTAAACCCCAGTGTTTAAACCTGAACCAACCCTATACCTATACCCTCAAAACCTTAAACCTTAAAGCCTAAACACTAAACCTTAAGCCCTAAACCCTAAACTCTAACCGTAAACCCTAAACCCTAAAACCCTAAACCCTAAAATGCTAAATCCTAAACCCTAAACCCTAAACCCTACCTAAACCCTAAAAACCTAAAAACCTAAACCTAAATTAAATAAAACCTAATTGCAAAATAAATAAAAAAATGTAAACCCAAATAAAATAAAAAACTAAACTAAAACCTAAACCTAATCCTAAAAATAAAATAAAATAAAAAATAAAATAAATAAAAACCTAAACTAAATTAAAAAATAAAATAAACCTACGAATAAAAAACCCAAATAAAAAAAAATCAAACATAAAATAAAAATAAAATAAAGTAAAAATAAATAAATAAAACCTAAAACCATAAGCCCTAAGCCTTAAACCCTTAACCCTAAAAGCTTAGACCCTAAACCCTAAATCTTAATCATGAACCTACAAACTTGAACCCTAAATCATAAACCCCAAACATAAAACCCTTCACCCTAAACCTTAAATATCTAAAAACCTAAATCAAAATTAAATAAAACCAAAAACTAAAATCTAAATAAAAGAAAAAAAATAAAAAAAAATAAAAACGTGAACTAAAACCTTATCCCAAACCTAAACCTAAACCTAAATCTAAGCCTAAGCCTAAACGTAAAAGTAAAATAAAATAAAAAATAAAATTAAGCTAAGATAAATAAATAAAAACCTAAACTAAACAATAAAATAAACCTATAAAATAAAAAACCTAAATAAAATGAAAACTAAATGTAATATAAAAATAAAATAAACCTAAAATAAATTAAAAACTAAATAAAATCTCAACCTAAAAAGTAAGCTTAAAAATAAAACTTAAAAATATATAAAAAAACCTAAATCCTAAACTAAAAGAAAAAAAAACTAAACCTTAAATAAATGAAATAAAATAACCTTAAACCTAAACTAAAATAAATAAAACATAAACCTAAAATAAACTAAACCAAAACCATAAACTAAATAAAATAAAATAAACTAAAAATAAAGCTAAACCTAAACTATAAAATAAAACCTAAAAATTAAAACCTAAACCTAAACCTAGAAATAAAATAATAAAACCTAAACCTAAATAATAAAACAAAAATATAACTAAACTAAAAAAATAACCATACACCTAAACCTTAACCTAAGAAATAAACTAATATAAAAAACCTAAACTAAAATAAATGAAAAAAACTAAATAAGAATAAAAAATAAACCTAAATAAAAATAAAACATAAATTAATCTAAAATAAAAAATAAACAAAATAAACAAAGTAAATCTAAACTTAACGATTTACTTAATTAAAAAATATATAAAAACCCTAAACCCTTAATCATAAATCCTATACCCTAAACCCTAAACCCTAAAACTAATCCTAAACCCTAAACCCTATACCTTATACCTTAAATTAAAAATTAAAACCTACAAAAAACCTAAAATAAAAAGATAAAACCTAAACCTAGAAAAATAAAATAAAAACCTAAACCTAATCCTAAAAATAAAAAACTATACTTCAACCTAAAAAATAAAATAAAAATAAAACTCAACTTAAAAATAAATGTAAACCTAAACCTAAACCTAAAAAACAAACTAAAATAAAAAACTTAAAACTAAAATAAATAAATTTCAAATAAATCAACTAAACTAAATAAAAAGAAAAAATAAAGATAAAAATAAGAAATAAAATAAACTAAAATAAATAAAGTAAACTAGATAAATCTAACCATATCGATTTACTTAATTTAAAAAAAAACCTAAACCCTAAGCCCTAAAGCCTAAACCCTAAATTCTAAACCCTAAACCCTAAACACTAAAACTAACCCTAAACCTTAAACCCTAAACCTTTAACCCTAAACCCTAAGCCCTAAACCCTAAAAAACCATAAACCTTAAACTCTAAATTAACCCTAAACCCTAAATCTAAACTAAATCTAAACCTAAACTAACCTAACCTAAACTAAACCTAAACCAAATCAGAATCCTAAACTCCCTAAATTTTAAACTAAACCTAAACTAAACCCTAAACCAAAACTATAAATATACCTAAACCATAAAACCCTAAATACTAAAACCCTGTTATCCATAAACTATAAACCCTAAACCTAAACCTAAACACTAAACCTCAAAATACTAAACCTTAAAGTTTAAAGACTAAACCTGCCTAAACCCTAAACCTAAACCCTAAACCTAACCTAAAACCTAAACTCTAAAACTTACACTAAAATAAAACCTTAAAATAAATAAATATTTATAAAATAAAATAAGTAAAATATAATAAAAACCTAAATTAAAACCAAAATCTAAACCTAAATAAAATAAAATAAATAATAAAAACAAACTAAAATAAAATAAATAAAAACCTAAACAAAATTAAAAAAATAAAATATACCTAAGAATAAAAACATAAATAAAATAAAAACTAAATATAAATTAAAAATAAAATAAAATAAAATAAAATAAAAACTAAATAAAAACCTAAACCTAAAAGAAATAATAAAACCTAATCCCTAAACGAAAAAAACCTAAACCTAAAATAAAAATAAAATAAACAAAATAAATAAACCTAACATAAACTAAAATAAACTAAAGTAAAATAAATAAAAGTTAAACCTAAACCTAAAAGAAACTAAGCCTCAACCTAAACCTAAACTAAATATAATAAATTAAACTAAAAATAAACATAAACCTAAACTAGAAAATAAAACCTAGAAATAAACCTAAAATAAAAAAATAGAACCTAAACTTAAAAAATTAAATACAAACCTAATCATAAACCTTAAAATAAAAAATAAAACCAAAACCTGAAAAATAAAAAAAAACATAAAACTCAACTAAAAAATAAACATAAACCTAAACCTAAACCTAAAAAATAAACTGAAATATTAAAACCTAAACTAAAATAAGTAAACCTAAAATAAAAAATCTAATCTAAATAAAAATAAAAAATAAACCTAAATAAAAAATAACAAAAATAAAACAAACTAAAATAAATAAAAAATAAACTAAATAAACCAAAACCTATCGGTTCACTTAATTTTTAAAAAAAAAACCCTAAACACTAAACCCTAAATCCTAAACCCAAAACCTTATACCCTAAACACTAAAACTAACCCAAACCCTTAAAAACCATAAACCCAAAACCCTAAACTAACCCTAAACCATAAACCCTAAATCATAAACTGAACCTTAAACTCTAACCCTAACCATAAACCCTAAAACCCTAAACCGTAAACCCTTAACCCCAAAAACCTTTAACCCTAAACCCTAAGCTAACTCTAAAGCCTAAACCCTAAACCCTCAAAACCCTAAACCCTAAAGCCTAAACACTAAATCCTAAACCCTAAACCTTAAACACTAAACCCTCAAAACCCTAAACTTTAAAGCCCAAACATTAAACCATAAGCCTTAAACCCTAAACCCTAAACCCTAAACCCTAAAAACCCCTAAAAACCTACACCTAAACTAAATAAAACCTAATAATAAAATAAATAAATAAACTTAAACCTAAATGAAATAAAATAAATAAAATAGAATAAAAACCTAAATTAAAACCAAAATCTAAACCTAAATAAAATAAAATAAATAATAAAAATAAACTAAAATAAAATAAATAAAAACCTAAAATAAATTAAAAAATAAAATAAACCTAAGAAGAAAAATATAAATAAAATAAAAACTAAACATAAATTAAAAATAAAATAAAATAAAATAAAATAAAAACTAAATAAATACCTAAACATAAAAAATAAACCTAAAAATAAATAAAAAATAAAACCTAATCCCTAAACCAAAAAGAACCTAAACCTAAAATAAAAATAAAATAAACAAAATAATTAAACCTAACATAAACTAAAATAAACTAAAGTAGAATAAATAAAAGCTAAACCTAAACCTAAACCTAAACCTAAACTAAATAAAATAAATTAAACTAAAAATAAACATAAACCTAAGCTAAAAAATAAAACCTAAAAATAAACCTAAAATAAAAAATAGAACCTAAACCTAGAAAACAAATAAAAACCTAAACCTAAACCTTAAAATAAAAAATAAAACTTAAACCTAGAAAATAAAAAAAACATAAAACTCAACTAGAAAATAAACATAAACCTAAACCTAAACCTAAAAAAAAATTGAAATAAAAAAAATTAAACTAAAATAAGTAAACCTAAAATAAATAATCTAATCTAAATAAAAATTAAAAATAAACCTAAGTAAAAAAACAAAAAAAATAAACTAAAATTAATAAAAGATAAACTAAATAAACCAAAACCTACTAGTTCACTTAATTTTCAAAAAAAACCCTAAACCATAAACCCTAAATCCTAAACCCTAAACCCTAAACCTTAAACCCTAAATCCTAAACCCAAAACCTTATACCATAACACTAAAGCTAACCCTAAACCCTAAACCCTAAACCCTAAACCTATAACCCTACACCCTAAACTTTAACCTAAACACTTAAAAACCATAAACCCAAAACCCTAAACTAACCCTAAACCATAAACCCTAAATCATAACTCTAACTAACTCAACCTAACCTAAAACCCTAAACCATAAACTCTTAACCCCAAAAACCTTAAACATAAAACTCTAAAGTAACCCTAAACCCTAAGCTAACTCTAAAGTCTAAACCCTAAACCCTCAAAACCCTAAACCCTAAAGCCTAAACACTAAATCCTAAACCCGAACCCTAAACCCTAAACCCTAAAACCCTAAACTGTAAAATGCTAAATCCTAAACCCTAAACCCTAAACCCTAACAACCTAAAAAAATAAACCTAAACTAAATATAACTTAATAATAAAAAAATAAACATAAATAAAATAAAAACCTAAACTAAAACCTAAACCTAAACCTAAAGATAAAATAAAATAAAAAATAAAAATAAATTAAAATAAAAAATAAAAACTTAAACTAAACTAAAAAAAATAAACCTAAGAATAAAAAACATAAATAAAATATAAACTAAATGTAAAATAAAAATAAAATAAACATAAAATAAAATAAAATAAAAACTAAATAAAAACCTAAACCTAAAAAATAAAACAAAAAATAATAGAAAAAAAGTAATAATAAATAAAACCTAAACCCTAAACTAAAAAAAACTAGACCTAAAATAAAAATAAAATAAACAAAATAAATTAAACCTAAACCTAAATTAAAATAAGTTAAACTAAAATAAATAAAGCTTAAACCTAAACCTAAAATAAGCTAAACCTAAACCCAAACATAAATAAATAAAATAAAATAAACTAAAAATAAACCTAAACCTAAACTAAAAAAATAAAACTTAAAAATAAACCTAAAATAAAATATTAAAACCTAAACCTAAACAAATAAAATAAAAACCTAAACTGAAACCTAAAAATAAAAAATAATACATAAACCATAAAAATAAAATAAAAATAAAGCTCAACTAAAACATAAACTAAAACTTAAAAAATGAGCAAAAATAAAAAACATAAAATAAAATAAATAAACCTAAAATAAATAAACTAAACTAAATAAAAATAAAAAATAAATTTAAATAAAAAAAATAAACTCAAATAAATAAAAAGTAAACCAAATAAACTAAATAAACCTAAACCTACTGACTTACTTAAATAAAAAAACCCTAAACCCTAAATCCTAAACCCTAAACCTTAAACCCTAAACCCTAAACCCTAAACCTTAAACCTACAACCCTAAACATATAACCCTAAACCTACAACCCTAAACCCTAAACCCTAAACCCTAAACCCTAAACCCTAAACCCTAAACCCTAAACCCTAAACCCTAAAACCCTAAACCCTAAACCTTAAACCCTAAATTCTAAAACCCTAAACCCTAAACCCTATGATGTAAACCTTAAACCCCAAAAGCTTCAACCCTAAACTCTAGACCCCAACCCCTAAACCCTAAACCCTAAACCATAAACCATAAACTATCCCTAAAACCTAAACCTTAAACTAACCCAAAAACCTAAACCATAAACAAACCCTAAACCCTAAGAAAGGGTAGACCTTGATGGCAAGAACATCGCTATCAACTAAGCTCAATCTAAATCTAGCTTTGGAGGTGAAGGCGGAGTCGATGGTTATCATAGTGGTGGTGGGAGATCTAGAGGTGCTGGTGGATATAAAGGTGGTGGTTATTGAGGCGGGAGGAGCGATAGAGGTTACAACCATGGTGATGGCGGAGAGAGAGATCAGGGATATGATGGCAGATCTTACTACTTCAGAAGCAGGGGGGGTTTCTGTTGGGAATAGGAGAAACTGAAGAACAACTGATCCAATCTACTGCTTATGAAACTGTCTTTATAGTATAGACAGTTCAACTTATCTAGTGTTTTTAATTTTTTCTATGAGTGCTCATTTTTTATCTATGTCATCGCTTATGTCTTAGAAAACTTAGGGTGCTACTTGGTTGATGAAATTGAAAAGAAGAAATGTTGAATATGAAATTGTTCTCTGTTAAAAAAAACCTTAGACCCTAAACACTAAACTCTAAACCCTAAATCCTAAACTAAAAATTAAACCCAAAATTTAAAACCTAAACCCTAAACCCTAAACCCTAAAAATCCTGAACCCTAAACATTAAAGCCTAAACCTTAAACCCTAAACCCTAAAACCTTAAACCCAAAACCCTAAGCCCTAAAACCATAAAGTCTTAAACACTAAAACTTATAACTTTAAACCCTAAACCTTAAACCCCAAAACCTAAACCTTAAACCCTAAACTAACCTTAAAACTTAAACCTTAAATTAACCATAAACACTAACCCTAAACCCTAAACCCTAAACCTTGAATAAATATGTCATTAGGGGTAGATCTAAAGAATAACCTAATCATAACATAGTTATGGTAGCTAAAAAAAATGTCTTCAAGAGACTTTTCCTTGACTATTAGAGATTTAAATACCTTAAACCCTAACCCTAAATTATATTATTATAGCATATATTATAGTATAATGTAGCATCATATATTTGAGCATCTAGTGACATGTTTTTGAATGTCATAAAATGTTTTGAAATGTTTTAGTATATTATGGTATTGTGCCCTATAGTTATATTAATATAAATCATACAAATATTGATTTCATAAATCAGATGATGAAATTTGTTAAATTTCATGTGGAAATTAGGTTGTAGTACCAAAGGTGTGCTACACTACTCGTACTTTAAAAATCTTATATCATATTATATTATTCTATGCATTTTAAATTCTTTTAGTATTTTATAATCATGTAGTCAAGCCTACACTAGCATTATTTATAAAAAAGTTGATTTAGACTTTAAAATGGTTGAATTTGGCCAAATTCATAATAGGTAGAGCATGTCATCTTAATATATTGTCTCAATTTAAAATATGTAAGTGATACGACTAAAATATATAGTTTTATATTATATTGATTAATTTTATGATTTTTTATCTTAAGCAATCCCTTGTGATGTGATATGCAATATAATATAATATAATATGTTATAGTGTATTATAATATATGATGCCATAACATAGTGTAGCATCATGCATACTATTATGTATTACTACTTGTTTAGCATATTTTAGTTTGTTATAGTATGATGTAGTAGAGTTTGTACTAGTATAATTTATAAAAATACTAATTTATAGGCTGAGATGATGGGATTTGGCCAAATTTAAGGTAAGCTTTAGGGAACATCATTGGGGGTGTGCTATGTTGGGTCATTTAATCAAAAGAATGGAATTTTGCATCCAAAATAAATGTTCATTTTTCAACCAAATTTTATAAATGTTTTGCTTAAAGTGATTTATTTTAAGGTGTAATGCAAGATAATATATTATATGAAAGCACATTAAAATATAATGTACATAACAATGTAAATTCACATTTATATAAATGTGGTGGTGTGTTACTAAATGTTATTGTACATTTTAGTGTGTTTTACTTTCGTTATAATACATTGGGTCTAAACTCACAAAAATGTTAATTTGAAGGTTAAGATGGAAGAACTTGGCCAAATTCATGGCACACACCAAGAAGCAACACCAAAATTATGCTATTTTGTACCATTTCTAATAGAAAAATAACAATTTTACATCTAAAATAAACATTATTCATATTTTGAGAAAATTTTGTTATTTGTTCCTTTTAAGTGATTCTAATGAGGTGTAATGTTAGACAATATATTATATTATAGTAAATTATAATATAACATCTTATATTATAATATAATATAGTGTGTGAATTCACACTATAATATGTTTAGCATGATATTGTATAGTTAGTTTGAGCTTGCACCATCATAAATCATAAAATGTTGATTACAATGTCAAGATGATAAAATTTGAATGAATACATTGTTAGGCTTTTGGTTGAAGTATTAATGGTGTGAATAAGATAAGAAATAAGATTTAATGAGAACTCCATGTCAAGGACATGGAGAGAGATCCGCTAGGGGATCACATATGTAATGGACATGACATGTGAGGGGAGGGCATAGAAGAAGAAAATCTACTAGGGATAAGGTTTGAATTTCATTTGATTATATGATTTCTGGAAAAAAATATTCGTTGGGATTAAGAATCTATAATCCACCAGGGATTAAGATGGAATCGACTTTAATTTATTTTATTTTAATTAATGTGGGGGCATATCTGCTAGAGATATGGGCTCGAGTCCACTGGGGATCGGGGTATATGAACCTTCCACTAAGGAAGCAAGTTTGAGCTATTTACTGGAGATTGGGATTTGAGTTTGATTTTATAAATTTTTTTGGGGATGTATCTATTGGGAATAGGAGTTTGGTTGGATTTCTTTGATTTAGACTCTACTTTAGGGAGTTAGTTTAATTTTGTTCCACTTGGGGTGTTGGTTTTGAATTTGATTTGTTTGCTCGACTTATTTATATATGATTTAGGGCTCCACTAGGGAGAAGGGTGTGATTTAACTCCACTAGGGAAAATCAGATGAGGTTTTTTTTTAATTTGAGTTAATATATGGACCCTATCAGTGTGCGATGGACCCATTGAGAAGGGGCTATATCAACTTTGACCTACCTCAGGTTTCAAATCCAAAGGGATAGTCTACCGGCTGTGGGGTAGAGTTAGCCAATCTAAGGGTTTTTCTTTTTGGTGTGCAATAGCTGTGATAAGAAGAAGGCATAGCAAACTTACATCTTCCAAAGCAAAGAAAAACCACTAAGGTGACCTGTTAGATGCACAATAAATCAAACCTGACCTAAGGAGACTACTGAGTGAATGTAGTTGGGGACTTATGTCAACTTAAAAGTAGTCAAAATTAATTTTATCTTAATTTCATATGATTTGATATGGTTTGTTTGGCTTAGTTTGATTTTGAATTGAGGGCATATCCATTGGGGATGTGAGCTAGGTCAAATTTGATAGATTTAATTTATGGACCATGTCGGTGTGTGATGGACCCACTGAGAAGGGGCTATATTAGACTTATCCTATCTCAGATTTGCAAATCCAATGGGATAGTCTATTTATTGTGGGGTAGAGCTAGCCAATCTAAGTCATTTCCTCTCAATGTGTAATGGTTGTGCTAGGAAGAAGGCATGACAATCTTACATCTTCTAAAGTAGGGAACAACTTCTAGGGTGACTTGTTGGTAGCACAACAAATTGAACTCGAATTAGGGGTGACCTCTAAGTGAATGTTGCTGGAGACTTATATTAACTCAAGAGTAGTCAAGTGATTCCAATAGGGAGTTTTGCTAACACTGAACTAAAGATAGGATGCCTACTTGGGAAAAGGTATTGTTAGGGGTGTCCTCCAAATCCATAAGTTAATATATATTTTATTTATATGTTTGTGTGGACCCCATTGGTGTGAGAGGCACCACACTAAAAAGGGGCTATGTAGGCCTTGACATATCTCAGATTTACTAGACCAAGGGAGAATTAACACATCCACAGGATGGATTCTCTAACCACAAGGGTGGTTACTAGGAAAGGGGATTTGTCTAATCTGGTAGTAACCTGAGTATTGTCTAAATAGGCTTGCAAAGTACATGATCCAAATATAATTCGCATATGGGAGGTGCTGCTAGGGACATTATCCTGAGCCCTGGAAAAGAAAGCCTATAGGTGTATAGTGGCCAACTCAAGGAGATAGCATATAAGACTTACATTTGCCATGAGTGGTGTATCCTAAGGTGCAAGAACCAACCAACCTAAGGTGTATCCGTCAGCATTAGTGGGTGCCCATTGGTGTGCAACGATCAACCTGCAAAGAAAGCTTGTTGGATTACAACTTTCCAAGTGAAACTGATCATCAGGATAGTCTGTCATCGGTGGGACAAATGCTATCTGACCTAGAGCGACTACTAAGCAGAGAGCCCTGATGAAGGATTAGACCCAGACTTGAAGCAGTTAGGAGGGAAGGAGCCACTAGGGGACTTATCCTAAACCTTAAATATACTCGACACTATTAGTTCACAAAGCCTAATCCAAGAAGAAAGCATAGCATACTCACATCCTCTTAAATGAAGCTAACATGAGGTAGCTTACCAGCCACGCATTAAAGCCTACCAAACTAACAAGATGCTCATTAGTGGGCAGTGGCTAAGTAAGGAAGCAAAGCATAGCAAACTTACATCCTTTGAAGTAAGAAGACCATTGAGGAGACACATTAGGAGGGTAGCATGTCAGCCCGACCTAAAGCAGCTACTGAGTGAGTGTCGATAGGGGCATTGTTTCAACTCAGAGTAGCCCGAGACAAAAGATATGTATTTTTTTATATGTTTGTGTGTAGTTTATGTTTGTGTTCTATCAATGAAGGATAGGACACCACTCGTGTCACATACACTTACCGTAAACACATCATGGCCGATTCACAAGAAAGAATACTTTCGACAAGGAAGAGATTGAATTCGAAATGAAATTTTCATTGATGATAACTATTTTCAAACATGATTAATAATATTTCTTTAAGTAGGGCCCATTGATTGGAATCATTAGGTGCTCTCTCTTATGATTAATAAGCTGATAAGATCCTCCTTGGTAGGCCTTCTCTATGGAAAAAGGGCCTTCCCATGTGGGTTCAAACTTACCTCCCATCTTACGATGGGCAACAATTGATCTCCTTAAAGCTAAAATAAGCTCTTTTACTTGAAAAGCTCTAGGATGGACTAACTTGTTGCAAGCTTGAATCATTTTAGCTTTATACAACTCGAGGTTTTGGGATGCTCACAGGCATCTTTCCTCCAAACCTTCAAGCTCTTCTAACTGTAACTTGGCATTCTACTCTATTGTGATCTTACTACCCACACCTATCCTTAGTGATGGGAGTTGGACTTCTAATGGTAGAATAGCTTTGAACCCATACACTAAGGAGAAAGGAGTAGACTTAGTTGGAGTTCTATATGTGGTGCAATAGGCCCACAAGGCTTCAACTAACTGATCATGCCACTGTCTTATTGTTGTCAAGTGTCTTCTTTAGTATTTAGATGAGATTTTTGTTGAATGCTTCTTCTAAGCCCTTCACCCTCAGGTAGTTGATGGTAGAATATCTTTAATTTATGTTGTGTCTCCGAGAAAAGTTGTTGATCTTGCTATTCTTGAATGCATTACCATTATCAGATATAATTCATCGAGGCACTTTGAACCTATATATGATATAGTTCTTAAAAAGCTAGAGCTCATGCTGAGTTGTGACCTCTCTGAGTGGAATTGCCTTCACCTATTTGGAAAAGTAGTCAGTAGCAGCTAAGATGAACCAATGAACCTTGGAAGAAGAAGGATCAATCAGACCCACTATATCGGTACCCCAACAATTGAATGGCCATGAGGCCAATGTAGGATGTAGAATGCTAGGCGGTTGGTGTAGGACCACATTGTGTATTTGTCATTGGTGGCATCTCCTAGCAATATCCTTGTAATCTTTGATCATCGATGGCTAGTAGTATCCTAGTCTCTTGATGTTGGATTTCATCTTTGGACAGGAATGGTCGGCTCCACATAATATTGAGTGTACCTCAATCATGATCTTACAGGCTTCATGCTTGTCTAAACAACATAACCACATATGATCGAAGGACCGCTGGTACAAGACACAATCCAAAAGACCATAGGATAGTGCTCTTAGCTTCATCGGATGGGCTTGAGACTTTTCCTAAGGTAGTTTGCTCTTATTTAAGTAATCCATGAATGGTTGCCTCTAATCTAACTCCTCGTCCTTCTTGGAAATGGAAACTTGCCCTTCAAGAGAGTACTTTTTGATGAGTTCAATATCAATAAAGGATAAGACTTGTCTATTTTGGACTTTTATTGATATGGACTTATCCTCTAAACATGCCAACCCATTGGCAAGCTTGGCTAAAGCATACACTATGGCATTCTCTCTTTGAGAAATTTTATAAATGGTAACCTCTGGGATTTGGCCCAACAACACCATGGTGTACTTGTGGTAGTGATAGAGCTTGGACTTTATAACCTTTTAGGATCCAGTGATTTGGTTGATAACTAGCAGAGAATCCTTGAAGATGTTGATGTTCTATATGCTTAGAGTAATGGCTAACTCTAGATCGGTAATCAGAGCCCCATATTTCATTGTTGGTTCAAGGATTAGATAGTTGATATGAGAATCTCATCACATCATGGTCCAGAGTTAAGAGAACTATTCCTAACCCTACCTTTCTTGGAATAGTAGATTTTGGTTCTTCTCCTCTTTGAGATGAAGCCACACTATCAAAGTACGTCTCCCAACGGTGAATGCTAGTATCCCCTATGTTCATGATTTTTTTCATCGGGGGAGATCATTACTAAGTGGAGAGTCAGTAGAAAGCAGGTGTGCTGCTAAGAAATCTGCTAACACTTCTCCTTTCATCGTATGAAGGGATACGAAGATAAAGTCAAATAGTGAGAGGATCATGGACGTCCGAATCGTCGGAATAGCCACCGTGTCATGAGATACTATAGTGGATTGATCAAAGAGATTAAGTTCACCTTATGAGGAAGCATGTAATGATGCGGCTTTTGGTATACAAATATCAAAACTACGTAAAGCTTATCAATGGGTGGATAATTAGCCTCAGTAGGGATTAGATGATGATTGAGGTAGTAGAGTGCATTTTCTTTCACTTCATCAATGGATTGGGCCAACAAAGAACCAAGGGAGTCATCTAACATAGTAGTGTAAAGTATGAACTACTTGTCTGGGATAGGAGCTGTTAGAATTGGAGGCATCCTCAACTAATATTTGATGTCTTCAAAGGCATGCTTACACTTATCATCCCACTTAAATTTGGCATCCTTTTTGACAAGTGCTGAGAATGGCTGACATCTTTCTGATATGTTAGATATAAAGCATCTTAAATATGCCAACCACCCTAGGAATGATCTGAGATGAGTTAAACTTTTAAGGGGTGGAATTTCTAATCTCACATTGATCTTCTCTGGATTGATTTTGTCTCCTTGGTGTTGGACAACAAACCCAAGGAATTTCCTTAAAGCTACTCTGAATGCACACTTCAGTAGGTTCATTTTGAGGTTAAATTGTCTTAACTGATCAAAAAGTACTCTCAAGTTAAAGAGATGGTATTCCTTTTTTCTACTTTTTATCATGAGATCATCGACATAGCACTCAACTTGATGATGATTGAGTTGATTGAAGATTCAAGTCATAGCCCATTGGTATGTAGCAGTGGCATTTTTAAGATTGAAAGGCATGACCTTATAGTAATAAATTCCTATCGGGGTTCTAAAAGTAGTGTTTCTTTCATCTTTAGGGGCCATCTTTATTTGGTTATATCTAGATGAGCCATTGTTGAAATAGAAGACTACTTGAGATGAGGTAATGTCCATCATTAGCTTCAGGATTGGTAGTGAAAATTCATCTTTTGGACATGCCTTATTTAAATCCCTAAAATTGACGCATATGTGAATTGGGCCATTCTTTTTCTTAACTAGGGCGACGCTGACTAACTAGGTAGGATATTTTTCTTCCCGAATGAAGCCAACATCGATCAATTTCTTGACTTCATAAATGACTTGTTGTTCTATGTCTAATCGCATGCATCTAGGACCTTGCTTGATAGGGTTAGTAGTAGGCTCTATTTCTAGTTTATGGACTGCTATGTTAGGAGCCAATACATGCATCTCTTTATAACTCCATGCAAAAAGCAGTCCTTTAACTCAGTCAATAGCCTAACTAAGTTATTGGTTTCAATTTCATTTAACAAAGAATTGATGTATGTCGGGCGTGGATCTTATTCAGTTCCTAAGTTGATTTCCTTGAGCTCGTCGATGGTTGACTTGATCTCTTCTTCGAACACTGATGGTGCATTTTTGACTTCAAAATCATCTAGATCATATGAAGTTTCTAAGAATAGCTCCAGATATGAGTTAATGTGATTTGAAAAGAACCTATCATATTCCAAAAGATTGGTGATGACTAAGCAGTAATCATCATCATTGATTGAATCCACTGTACCGAATCCTAGTCGTGGTCTTAATTGAGAGCTTTTGTATTTGTTCTTCATTATTCTTTTGAAGTAGTTTGACCTGTGCATTGACCAAGTATGTAGGATTAACCCTTTCTTTACTAAATTATGAACACAAGGCAAGAACCAATCAAAAGGTAATTCTATTAAATATTTATATGAATCATCCTCAAGTTCTACATCAACTTCTTGACTTGAGGATGATGATCCCAGAAAGAACCTTCGAGTCTTCACACTTATGGATGACTTAGTGGCTTCCTTAACTACTAAAATATCAACTTTTTGAGAGGAAAGTGGGGTTAGAGATAAGGTTTTCAACTGATGCGTAACTATTTTACATATAGACTTGGATACACTTATGCTTAGCTTTGGAGCCCAGTCTTCATTATTATCTGCCTCAAGTGTCACCTCCAAGGGAATCTAATGTTGAGAAGAGCTGGCTTGTGTGCTAACCATATAAGACTCATCCTATGAACTAGATTCTAAGTCAATATGGATAGCAGGTGTACTCTTGGTAGTTAGGACATATCTTCTATTGGGTGGCCAATACAAAGGTTTTCCACCCTTATGACTGCCTCTAAACTGGCCTCTTCCTCTTCCTAGTGGAGGTCAAGTCATCCTACCTATATGTTTGAATGGAGTAATTAAATATGGGTGGAATCTAATGTCATGCTCCACTTCCTCCTCCAAGTCTATTTCCCCTCCCTTTTATTTTCTTTTTCATTTTCTCTTTACTTTTTTTTTCTTTTCCTTTTTCTTTTTCTTTTTCTTTTTCTTTTATTTTTTAACTTTGTCCAAGTTCACAAGAATATACTTGTTGATTTTGAGGGACGTAGTAAGCCACATCCTCATATATGCCAACCTCATGAATTATAAATGGCTTAAAATCTCCTTTGACACCTAAGATGATCCCACCTCTCACAAACTTCATACACTAAAGTAGAGAGGACGAAACTATGTTGTCCTCATGTATCCATGGTCTCCCAAGCAAAGTGTTCAAACATGTATCTGATTCTATAATATGAAACTTGGCTTCGATCTTCCAATCATCTATCTCCAAGGGCAACATTATGGAGCCTTAGGCCTGTTGACCTCACTTTTGGAGTGTAGATTCAATCTTCCCATCTTAGACTTAGGAGTCTTCTAGACACAAAGTATTCCCTAGTAATAAGACACTTCTAATAATTAGGTAAACAATTAACAAAAGCCTAAAGACTTAGAAGGGTTAACCATAGGATTAGGTTATGCCTTAGGGATTAGGATAATTTACCTATCCTACAACCCAAATCCAATCCATGTTCACCATAGAAATCCAAAACTCAAGCTCAATTCAAACATTAAATTCAAATCCAAATTCAAACCCAAATTCCAAAACAAAATGATTGAAGCCCATGATCAAATCGAAACTTGAAACCCTTCCTAAGCCATATGATCTATCCCATGGACTTAGCCAAATCTTAATCCAAATCAATCCAAAATTAATTGATTTTCTCATAATCAATTTATATCTTCAATCATCTTTCTAAATATAAGTCAAATCTACATTCAAATGACTAAACTAAATCAAATTAAATCAAAACCATTCCTTGGCCATATGAATATCCCATGGACTTAGCCAAATCTTAAACCAAATCAAGTCAAACTCTATTGAATTTCTTAAAAATTAATCATATTTTCAATCCTTTTCATAAATTTAAATGAAATATACATTTAAATCATCAAAACTAAGTCAAACCAAATCAAAACTCAAACCTAAGCCACATGACTTAACTCCAAGGACTTAGCCAAATTTCTTCATTCCAAAACCCAAATTCAATAGATTTTCTCATGAATCAGTCATACCTACAATCATATTCACAAATATAAATGAAATCATCAATCATCAAGCCAAACCAAAATCAACCCAAGTCAAACCCAACTTAACTCTTTTGACTTGAAATGTTAAAATGAACAAAAACCCATTTAAACCCAAGACAATTGCAATTGAATTTATATTTCAATCCCAAGTCCATATATAAACTCAACTAAATCAAACTCAACCCAAAATTAAGCCAACTAAACCCAATTGGTCAACTTGACCCAAAGTGGCTAATTTTACCTATTTGAGCCAAATTCTAATCCTACCCAAATTGGATTGAACCAAGCACATCAAACCTCACATCATGATTGCTGATCACCCTAGGTTGATCAATTATCACAAATTGGATCAAGCAAAGTCAACTTGGTCATTTGACCAAGTTAACCCTTAACCCATATGAACCCAAACTAGCCAAATTGCAACCTAAGCTAGATCCCTTGAAACGAATGATTCATACCAAATCAAAATCAATATTTGAATATGACTTGACCATCAATTGAGTCAAATCAAACCCAATTTTCCCTCTTAACCTAAATTGACCAAAATTGATCTAAAATACTAAATTGGGTCAAATCAAAATTGATTGTTGAACTTGACCAAAGCCATGATTTGACCCAATTGAACCCAATTGACCTACTTAGCCCAAATTGACCTAATGGTTTAAGTTGGCCTAAATCAAAACAAAATCTAAATTAATTGATACCAAAGCCTATAATCATATTCAATTGGTCAACTAAACCCAAACCAACACCCAACCCAAGCCAATTTGGCCAATTTGGTCAAATTGGTCAACTTAACCCATTTGATCTAAATGAATTCAAACGAGCCAAAATCAAATCTAAGCCAAACTAGACCAAAGAAACTAAACCAAAAACATCCCAAATGATCATATGAACTTGGCCCAACCCTTAATTTGACCCAATTTGAAAAATTGGTCAACTTGACCCAACCTAGCCAAATTTGAGCCAAACCTAACCAAATCAACTCCAATTGACTTGAAATTTGGGCTAACCCACTTTTAGCTCATTTCAAATCTACCCAAATCAAATCCAATTCTAAATGATCATTCTACCCTTGGGTCAGGGCATCACATGAGATAAATCACCCATGTAAGTGGTTTTTTTCCATTCCTTGGCCACTTGGTACTCTCCCGATGGTCCACCAGGCTAGGACACTACCCAACCCCGAGGGTGGTTGGGTGACCCATGGGAGGTGAAATCACCTCACCTCCCATTGAGCATTTGAAACCCATAGGACACCCATGATTCTTCTTTTGGTAGCACCTCCACACCTTGACCAACAAGCCATTAACTCCTCCTCCACACTCCGAGATGGCTAGATGGTAGAAGCCAAACCATCCCACATCTAATCAGACAAAGGGGTATACCCCTCATTTCCACTCAAACACACAAAATCATTCCTCAGGCCCAGATACTCAAGATGAGCCTAGAGCCATTCCTAAGCTCCCAATTCTCGATCAAAAATGTCATTCCTGTCTATCAGGACACTCCCATTTTCTAACTTTCCCATTTCTCCATCAAACTCAAATTAACTTTGCACCTAGGCCTCATCGAGCAAGAAAAGAATCATCTCCCAAGCTTATCGAGCACTTAGGTGGACTTGATCAAAGTTGAGTTCCAAATCATCGGCAGTGAACTTCAAGGAATTGATCCAATTGCTGCTCAATAGGGCTTTGTCTCCACTAGATGAAGCTTCCTCAATCAATTGATCCATTAATATTAAGCTTCGGTGAGGCATGTTTCCAAAATTGATCCTTAGGAAAAAATGGGTTGGAGCTTTTTGAAGAAAACTTGCATCTCATGTGATCTAGACCATTGGATCCCCTCCAATCGATGTTATAAAGGTGTGGGATCCTTTTGAATTTGAGCTTCGGGGGAAGCAGATCAAGTGAGCAATGGCGAGCAGACTCCATTCTCCCTCACTTGCATGACATTAGATCATGCACCATTGCGGTCAAATGAGTCATGATTAGATCACTAGATCGATGATTTAATCCTATTAAGCTGGGATTAATTGTATCGATCTTAGATGATGGCGGATGAAAACATTCATACCGTTGGGCATAAGTTAAGTGCCTTTTCTGCGGCGTCATGTGGAAAGCGTGGTGTGCCATGGTGCAACATGATTAGGCTTTAATTAGGCTTAATTAATCATTTTTAATGGTTCTAAAATCATAAAAATAAGAAATAAAAATAAAAAAAATAATCATTTTAAAGGTATTTTTGAAGAATTAATTAAAATAATCTTAACTAATTTTGAACAAGTAATTAAGGTTTAATTATAAAATTAATTAGCTTAATTACTCATTAATTACTTGAGTAATAATCCCAAATTTTATGATTAATTTAATGGGATGACCTCTACCTCATGATTTTGGGATTTATTGCTCACTTAATTAAAAATTTAATTAATTAAACTTAACTAAGAATTAATGATTAATTAATCCCATGAATAGTAATAAATTGGTTAATTAAGTTTATTAATCATAGGGTTGGGACCCCTTTCCCAGTTCATTTCACCCTTTTTTTAAAAAATTAATATAATTTAATTAATTAAATCACTTAATCAAATTAAAAATCATAATCACATTAGAAATTAATTAAATGATGGGGTAGATCTTTGGTGTTTAATAACCTAAAGGAGTTTAAATAATTATGGTTAGTCCACATGTGTGGAAAACCATAAGAAATTAATTAAGTCCCTTAATCTAATTTAACTATTAATCATGAGCCAATTGCATTAGGCCCCTTTTATTTCTAGGATCATTGCAAGTTTATTTTCCATGCATATCATGTTGGCTCATAATTATTTAGTTAATTACTTTAAGGTGACATAGGTAAAATTAATTCATCTAATTAAGGGTTCAACTTAATTAACCCATAAAATCAACTTAATTACATTAATTAAATCAAATCACTAATGTGGAATGGGTTTAAAATAGCAAGTGATGATTTCTCTTCTCCTCAAATCAAATCAAATCAAAACTTAATTAATAAAGAAGCTTTGGGTTTCTTTAAATAATCTTATTTGATTTGATTATCTTTAAGAACTAGTTTGGTTGAATGAATCACATGCTTATATTTGATTGTGCTCTTTCCAATCATGTTAAATTTGGTATGTCATTTGAATTCATGCATCCATCTTTTCAAAATCAAGTAAAATAAAATGATTTCTTTATGTAAGCTTGCATGTGTTGATTTAATTTAATATATGCATGGCTATTATCACTATTAAATCAAATGTATTTTTCAAAAGCTTATAAATGAATAATAATATGTGTTATGATGCTAGTTATAAATACATAAGAAAAGCATGTGCTTATAGCTTAAGTGTATGAATGTTGAGTTCTCTTTCTCTATTCATGTGTTGATTTATATAAGATTGAATGGTAATGGGTATATAGTCTAGACATCTAGAACATGAGGCTTTAGCTAGCCCCAAGGAGGATTTGATTACCTCACTTCCTGGTTTAACAACGGCATGTACCCATTTGATTTCATTCTTATGTATTTCAACATTAGAATTTGGATAAAGCTTTAATTCATATATATAAATGATTCAATCAAAAAAAATACAATCTTTGCATGGCTTTCTTTACCCCATTTATGTATACATCCATGTGTGTCCAAGAAAGCAAGTATATAGTCTGTACATCTCGGGAATACGAGGCTTTAGTTAGCCCCAAGGAGGTCATTTGATTACCTCACTTCCGTTTAACAATGACACGTACTTATATCATACATGTATATGTGATTAGTGAATGAAAATCCCATTTTACATTAAAATTGCATGCATTCATAATTGACTAAGTGGTTGAATTAATTAGCCATATGATTTGGAACTTACTTTTATGTTCATGTATATGAATTTACATATGTTTGAATGCAAATGGGTATATATAGTCTACAGAATATGAGGCTTTAGCTCAGGAGGTCATTTGATTACCTCACTTCCCTGGTTTAACAATGACACATGCCTATTTAATTTCATTCTTATGTCTTTTTTGTATAAGAATTTAGATTAAGTTTTAAATTAATATGTTTAAATAATTCAATCAAATAAAATATAAATTCTAATCATACACATGCATTCATCATTTAAGTGTGCAAAAATATGTTGTATAGATACACTTAGGATTAAATCATATGCATGTTACATGTGATGGAAAACAAATGATTTAATATATGTGGTAGTAATTCAATTAAATTAATCTTAAGATGCCTTTCATTTTGAATAGGATTATTTAAAGTGAACCTAAACTTAGATTAATTAAATCATTTAATAAGCCATTCACTAAATAGAACTAAATCAAATTAATATACTTTAGTGACTTAGGTAGGGATGAAAGAGGGCAATCTTTTCTCTCTTTATAACACTTAGTTGCTAAGTGTAATCAAATGAAACAAAAAAGAAAATAAAATTAAAATTCTTAAATCAATTAAACTACTTCAAGTGAAATCAACCTTTCATGTTAAATTGAATCCTTCTATACTTAGAAATTACAACACTAATGCCTAACAAGACTTACCACACAAGCCTTAATACACACATTAGAATTAAGTCACCACTTTAGTTAGGATGGTGTATGATGTGATATATATATGTTTTTTTATGATATTATTTTAGATTGGATGTTAGGGTGTATGCTTGACTAAATGATAGGCCAATATTAGCTAATCATGTTTTATGATTATGCTTAAGGGATGCTTAAAAAAATGTGAATGCTCTTTTGTAGGTTGCTTAAATCCTTAAGCATAATCAAGTTATACTTTAGTTATTTACCCATGTGTAAGTGCTAAGTCAAATTATAAATACAAGCTACTTGGGATTATGTATATTTAGCTAACCTCTATTTTGTAGGTGTAGTTAGATTTACTTTTCCCATAGAAATAATTTTTTTGCAATAGGAATTAGGATTAGTGCTATGGGGATTAGGATGAGCGTGGCGAGAAGGCTTTGTCTGGGGTGCCTGTGATGCCTTTGAAGCACCATCAAATCAAAGAAGGAACCAAATCAAAATGGAGATATGAAGAAGAAGAAGACCCATAGCATTTAATACAATTATAATTATTCTTTCATATTCCAAGTTGTATAAGGGTAGAGCTTCACTACCCATCTTTTCTCTTATTGGGTATATGAGCAGACCTTTATTCTTTTATGATAGTTTATATAATTGTTTGATGTTATGTTTACATTGTGCATTAGGATGACATGCTTTTCATAGTTTCTTAAATGATTGATGCTTTAATGTGTGGCTTGGATATGATTAGGCTCTTAGGATAAAATAACTTTTCTAAATCACTCATAACTAAATTTTAAATAACTCATAACCTCATCATAAAACCTAAGACATAAATAAGATAATTAAAATTTAGCAACCCCTTAGCTATATGGTTGTATGTTTCACATCATGCATGCATATTCTTTCTCTCTTGAACATGAAGGATCTCCATCCTTGCAAGATAAAGGAATGCTTGAGTGTGAGGGATCCCATGTGGTGGAGAACACCTTCTTCTAGTTGATTTGACCCATAACCTATTTTCATCATGCATTTAGGCATAAGAAATCCTAAATCCTCTAATCAAAATGATGTGTAAAATGAAATAAAATTTGAAAAGATTTTGCATCTATAGATTAAATTATGCTCATACCACTCATGCTAGTCTCTTAGAGTGTGTTTAGGACTTTAGTCTCTTTCTAATTAAATAACTATATTATCTTTACAAATCATAGACTACTACATGGTTTTAAAATCATAGGAGTGGAGTTAGGCGACCACTCAGGGGTTATAAGTCAGGTGGACAATTTATTCTCTCTTGTGGAGGTAAACCCTTATGTCACACTGCCGATTTAGGTCATTCTTTGCTCAAAGCTCCTAGATTTAAAATTTGAAGTAGTTTTCCTTGGGATCTGAGCATAAATCATCACCTCTTAGGCATTCCCACAACTGTGTTTATATGAGTAATCTAATTAAATTTCAACTCAAAACATATAAATCTCCTCAACTTCAAAATTATAAAGCCAACCATATGATAGATTGGAATGCTCACTAGGCTTCTAGTATCATGAGCATTTGATACTTATTTCATTTATTCCAAAATAAGTCTTCTCCTTGACTTTCCCAATTGATTTTCTAAATACAACCAATCCTTTGATAGTCTAACCTTAAAATTTTTGGAGATGATAATTGTCTACTTTAATCGAGTATTCTTTACATTTCTAGATATAAATTATGAAGGCTTGCCTCCATAGGAAAAACTGGTTTAATATAAACCCTACTTTATTCATCCATAAAGTAGGGAAAAATCTTTACATTAAGACTCATCATGTCTTAGGGGTCCTTATTACATGATTAGGTCCATTGTAGGGGTGCCTCTAGAGAAACATACCTAAATGTTTGAAACCCTAAACCTAAAACCCTAAACCCTAAAAAACCCTAAACCCTATACCCTAAATCATAAACCTTAAAAGTATAAACTCTAAAACCCTAAACCCTAAACCAAATAAACCTAAACCTAAACCTAAACCCTAAGAATGTCTAACCTGACAACAAGAACATCATATAAACTCTTAGTCTAGACCTGGTAAAAATAGGCAAAAAATAATAAAATAGAGGTGCTAAATCTAAAAGCACCTAAAATACATATTAAACCAAGAGATATATGATGGTAACCCACAACTGATAAAGTGGTTCTATAATCACAAACTAAAGATATCGATCAATTACCTATGGAACTGTCTAAGAGATGGTTCTTCTCTCTTTTAACTTGTATGCAAGCTCATATCTATGTCATCGCTATCTTAGAAAACTTGTAACTAATAAATAAGAAGAAATGTTGAATATGAATTTGTTCTCTATTAAAACAAACCAAAAACTAAAAACCCTAAACTAAAACTTGAACCCTAAACCTAAAACTTAAACTTAAACCTTAAACCCTAAAAACCCTAAACCCTAAAACCCTAAACCGTAAACCCTAAACCTTAAACCTTAAACCACCTCAAAAAAAAACACTATCCCCAAAACCCTAAACCCTAAACTAAACTAACATTAAACCTTAAACCATAAACCCTAAAAAGCTAAAAACATAAACCTAAACAAAATAAAACCTAAAAAAATATATATTAAAAACCTAAACCAAAATAAAATAAAAAAATAAAATAAAATAAAAAATAAAATAAAAACTAAAATAAAATAAATATAAACCTAAACTAAACAAACCTAAATAAAATAAAAATAAAAGAAAAAATATAATAAACCTAAAATAAAATAAAATAAACTAAATAAAAACCTAAACATAAACAAAAAAACCTAAAACCTAAATAAATTAAAATAAAACCTAAACCCCAACTAAAAAAAAAACTAAACCCAAAATAAAAAAATAAAATAAACTAAACCAAACTAAAATAAACAAAACCTAAAATAAACCTAAAATAAACTTAACCTAAAAAACTAAACCTAAAATAAATATAAGAAAATAAACTAAATAAATAAAAAAAGAAAAATAAACTAAGAAATAAAACCTAAAAAAATTAACCTAAAATAAAATCTAAAACCTAAACTAAAAAAATAAACAAACCTAAACCTAAAAAAAAAAAAAATTAAACCTAAACCTAAACATAAAATAAAAGAAAACTAAACTAAAATAAACCTAAAACCTAAACCTAAAAAAAAAAACTAAAAAAAAACTAAACTAAAATAAATAAACATAAAAAAAATTATAATAAATAAATAAACTAAAATAATAAAAAAATACACTAAATAAACCAAACCTAAGTTGACTTAATTTAAAAAAACTAACCTTAAACTAAACCTAAACTAACCTAAACTAAACTTAAACTAAACCAATAAACTAAACCTAAACTAAAATAATAAACCTAAACCCTAAACCTAAATAAAACCCTAAACCCTAAATCTAAACCCTAAACTATAAAACCTCAAACCTAACCTAAAACTCCTAAACCTAAAGAAATTTAAAGTAAACCTAAACCTAAAACTATAAACTAAACTAAACCCTAAACTATAAACCTAAACTAAATCTAAAAAATAAAGCTAAACCTTAAACTAAAGACTAAACTAAAGAAACACAAAACCTAAACCTAAATCATAACCTAACTTTAAAATAAAAACCCTAAACCCTAAACCATAAACTATAACCCTAAAAGCTAAAAACCAAAACCTAAACTAAATAAAATCTAAAAATAAAATATATTAAAATCTTAAACCAAAATAAAATAAAAAATAAAAACAAAACTAAAATAAAATAAATAAAAACCTAAAATAAACAAAAAAACTTAAACAAAATAAAAACTAAACCTAAAAGAAAAATAAAATAAACCTAAAATAAAATAGAATAAAAACTAAATAAAAACCTAAACCTAAACAAAAAACCTATTAAAAAAACCTAAAAATAAATAAAAAATAAAAACTAAACCCTAAACTAAAAAAAAAACTAAACCTAAAATAAAAATAAAATAAACTTAAACCTAAACTAAAATAAACAAAACTAAAATAAATAAAACCTAATCCTAAACCTAAAACTAAATCTAAACTAAATATAATAAAATAAACTAAAATAAACTTAAAAGAAACCTAAACCTAAACTAAAAATAAACATAAAAATAAACTAAAATAAAATCTAAAACCTAAACCTAAAAAAATAAAATAAAACCTAAAAACCTAAAAATAAAAATAAACCTAAACAAAAAAAATAAAATAAATAATAAAACTAAACTAAAAAAATAAACCTAAACTAACCTAAACTAAAATAAACAAAATAAAATACCTAAACTAAAATAAATAAACTAAACAAAAATAAAAAATAATAAAAAAAATAAACTAAAATAAATAAAATAACTAAATAAATTAAACCAACTTAATTTTAAAAAATAACTTACACCCTAAACCCTAAACTAACCTTAAATTCAAAACCCTAAATCTACAACCCTAAACCCTATATTAAACCCTAAACCCTAAACACTAAACCCTAATCCCTAAAAAGCCATAAACCCTAAACCCTAAGCCCTAAACCATAAAACCCTAAACCCAAACCCCAAACTAACCCAAAACCAAAAAAACCCTAAACTTTAAAGCATAAAGACTAAACCCTAAACCCTAAACTCTAAACCCTAAACACTAACCTTAACCCTAAGCCTTAAACCCCAAACCCTAAAACCCTAAACCCTAAACTCTAAACTAACCCTAAACCCTAAACCCTAAAGACACTAAACCTAAAGCCTAAACATAAAACCTTAAACCCTAAACACTAAAGTAACCCTAAACCCTAAGCTAACCCTAAACCCTAAACACTAAAAATAAACCCTAAATGCTAAGCTAAACCCTAAACCCTAAAACCCTAAACCCTAAATCCTAAACCATAAAAATGTAAAATCATATACCTAAAGTAAATAAAACCTAAAAAAATATATATATAAAAAATATAAACCTAAATAAAATAAAAAGATAAAATAAAATAATAACATAAACAAAAACTTAAACTTGAACCTAAAAATAAAATAAAATAAAATAAATAACATAAATAAATACCTAAACTAAACTAAAAAAACCTTAAAATAAAAAAGCAAAATAAAATAAAAATAAAATAAACCTAAAATAAAATAAAATAAAATAAAATAAAAACTAAATAAAAACCTATACCTAAAAATTTGACCTAAAAAAATTAAAAATTAAAACCTAAACCCTAAACAAAAAAAAACTAATCCTAAAATAAAAATAAAAAAAATAAAATAAACCTAAACCTAAACCTAAACTAAAATAAATACAATTTAAACCTAAAAAAAACTAAACCTAAACCCTAAACTAAATAAAATAAAATAAACTTAAAATAAACTAAACCTAAACTAAAAAATAAAACCTATAATAAAAACCTAAAACCCAAACCTAAAAAATTTGAATAAAAACCTAAACCTAAACCTAAAAAAATAAATAATAAACTTAAACCTAAAAAATTAAAAAATTAAAAATAAACTAACTAAAAATAAACCTAAACCTAAACCAAAATAAACTAAATAAAACTTAAACTAAAATAAAACTAAACTAAATTAAAATAAACCTAAATAAAAAAAAATAAATAAAATAAACCTAAACCTGATACTAATTAAAATAAAACCATAAACCCTAAATAAACCTAAACCTAAACCTTAAACTAAAATAAACCCAATTAAACCTACCCTACCTACCATCTAAACCCTAAACCCTATACCTAAACAAACCCTAAACCTAAAACTAAACCTAAACCCTAAACTAACCTAAACCCTAAAACCTAAACCCTAAACCTAAACCTAAACCTAAACCCTAATAAACTAAAAACCTAACTCTAAACTAAAACCTAAACTCCCTAAACCCTAAAACCCTAAACCTTAAAAAAAAAAAAACCTAAACATAAAACTACCCTAAACCTAAAATAAACCTAAACCATAAACCCTAAAATAAACCTAAACCTAAACCCTAAATCCTAACCCTAAAACCTAAACAAAATAAAACTAAAATAAAATAAATAATAAAACTAAACCTAAATAAAATTAAAAAATAAAATAAATAAAAAACCTAAAACCTAAACCTAAACATAAAATAAAATAATATAAAAAATAAACTAATATAAAATAAATAATAACCAACTAAACTATAAATAAATAAAATAAACCTAAGATCAAAAACCTATATATAAAATAAAACTAAATGTAAAATAAAAATAAAATAAACCTAAATAAAAAAAATAAAATAAAAATTAAATAAAACCCTAAACCTAAAAAATATACATAAAAATAAATAAAAAAAGTAAAACCTAAACCTAAAATAAAAATAAAATAAACTAAACTAAAATAAATAAAACCTAAACCTAAGCCTAAAGTAAACTAAAGCTAAAGATAAACCTAAACTAAATAAAATAAAATAAACTAAAAATAAACCTAAACCTAAACTGAAAAATAAAACCTCAAAATAAACCTAAAAAAAACTTAAAACTTAAATCTCAAAAATAAAATAAAAACTAAACCTAAAAGAAAAATAAAATAAACCTAAAATAAAACTAAATAAAAACCTAAACCTAAACAAAAAAACCTATAAAAAAACTTAAAAATAAATAAAAAATAAAAACTAAACCCTAAACTAAAAAAAATTCTAAACCTAAAATAAAAATAAAATAAACTTAAACCTAAACTAAAATAAACTAAACTAAAATAAATAAAACCTAATCATAAACCTAAAATAAACTAAACCTAAAACTAAACCTAAACTAAATATAATAAAATAAATTAAAATAAACTTAAAAGAAACCTAAACCTAAACTAAAAAATAAAACCTAAAAATAAAACTAAAATAAAATCTAAAACCTAAACCTAAAAAATAAAATAAAACCCTAAACATAAACCAAAATAAAAAATAAAACCTAAACCTAAAAAATAAAATAAATAATAAAACTAAACTAAAAAAATAAACCTAAACCTGAACCTAAAACTAAAAAATAAACTAAAATAAAATACCTAAACTAAAATAAATAAACTAAACAAAATAAAAAATAATAATAAAATGAAATAAACTAAAATAAATCAAAATACACTAAATAAACCAAAGCTCATCAGTTGACTTAATTTTAAAAGAACCTTACACCCTAAACCCTAAAACTAACCTTAAACTCAAAATTCAAAACCCTAAATCTACAACCCTAAACCCTATATAAAACCCTAAACCCTAAACACTAAACCCTAATCCCTAAAAAACCCTTAACCCTAAACCCTAAGCCCTAAACCATAAAACCCTAAACCCAAACCCCAAATTAACCCAAAACCTAAAAAACCCTAAACTTTAAAGCATAAAGACTAAACCCTAAACCCTAAACTCTAAACCCTAAACACTAACCTTAACCCTAAGCCCTAAACCCCAAACCCTAAAACCCTAAACCCTAAACTCTAAACTAACCCTAAACCCTAAACCCTAAAGACACTAAACCTAAAGCCTAAACAAAAAACCTTAAACCCTAAACACTAAAGTAACCCTAAATCCTAAGCTAACCCTAAACCCTAAACACTAAACCATAAATCCTAAACCCTAAATGCTAAGCTTAATCCCTAAACCCTAAAACCCTAAACCCTAAATCCTAAACCATAAAAACCTAAAATCATATACTTAAACTAAATAAAACCTAAAAAATAAATATATAAAAAATATAAACCTAAATAAAATAAAAAGATAAAATAAAATAATAACATAAACAAAAACTTAAACCAGAACCTAAAAATAAAATAAAATAAAATAAATAACATAAATAAGAACCTAAACTAAACTAAAAAAACCTTAAAATAAAAAAGAAAAATAAAATAAAAATAAAATAAACCTAAAATAAACATAAAATAAAATATAATAAAAACTAAATAAAAACCTATACCTAAAAATTAGACCTAAAAAAATTAAAAAATAAAACCTAAACCCTAAACTAAAAAAAAAACTAATCCTAAAATAAAAATAAAATAAATAAAATAAACCTAAACCTAAACCTAAACTAAAATAAACTAAACTAAAATAAATACAATTTAAACCTAAAATAAACTAAATGTAAACCCTAAACTAACAAAATAAAATAAACTTAAAATAAGCAACTAAACCTAAACTAAAAAATAAAACCTAAAATAAACCTATAATAAAAACCTAAAACCCAAACCTAAAAAATTTGAATAAAAACCTAAACTTAAACCTAAAATAAATAATAAACCTAAACCTAAAAATTAAAAAATTAAAAAATAAACTCAAACCTCTAAACCTAAACCCTAAACCAAAAAAACTAAACTAAAAAACTTAAACTAAAATAAAAAAAACTAAACAAAATTAAAAAAATAAACCTAAATAAAAAAAGAAGCTAAAATAAATAAAAAATAAACTAAATAAACCTAAACTTACCGATTTACTTAATTAAAAAAAAACCAAAACCATAAACCCTAAATTCTAAACCCTAAATCCTAAACCTTAAAACTAACCATAAACCCTAAATCCTAAACCTACAACCCTACACCTACAATCCTAAACCCTAAACCCTATACCCTAAACCTAAACCCTAAACCCTAAAACCCTAAACCTTAAACCCTAAACTAACCCTAAACCCTAAAAATCGTAAACCCTAAAGCCTAAACCCTAAACCTTAAACCTTAAATCCTAAACTAATCCTAAACCCTAAGCTAACCTTAAGTCCTAAACCTTAAAACCTAAACCCTAAACCCTAAACCCTAAAAACCCTAAACCTTAAAAGAAAAAAGCCTAAACATAAAACCCTAGACCCTAAACTTGAAATCCAAACCCTAAAGCATAAACCCTAAAACCCTAAACCCTAAACCCTAAACCCTAAACCCTAGACCCTAAAACCTAAAAACCCAAACCTAAATAAAATAAAACTTAAAAATAAAATAAATAATAAAACTAAACCTAAATAAAATTAAAAAATAAAATAAAATAAAAACCTAAGCTAAAATCTAAACCTAAACATAAAATAAAATAATATAAAATAAACTAATAAAAATAAACTAATATAAAATAAATAATAACCCAAACTAAACTATAAATAAATAAAATAAACCTAAGATCAAAAAACCTATATAAAATAAAAACTAAATGTAAAATAAAACTAAAATAAGCCTAAAATAAAATAAAATAAAAATTAAATAAAACCCTAAACCTAAAAAAATATACATAAAAATAAATAAAAAAGTAAAACCTAAACCTAAAATAAAAATAAAATAAACTAAACTAAATAAAACCTAAACCTAAGCCTAAAGTAAACTAAAGCTAAAGATAAACTGAAACTAAATAAAATAAAATAAACTAAAAATAAACCTAAACCTAAACTAAAAAATAAAACCTCAAAATAAACCTAAAAAAAATACTTAAAACTTGAACCTAAAAAATAAAATAAAAACCTAAACTTAACCCTAAAAATTTAAAATAAAACCTAAACATAAAAAAAATAAAATATAAAAAAACTCAATTAAAAAATAAACTTAAACCTAAAACTAAACCTAAAAAATATATTGAAATAAAAAACCTAAGTAAAAATAAATAAAATTAAAATAAATAAACTAACAACAACAAGAAGAACAAGCCTTTATCCCACTAAGTGGGGTTGGCTACATGAATCCTTCGCCTCTATTGTGTCCTATTATGTTTAGAATTCTCATTAAATTCAAGTATATTAAGGTCATTTCTTATACATCTTAACAAAGTGTTTTTTGGTCTACATCTATCTTTCTTAAAATAAATAAACTAAACTAAATAAAAATAAACATAAATAGAATAAAAAAAATAAAATAAATAAAAATAAAGAAAAAATAAACTAAATAAACATAAACCTAGAGGTTTACTTAATTTAAAAAAATCCCAAACCCTAAGCTAACCCTAAACCCTAAATCCATAAACCCTAAAGCCTAAACCCTAACCCCTAAACCCTAACCCTAAACCCTAAACACTAAAACCCTAAACCATAACACCCTAAACCCTAAACCCTAAACCCTAAAACCCTAAACCCTAAACCTTAAACCCTAAACCCTAAATACCTTAAAACCTAAACCAAAACTAAATAAAACATAAATATATATATATATAAAACTTGAACCTAAATAAAATACAAAATAAAATAAAATAAAAACCTAAACTAAAACCTAAACGTAAACCTAAAAAAATAAAAATATAATAAAGAAAAACCTAAAATAAACTAAAAAAACCTAAATAAAATAAAAATTGAAGAACGACCTATCCGATCTATTGCTTATTGAACTATGTCTTTACAGTAGAGACGATTCTAGTTATCTAGGGTTTTTGCTTTTGTTTATGCGTGCTCATTTTTGATCTGTGTTGTCAATTGTGTCTTAGAAAATTTGGTGTGTTACTTGGTTGATGAAATCAAAAAGAAAATATGCTGAATCAGAATTTGTTCTCTATGTTAAAAAAAGAAAACCAAAAACTCTAATCCCTAAACTTAAACCTAAAACCTAAACCTAAAACTTAAACCTTAAACGCTAAACCCGAAATCCAAAAAACCCTAAACCCAAAATCGTAAAACTTAAACCCTAAATCCTAAACCCTAAATCGTAAACTAACCCTAAACCCTAAAAAGCTAAAAACCTAAACCTAAACTAAATAAAAACTATAATAAAATAAATAAAAAACCTAAACCAAAATAAAATAAAAAATAAATAAAATAAAAACATAAATTAAAACCTAAACCTAAACCTAAAATGTAAATAAAATAAAAAATAAAAATTAAGCTAAAATAAAATAAATAAAAACCTAAACAAAACTAAAAAATAAAAAACCTAAAACAAATAAAAATTAAACTTAAAATAAAAATTAAATAAAATTAAAATAAAATAAATTAAAAACTAAATAAAAACCTAAACCTAAAAAATAAACTTAAAAATAAATCTTAAAAATAAATTAAAGAGAACCTAAACCCTAAACTAAAAAAGCCTAAACCTAAGATAAAAATAAAATAAACCTAAACATAAACTAAAATAAACTAAACTAAAATAAATAAAACTTAAACCTAAATGTAAAATAAACTAAACCTAAACATAAACTTAAACTAAATAAACTAAAAATAAACTTTATCTTAACCTAAATAATAAATCCTAAAATAAACCTAAAATATAAACCTACAACCTAAACCTTAAAAAATAAAACAAAAACCTAAAGCTAAACCTAAAATAAAAAATAAAATCTAAACCTAAAAAACAAAATAAAAATAAAACTAAAGTAAAAAATAAACATAAACATAAACCTAAACCTAAAAAATAAACTGAAATATATAAACAAAACTAAATTCAAATAAAAATAAACCTAAATCAAAATAAAAAAATCATATAAACTAAAATAAATAAAAAATAAACTAAATAAACCTAAACTTACTAGTTTAATGAATTTATAAAAATAAATAATAAATAAATAATAAATAAATAAACAAAACCCTAACCCTAAACCCTAAAACTAACCCAAAACCTTAAACTCTAAATCCTAAGCCCAAAAACTAACCCTAAACCCTAAACTCTAAACCCTAAACCTACAACCCTGAACCATAAACCCTAAACCCTAAAACCATAAACCCTAAACCCTAAACCCTAAACCCTGAACCCTAATCCCTAAACTATAAAACCCTAAACCTTAAACCTTAAAAATCCTTAAACCATAAACCCTAAATCCTAAACCCTAAACACTAAAACCTAAACCCTAAACCCTAAAACTCAAAACCTTAAACACTAAACTAACCCTAAACCTTAAAAACCCTAAAGCCTAAGCCAAAACCCTAAACCCTAAAATAACCCTGTACACCAAGCTAACTCTAAACCCTAAACTCTAAACCCTAAAGCTCAAACAGTAAACCCTAAACCCTAAACCCCTAAATCCTAACCTTAAACCCTAAACCCAAAATCCCTAAACCCTAAAACCCTAAACCTTAAACCCTATACCCTAAAAACCATAATAACCTAAACCTAAACTAAATAAAAAATAGAAATAAAATAAATAAATAAACCTAAACCTAAAAAGATAAAAGATAAAATAAAATATAAACCTAAACTACAACCTAAACTTATACCTAAAAATAAAATAAATAAAATAATAAAAATAAACCAAAATAAAAGAAATAAAAACCTAAACTAAACTAAAAAAATAAAATAAACCTAAGAATAAAAAACCTAAATAAAAAAAAACTAAATGTAAAATAAAAATAATATAAACTTAAAATAAACTTAAAATAAAATAAAATAAAAACTAATTAAAAACCTAAACCAAAATAAAAACCTAAAATAAACCTTATTATAAATAAAAATATAAAACCTAAAGCCTAAACTAAAGAAAATATAAACATAAAATAAAAAATAATATAAATAAAATAAATAAACCTAAACCTAAATTAAAATAAACTAAACTAAAATAAAAAAAAACTAAACCTAAACCCTAAACTAAATAAAATTAAATAAACTATAAATAAACCTAAACCTAAACTAAAAAATAAAAGCTAAAAATAAAATTAAAATAAAAACCTAAAAACTAAACATATGAAAATAAAATCAAACCCAAACCCAAAACCAAAACCTAAACCAAAAAATAAACAAAAAAACCTAAACCTGAAAAAAAAAATTAAAGTAAAACTCAACTAAAAAATAAACCTAAACCTAAACCTAAATAATAAACTAAAATATAAAACCTAAACTAAAATAAATAAACCTAAAATAAATAAACTAAACTAAATAAAAATAAAAATAAACCTAAATCAAAATAAAAAAAATCAAATAAACTAAAATAAATAAAAAATAACTAAATAAACCTAAACCTACTAGTTTACTTATTTTAAATAAATAAATGAATAAATACCTAACCCTAAACCATAAACTGTAAACCATAAATGCTAAAAATGAACAAACTAAACTCTAAACCTAAGTAACACCCTAAATACAAAACCCAAAACCAAAATTGAAAACCCTAAACCCTCAAAACCTAAAATACAAATGATAGCCACCCCAGAAACCCTAAAAGCTAAAAAAATCTAAACCTAAAATAAATAAAACCTAAAAAAAACTAAACAAAAATAAAATAAAAATATAAAATAAAATAAAAACATAAATTAAAACTTAAACCTAAACCTAAACCTAAAAACAAAATAAAAACTAAACTAAAATAAAATAAATAAAACCAAAATTAAACTTAAAATAAAAAACCTGAAAACTAAACCTAGAAAATAAAATAAAACTAAATAAAACCTAAAGCTAAAAATAAACCTAAAATAAACCTAAAATAAGTAAAATAAACCTAAACCCTAAAGTAAAAAAAAACTAAACCTAAAATAAAAAAAATAAAATAAACTAAACCTAAGCTAAAATAAACTAAACTAAAATAAATTAAACCTAAACCTAAACCTAAACAAACTAAACCTACACAAAATAAATAAAATAAAATAAACTAAAATTCAACCTAAACCTAAACTAAAAAAATAAACTTAAAATAAACTTAAAATAAAACCTAAAATGTAAACCTAAAATAAAATAAAACCTAAACCTGAATAAATAATAAAACCTAAACCAAAAAAATAAAATAAAAATAAAACTAAATTAAAAAATAAACAAAAAATGAAACCAAAATTTAAAAAATAAACTAAAATAAAAACCTAAACTATAATAAAGAAAACTAAAATAAATAAACTAAACTAAATATAAAAAAAAAATAAACATTAGTAAATATAAAAAAAATAAAAAATGACCATAAATAAAAAATAAACTAAATAAACTTAAACCTATTAGTTTACTTAATTTACAAAATATATAAATAAATAAACAAAACCCTAACATTAAACCCACTGACCTACCCTGGGCTCTACCACAACTACCCTAAATTGATCAATCTAAACAGGCCTGGGCCACTGACCTAAACTGACCCTAGGCCCCCAACTAAACTCTGGGCCTGACCCTAAACCTCCTGGGCCCTGGGCCATCCCTAAACTGAGGCCTAAACTAAACTACCACCCCAGGCCACACTGGGCCACTATACTGACCATGACCTGGGCCAACCAACCTGGGCCCTAAGACCACTGAGCCACTCCTTCCTGGGCCCTGACCCCACCTGACCCTTGACCTTCCTGAGGCTGACCCACAAAACCCTACCCAGAGGCTGAGCTGGGCCCCACCTTGGGCCCACCCTGACTGGGCCCTGGGCCTTCCCAGGCCCTGACCTGACCTCCCTAAAACCTAATAACCTAAACTTAAATTAAATATCACATAAAATTAAAATAAATAGAAAAACCTAAACCTAAATAAAATAAAAATAAAAATAAAATGAAAACCTAAACTAAAACCTGAACCTATACCTAAAAATAAAATAAAATAAGCTAATAAATATAAACAAAAATAAAATAAATAATAACTTAAACTAAACTACAAAAATAAAATAAACCTAAGTAAAAAAAACTAAATAAAATAAGAACCAAACGTAAAATAAACCTAAAATAAAATAAAATACAAACTAAATAAAAACCTAAAGCTAAAAAATAAACCTAAAATTAAATAAAAAATAAAACCTAAACCCTAAATTCAAAAAAAACCTAAACCTAAAATAAAAAAAAGATAAACAAAAAAAATAAACCTAAACCTAAAATAAAATAAACTAAACTAAATAAAAAAACTGAAACCTAAACCTAAAATAAACAAAACCTAAACCCTAAACTAAATATAATAAAATAAACTAAAAATAAATGTAAACCTAAACTAAAAAATAAAACATACAAATAATGCTAAAATAAAAACCTAACACCTAAACCTAAGAAAATAAAATAAAAACCTAAACCTAAACCAAAAAATAAAATTAAAACCTAAACCTAAAGAATAGAATAAAAATAAAACTCAATTAAAAAATAATCCTAAGCCTAAACTTAAACCTAAAAAATAAACTAAAATTTAAAACCTAAACTAAAATAAATAAACCTAAAATATATAAACAAAAGAAGAAATGTTGAATATGAATTAGTTTTCTGTTAAAAAAATTAAAAACCCTAAACCCTAAACTAAAACCAGTACCTTAAACCTAAAACCTAAACCTTAAACCCTAAACCCTAAACCCTAAAACCCTAAACCCTAAACCCTAAACCCTAAAGCGTAAAAAGTTAAAAACCTAAACCTAAACTAAATAAAACCTCAAAATAAAATAAATAAATAAATAATCAAAACTAAAATAAATAAACTAAATTAAATTAAATAAAAACATTAACTAAAACATAAACCTAAACCTAAACCTAAAAAGAAAATAAAATAAAAAATAAAAAATAAACTAAAAATAAAATAAATATAACTCTAAACTAATATAAAAAATAAAAAACCTAAATAAAATAAAAACTAAACATAAAATAAATATAAAATAAAATAAAAACTAAACAATAACATAAATGTAACAATAAACCAAAAAATATAAAAAAATAAATAAAAAATAAAACCTAAACCCTAAACTAAAAAAAACCTAAACCTAAAAAAAAATAAAAACTAAACCTAATTCTTAAACACTAAAATAAATAAATAAATAAAAACCTAAACTAAATAAAACCCAAAAATAAAATAAATAAAAAAACCTAAACATTAATTAAATTAAAAAAATAAAATAAAATAAAAACCTAAACACAAAACTAAACCTAAAAATAAAATAAACCAAAAGATAAAAACTAAACTAACATAAAATAAATAAAAACCTAAACTAAACTAAAAAATAAAATAAACCTAAATCAAATAAAAACTAAACATAAAATAAAAATAAAATAAACATACAATAAAAAATAAAACTAAGGAAAAACCTAAACCTAAAAATAAAACCTAAAAAAATAATAATTAATAAATAAATCCTAAACCCTAAACTAAAAAAAAAATCTTAAGCCTAAAATAAACAAAATAAAATATACCTAAACTTAAACTAAAATAAATAAAACCTAAACCTAAACCTAAACCCTAAACTAAATAAAATAAAATAAACTAAAAATAAACTTCAACCTAAACTAAAAAATAAAACCTTAAAATCAATAAATGAAAACCTAGAACATAAACCTAAAAAAATAAAATAAAAACCTAAACCTAAACCTAAAAATAATAAAAAACCTAAACCTAAAAAATAAAATAAAAATAAATCTAAACTAGAAAATAAACATAAACCTAAACCTAAACTAGAAAAATAAACTAAAATAAAAAACCTAAATTAAAAAAAATAAACCTAAAATAAATAAATTAAATTAAATAAAAATAAAAAATAAACCTAAATAAAATAAAAAATAAAATAAACTAAACTAAAATAAATAAATTAAATAAACCTAAACATACCTGTTTATTTAATTTTAAAAAAACCCTAAACCCTAAATCCTAAACCCTAAACCCTAAACCTTAAACCCTATACCCTAAACACTAAACACTAAAATCCTTAACCTTAAACCCTAAACTAACACTAATCCTTAAACCTAAACTGACCCTAATCGAAAGGCTGACCAAACCATAATAACCACCCTAAACTGACCCTAAACCCCAACTAACTTACAACCATGACCTACCCAGGCCAACTGACCTTTGGTGACCACACCAAATCCTAAAATCCAAACCAAAGTCTAAACACACCAACCCCCAAACTCTAATTCATAAACATTAAACCCTAAGACCCTCGTTACCTTAAACCCTAAACCACAATCATAAACCTAACCCACTAACAACACCTAAACCCTAATCTTTGGGCACCTAAACTAAACTACCCAGGCCACCCTAAATTTGTGGCCAGGTAAAACCCTGACCTTAACACCTAAACACTAAACCCTAAAGCTTAAACCCTAAACCCAGATCTTAAGCCTTAAACTATAAAACTTAAACCTAAACCTAAACCTAAAAATTAAATAAATAAATAAATATAAACTAAACTCAAATAAAATAAATAATAACCTAAATTAAACTAGAAAATAAAATAAACCTTAAAATAAAAACCTAAATAAAATAATAAAACTAAATGTAAAATAAAATAAAATAAGCTTAAAATAAAATAAAATAAAAACTAAATAAAAAACTAAACCATAAAAATAAATTTAAAAATAAAACCTAAAAATAAATAAAAAAATAAAACATAAACCATAAACTAAAAAAAAACCTCAAACCTAAAATAAATAAAATAAAATAAACTTAAACCTGAACTAAAATAAACTAAACTAAACTAATTAAAACCAAAACTTAAACTTAAAAGAACCTAAACCAAAACCCAAAAAAATAAAATAAATAAACCTAAATCTAAACTAAAAAATAAAGCCTAAAAATAAAATTAAAATAAAAACCTAAAACCTAAACCTAAACCTAAAAATAAAAATAAAAATAAAAGTAAACTAAAAAATAAACATAAGCCTAAACCTAAACCAAGAAAAATAAACTAAAATAAAAACCTAAATTAAAATAAATAATCTTAAAATAAATAAGCTAAACTAAATAAAAATGAAAAAAATAAATAAAAATAAAAAATTAAATAAACTAAAATAAATAAAAAATAAACTAAATAAAAATGAACTTATCAGTTTATTTAATTTTTAAAAAACTCTAAGCCCTAAACATTAAACACTAAACCCTAAATTCTCGTCAAAACCAAACCCTAAACACTAACCAACCCTAAACCCATGCCTACCTAAACCCTAAATTTTAAAGCCCTAAATCTTAAACCCTAAACTAACCCTAATCCCTAAACCCTAAACCCTAAACCCTAAACTCCACAAAGCTGGCCACCAGGCTAACCCTACTCTGGTGACCCTACCCAAACATGCTTATAACCTAAACCTAAACTTTAAACCGGACCCGGACCATAAACCTGACCCTTAACCCTAAACTGACCTGGTAAACCATACATTAAAACCTAAACTATAAACCATAAACCAAAACCCTAAACCCACAAAGCTAAATCATAAACTGACAGTAAACCCTAAGCAGACACTAAACCTTAAACCCTAAACCCTAAAACCCTAAACCCTGATGCCTAAATGCTAAACCTGGGCCTTAAACCCTGGGCTGACCTGGGCCCTAAAACCCTAAACCCTGGGCCACACTATAAAACCTAAACCTAAACCTAAACCTAAAAATAAAAACTAAATTAAAATAAATTAAATAAAAACCTAAACTAAACTAAAAAATAAAACAAACCTAAAAATAAAAAACATAAATAAAATAATAACTAAATGTAAAATAAAAATAAAATAAAATAAAAACCTAAACTTAAAAAATAAACTTCTAAATAAATAAGAATAAAACCTAAACCCTAACCTATAAAAAACCTAAACCTAAAATAAATAAAATAAAATAAACCTAAACCTAAACCTAAACCCTAAACTAAATAAAATAAAATAAACTAAAAGAAAACCTAAAGCTAAACTAAGAAATAAAACTTAAAAATAAACTTAAAATAAAAACCTAAAACATAAACCTAAAAAAATAAAATAAAAACCTAAACCTAAACCTATAAATAAAAAATAAAATAAAAATAGAACTACACTAAAAACATAAACATAAACCTAAACCTAAACCTGAAAAATAAACTAAAATAAAAAATCTAAACTAAAATAAATAAACAAAATTAAATAAAAATAAAAGATAAACCTAAATAAAAATAAAATATAAAATAAACTAAAATAAATAAAAAAACAAACTAAATAAACCAAAACATACTTATTTGCCTATTTTAAAAAAAAAAACTTAAACCCTAAACCCTAAACCCTAAACCCAAACTCTAACCCTAAACCCTAAAAGCTTAAACCCTAAAACCCTTAACCTTAAATCCTAAACCCTAAATGCTAAACCCTAAACCCTAACCTTAAACCATCAACCCTAAACCACAAACCCTAAACCTTAACCTAAAGTAACTAAATAAATTAAAAAATAAACCTAATTCCTAAAACCTAATAAACCTACAGCTAAACGTAAACCCTAAGAATGGGCAGAACCTTGATGACAAAAACATCACTGTTAAATTAACTAAACTAAACTAATAAAATTAATAAAAATAAAACTAAATTAACTAGATTAAACATAAACAAAAAAACCCCACTAATAAACTAACTAAAAATAAACTAAACTAATAAAATTAATAAAATAAAAACTAAACCTAAACTAATAACTAAAACTAAACTAATAAACTAACTAAACTAAACCCTAATAAATAACTATCTAATAATAATAACTAACTAATCAACCTAAACCCTAAACATAACTAACTAATAATAAAACTAAACCTAATAACTAAACTAATAATAACTAAACTAACTAAACTAAAATTAATAAACTAACTAAATAATTAAGAAATAATCAATAATAATAACTAACTAATAACTAAAACTAATAACTAAACTAAACTAATAAACTAAATAAACCTAATAATAAACTAACTAAATAATAAAAACTAAAACTAATAATAAAACTAAAATAATTAATAAACTAAAACTAAATAGCTAATAATAACTAACACTAAATTAATAAACTAAACTAAATAAAACTAATAATAAACTAAACTAAATAAAACTAATAACTAAACTAATTATAATAATAATAAACTAAACTAATAATAAAGTTAATAATAAATAAAACTTAAATAAATAAATTAAACCTAATGATAAAAAATAAACCTAATAAACTAACTAATAATAATAATCTAATAAAACTAACTAAACTAATAAACTAATAACTAATAATAATAAAAAAATAAACTAAACTAAAAAGTAATAATGACTAAAAAAGTCTAAATAATAATAAAACGTAATTACATAAAAACTAACTAATCTAAACTAATAATAATAATAAACTAAATAATAAATAAAAAAAACTAAACTAGCTAAATAAATAACTAATAACTAACCTAAGTTAAAGTAATAAACTATTATAATAATAAGTAAAAATAATAATAATAATAATAATAATAATAATAATAATAATAATAATAATAATAATAAACTAAATAAACTAAACACTAAACCTCTAAACCTAAATTAATAATACTAATAATAATAAAATTAATAATAATAAACTAAACTAAACTAAAATAACTAATAACTAAACTTATAAAACTAATAATAATAACTAAACAATAGATAAAATAATAATAACCTAATAATAAAAATAAACTAAAACTAAGTAATAACTAACTAATAAACTTAATAAACTAATAAATAATAAACCAATAAAACTAATAAACTAAAAAACCTAATAATAACTAATAAAAAAACTTAAACTAATAATAAACAAAACAAAACTAATAATAAATAACTAATATCCTAAAATTATTAACTAATAAACTAATAAACTAACTAACTAAAAAACTAACTAATAAAATAAAACTAATTAATAAATAAACTTAAACCCTAATAAATAATAAACAATAAAACTAAACTAATAAACTAATAATGATAACTAATAATAAATAACTAAATAACTAACTAAAACTAAAGCCTAAATCTAAATTAGTAAACCAGAAAAACTAACTGATAAATAAATATAATAATAAACTAAACTAACTAACTAATAATAATAAACTAATAACTAAAATAAAATAATATCTAAATAACTAAACTAAATAACTAAACTAGTAAACTAACAAACTAACAATAATTATAATAAACTAACTAACAATAACTAAACTAATAAAAAGTTATAATAATAATAATAATAATAATAATAATAATAATAATAATAATAATAATAATAATAACTAACTAACTAACTAACTAACTAACAAAACTAATAAACTAATAATAATAAAAGTAATAATAAACTAACTAATAAATAACTAAATAAGTAAAACCTAAACCATAACTAAATAAATAAACTAAAAAATAATAATAAAACTAATAATAATAAACATAAACTAATAATTATAATAAACTTAAAAAAACTAAACTAAAATAAAATTAATAATAAACCAACAAACTAAATTAATAATAATAATAAATAATAAATAACTGATAATAACTAATAAACCATACACTAAACGAAAAAATAATAATAATAAACTAATACACCTAAACCCATAACTAAACTAACAAAACTAATAAACTAAACTAATAAAGTAATAAATAAACTAACAAAACTAAACAAATAAAACTAAACCACTAACTAAGTCTAACTAAAACATAAATGATAATAAATCCAAAACCTAATAATAATAACAAACTAAACTACATAAATAACTAACTAACTAATAATAACTAATAAATAAACAAAAAAAAGTTAAACCATAATAACCAAACAAACAAACTAAACAAATAAACTAACTAAGAAAATAACTAAAACTAAAACTAATAAAACTAAACTAATAACCTATCTAAAACTAAACATAAAACTAGCAAAAAAACTAATAATAACCTAAAACAAATAAAACCTAATAATAACTAATAAGCACTAAACCTAAAAACTAAACCCTAAAACTAAATTAAACCCTCTTATTGAGAGATTCCAGGATCCCTCGCATTCTTAGTTAATTTTTGAGCACTTTCTCTCTTGGATTCCCTATAGGTTATCAGTCTTGGGTTAATCTCAACTTGCTCTTATCACGATGCCATGACTCATGATTCTTCATTAAATCCAAGAGAGGCAAAACCCATGCTGATGGATCCGCTAGGCATCATATTTTGGGTAATCCTACCTCTAAATTACCTTCACTTACTAAATATTTCAAAGAGGCTTTAGCTGGTAAGAATTCTTCCACTGAGCCTACTTTGAATTTGCATCATACAACTTTTAAAGGTACTCTGACAATTATTATTTTAGATGAGGATATTGAAAGATTAATAGAGCCTTTTGCTTTTTCTTTGATTGGAAAGTTTTCATTTAAATGGCCAAAGATGGAAGATATTCATTCTTTTTTTCAAAGCTTAAATTTATTTTGTTCTTTTTCTATTAGGCTGATTAATGAAAGGCATGTTCTGATTAAACTTTCTAATGAGTTGATTACAGAAGAATTTTTTCTAGGCTTTCTTATCATGCTTTTAATTGTCAAATGCATATTTTGAAGTGGATACCAATGTTTGATGTTAATGAAGAGTTTCCTATTGTGCCCATTTAGATTTCTTTACCAAACTTGCAGATTTATCTATTTAATCATCAAATTCTTTATGCTATTGGATTGATTTTTCATTGGCCTTTGCAAGTTTATCAAGCAACAGCTACTTCTTCTAGACCTTATGTTGCTAGAATTCTTGTAGAGATTGATATTACTAAAAAGTATCTGAAAGAAATTTAGTTGGGTTCGAAGAAATGTGGTTATTTTCAGAAATTTGTTTTTGAGAACTTTCCCATTTTTTGTAATCTTTATAAGATTCATGGGCATGAATTTTTTGAATGCTTTATTACTCATCCCTCTCTTAGGAAGAAAATCACTAGTAAGAATTCAATTGTTGAAAAAACTAACGATTCTTTCAAGTTGGATAAAGGAAAATCTGCTTTTCAAAATTCTAATGTTTTGCAAAACTAGATTTTTGAATCTTCTGAAAAGTTTTGCAAAACCAGATATGATGGTGGAACCCGCAACTCGATAGGCCGGGGTGGTTCTAATGGGAACTGCACAAACTAAAGAATGGTCGATCCGATCTACTGCTTATGGAACTGTCGTTACAATAGAGATGGTTCTAGTTATCTAAGGTTTTTAATTTGTTGTATGCAAGCTCATATTTTATCTATGTCATCATTTATCTTCGAAAACTTGGTGTGATAATTGGTTGATGAAATTCAAAAGAAGAAATGTTGAATATGAATTTATACTCTATTAAAAAAAACCCAAAACTAAAAACCCTAAACTAAAACTTGAACCCTAAACCTAAAACCTAAGCTTAAACCCTAAACCCTAAACCCTAAAAACTTAAACTGTAAACCCTACCCTAAACCTTAAACAACCTAAAAAAAAAACAATATCCCCGAAACCCTAAACCCTAAATGAAAATAACACTAAACCTTAAACCGTAAACCCTAAAAAGCTAAAAACATAAACCTAAGCTAAATAAAACCTTAAAATAAAATATATTAAAAACCTAAACCAAAATAAAATAAAAAAATAAAATAAAATAAGAAATAAAATAAAAACTAAAATAAAATAAATAAATACCTAAACTAAACAAAAAAACCTAAATAAAATAAAAATTAAATCTAAAAGAAAAATAAAATAAACCTAAAATAAAATAAAATAAAAATTAAACAAAAACCTAAATGTAAACAAAAAAACCTAAAAAAACCTAAAAATAAATTAAAAAAATTTCTAAACCTAAAATAATAATAATAAAAAATTTTAACCTAAACTAAAATAAACAAAACCTAAACCTAAACCTAAACCTAAAACTAAAATTAAACTAAATATAATAAAATAAATTAAAATAAACTAAAAAGAAACCTAAACCTAAACTGAGAAATAAAACCTAAAAATTAACCTAAAATAAAATCTAAAACCTAAACCTAAAAAAATAAAATAAAAACATAAACCTAAACCTAAAAGAAAAAAATAAAACCAAAACCTAAAAAATAAAATAAAAATAAATCTAAACTAAAAAAATAAACCTAAACGTGAACCTAAACCTAAAAAAAACTAAAAAAAAACTTAAACTAAAATAAATAAACATAAAAAATAAAATAAAATAAAATAAACAAAAATTAATAAAAAATACACTAAATAAACCAAACCTCGCAAGTTGACTTAATTTAAAAAAAGCCCTAACCCTAAACCCTAAACCCTAAAACTAACCTTAAACTTGAAACTCTAAACCCTAAACCTACAACCCTAAACCCTAAACACTAAACTAAAACCCTAAACCCTAAACCCTAAACCTAAACCTAAACCTTAAAAACCCTAAACCCTAAACTCTAAACCCTAAACCATAAAACCCTCAAACCTAACCCTAAACTAACCCAAAACCCTAAACCCTAAGCCTAACCTTAACCCTAAACCCTAAACCCTAAACCCTAAACCATAAAACCCTAAACCCTAAACTCTAAACTAACCCTAAACGTTAAACCTTAAACCCTAAAGACACTAAACCTAAAGCCTAAACACAAAACCTTAAACCCTAAACACTAAAGTAACCTTAAATCCTAAGCTAACCCTAAACCCTAAACCCTAAATCCTAAACCCTAAAACACTAAATTGTAACCCTAAACCCTAAACCTTAAACAAATCCCCCCCCCAAAAAAACCACTATACTTGAAACCCTAAACCCTAAACCAAAAACCATAAACCCTAAAAAGCTAAAAAGCTAAACCTAAACTAAATAAAATCTAAAAATAAAATATATTAAAATCATAAATCAAAATAAAATAAAATAAAAATAAAAATAAAAAACTAACCTAAAATAAAATAAATAAAAACTTAAACTAAATAAAAAAACTGAAATAAAATAAAAACTAAACCTAAGAGAGAAATAAAATAACCCTAAAATTAAATGAAATAAAAACTAAATAACAACCTAAAACTAAACAAAAAAACCTATAAAAAAATTAAAAATAAATAATAAAAAAATAAAAACTAAGCCCTAAACTAAAACAAATTCTCAGCCTAAAATAAACAAAACTAAAATAAATAAAACCTAAACCTAAACCTAAAATAAACTAAACCTAAAATTAAACCTAAACTAAATATAATAAAATAAACTAAAATAAACTTAAAAGAAACCTAAACCTAAACTAAAAAATAAAACCTAAAAATAAACCTAAAATAAAATCTAAAACCTAAACCTAAAAAATAAAATAAAACCCTAAACATAAACCTAAAAATAAAAAATAAAACCTAAACCTAAAAAATAAAATAAATAAAAAACCTAAACTAAAATAAATAAACTAAACTAAATAAAAAATAATAATAAAATGAAATAAACTAAAATAAATAAAAAATACACTAAATAAAAAAAGGTCGACAGTTGACTTAATTTAAAAAAATCCCTAACCCTACACCGTAAACCCTAAAACTAACCTTAAACTCGAAACTCTAAACCCTAAACCCTAAACCCTAAACCCTAAACCCTAAACCATAAACCCTAATCGCTAAAACACCCTAAACCATAAGCCCTAAACCATAAAACCCTAAAACCAAACCCTAAATTAACCCAAAACCCTAAACCCTAAACCCTAAACCATAAACCCTAAACTTTAAACCATAAACCCTAACCTTAACCCTAAACCCTAATCCCTAAAGACACTAAACCTAAAGCCTAAACATAAAACCTTAAACCCTAAACTCTAAAGTAACCCTAAACCCTAAGCTAACCCTAAACCCTAAACTCTAAACCCTAAAGCCTAAACACTAAACCCTAAATCCTAAACCCTAAATGCTAAGATTAAAACCTAAACCCTAAAACCCTAAACCCAAAAACCGTAAACTCTAAACCATAACCCTAAAAACCTAAAATCGCATACCTAAGCTAAATAAAACCTACAAAATAAATATATAAAAAAATATAAACCTAAATAAAATAAAAAGATAAAATAAAATAAAAACCTAAACATAAATTTAAACTTGAACCTAAAAATAAAAAAATAAAAATAATAAAAACCTCAACTAAACAAAAAAAAAATTCAAAAAAAAGCAAAATAAAATAAAAACTAAATGTAAAATAAAAATAAAATAATCCTAAAATAAACCTAAAATAAAATAAAATAAAAACTAAATAAAAACCTATACCTAAAAATTAGACCTAAAAAAATTAAGAAATAAAACCGAAACCCTAAATTAAAAAAAAACCTAATCCTAAAATAAAAATAAATAAAATAAAATAAAATAAAACTAAACCTAAACTTTAATAAGCTAAACTAAAATAAATAAAACTTAAACCTAAAATAAACTAAACCTAAATCCTAAACTAAATAAAATAAATTAAACCTAAAATAAAATTAAACCTAAACTAAAAAATAAAACCTAAAAATAAACCTATAATAAAAACCTAAAACCCAAACCTAAAAAAATCGAATAAAAATCTAAACCTAAACCTAAAAATAAATAATAAAACCTAAACCTAAAAAAATAAAAATTTAAAAAAACTCAACTAAAAAATAAACCTAAACCTAAACCTAAACCCTAAACCAAAAAAATAAATTAAAATGAAAAACTCAAACTAAAATAAATAAACTAAACTGAATTAAAATAAAAAATAAACTTAAATAAAAAAGAAGCTAAAATAAATAAAAAATAAACTAAATAAACCTAAACCTACTGATTTACTTAATTAAAAAAAACCTAAACCATAAACCCTAAATTCTAAACCCAAAATCATATACCTTAAAACTAACCCTAAACCTTAAATCGTAAACCTACAACCCTAGACATACAACCCTAGATCCTAAACCCTGAACCCTAAATGTTAAACCTTAAACTAACCCTAAACTCTAAATCGTAAACCCTAAACCCTAAACCTATACCATAAACCCTAAAACCCTAATCCTTAAACCCTAAACTAACCCTAAACCCTAAAAACCCTAAAGCCTAAAGCCTAAACCTTAAACCTTAAACCCTAAATCCTGAACTAATCCTAAACCCTAAGCTAACCCTAAATCCTAAACCCTAAACCATAAACCCTAAACCCTAAACCCTAAAAACCCTAAACCTTAAAAGAAAAAAGCCTAAACACAAAACCCTATACCATAAACCCTAATTCCAAACCCAAAACCATAAACCCTAAAACCCTAAACCCTAAAACCCTAAACCCTAAAAACTTAAAAACCCAAACCTAAACAAAATAAAACTTAAAAATAAAATAAATAAAAAAAATAAATCTAAATAACATTAAAAAATAAAATAAAATAAAAAACCTAACCTAAAACCTAAACCTGAACATAAAATAAAATAATATAAAAAACAAATAAAAATTAACTAAAATAAAATAAATAATAACCTAAACTAAACTAAAAAAACAATAAAATAAAACTAATAATAAAAAACCTACATAAAATAAAAACTAAATGTAAAATAAAACTAAAATAAGCCTAAAATAAAATAAAATAAAAATTAAATAAAACCCTAAACCTAAAAAATAAACCTAAAAATAAATAAAAAAGTAAAACCTAAACCTAAAATAAAAATAAAATAAACTAAACCTAAAATAAAAATAAAATAAACTAAACTTAAACTAAAATAAACTAAACTAAAATAAATAAAACATAAACCTAAGCCTAAAGTAAACTAAAGCTAAACCTAAACCTAAACTAAATAAAATAAAATTAACTAAAAATAAACCTAAACCTAAACTAAATAATAAAACCTCAAAATAAACCTAAAAAAAACTTCAAACCTAAACCTAAAAATTAAATTAAAAACCTAAACCGAAACCTAAAAATTAAAAATAAAACCTAAACATAAAATTAAAATTAAAATAAAACTCAACTAAAAAATAAACCTAAACCTAAACCTAATAAATATAATGAAATAAAAAACCTAAACAAAAATAAGTAAACCTAAAATAAATAAATTAACAACAACAACAACAACAACAACAAGCCTTTATCCCACTAAGTGGGGTTGGCTACATGAATCCTTCGCCTCCATTGTGTCTTATTATGTTTAAAATTCTCATTAAATTGAAGTATACAGAGGTCATTTTTATACATCTTAACGAAGTCTTTTTAGGTCTACCTGTATCTTTCTTAAAATAAATAAACTAAATTAAATAAAAAATAAACATAAATAGAAATAAAACATAAAATAAACAAAACTAAACAAAAAATAAACTAAATAAACCTAAACCTATAGGTTTACTTAATTTAAAAAAACCTAAACCCTAAGATAACCCTAAACCCTAAAAACTAAAACCCTAAACCCTAAACCCTAAACCCTAAACCCTAAACCCTAAACCCTAAACCCTAAATACCTAAAAAACCTAAAACTAAAACTATATATATATATATATATATATATATATATATATATATATATATATATATATATATAACTTGAACCTAAATAAAATACAAAATAAAATAAAATAAAAACCTAAACTAAAACCTAAATATAAACCTAAAAAAATATAATAAATAAAAACCTAAAATAAACTAAAAAAACCTAAATAAAATAAAAATTGAAGAAGGGTCGATCCGATCTATTTCTTATGGAACTATGTCTTTACAGTAGAGACGGTTCTAGTTATCTAGGGTTTTTGGTTTTGTCTATGTGTGCTCATTTTTTATCTGTGTCGTTAGTTGTGTCTTAGAAAATTTGGTGTGTTACTTGGTTGATGAAATCAAAAAGAAAATATGTTGAATCAGAATTTGTTCTCTATGTTAAAAAAAGAAAACCAAAAACTCTAAACCCTAAACTTAAACCTAAAACCTAAACCTAAAACTTAAACCCTAAATGCTAAACCCTAAACCCTAAAAACCCTAAACCCAAAACCCAAAACCCTAAAACCTAACCTCTAAATCCAAAACACTAAACCAAAAAAAACCTTAAATCATAAACTAACCCTAAACCCTAAAAAGATAAAAACCTAACCCTAAACTAAATAAAACCTAAAATAAAATAAATAAAAAACCTAAACCAAAATAAAATAAAAAATAAAATAAAATAAAAACATAAACTAAAACCTAAACTGAAACACAAAAAGTAAATCAAATAAAAATTAAAAATTAAGCTAAAATAAAATAAATAAAAACCTAAACTAAACTAAAAAACAAAAAACCTAAAAAAAAATAAAAATTAAACCTAAAATAAAAATAAAAAAATTTATAATAAAATAAAATAAAAACAAAATAAAAACCTAAACCAAAAAATAAACTTTAAAATAAATCTAAAAATAAATTAAAAAAACCTAAACTCTAAACTAAAAAAAACCTAAACCTAAGATAAAAATAAAATAAACCTAAACATAAACTAAAATAAAATACACTAAAATAAATTAAACCTAAACATAAACCTAAACTAAGTAAAATAAAATAAACTAAAAATAAACCTTATCTTAACCTAAAAAATAAATCCTAAAATAAACCTAAAATATAAACCTACAACCTAAACCTAAAAAAATAAAACAAAAACCTAAACCTAAACCTAAAAATAGAAAATAAAATCTAAACCTAAAAAATAAAATAAAAATAAATCTAAACTAAAAAAATAAACATAAACATAAACCTAAACCTAAAAAATAAACTAAAATAAATAAGCAAAACTAAATAAAAATAAAAATAAACCTAAATCAAAATAAAAAATAATATAAACTAAAATAAATAAAAAATAAACTAAATAAACCTAAACCTACCAGTTTACTTAATTTAAAAATATAAATAAAACATAAATAAAAATATAAACAAAACCCTAACTCTAAACCCTAGAACTAACCCTAAACCCTAAACTTTAAATCTTAAGCCCTAAAACTAACCCTAAACCCTAAACTCTAAACCCTAAACCTACAACCCAAAACCATAAACCCTAAACCCTAAAATCCTAAACCCTAAACCCTAAACCCTAAACCCTTAACCCTAAACCCTAAACTCTAAAACCCTAAACCCTAAACCTTAAAAAACATTAAACCCTAAACCCTAAACTTTAAAACTTAAACCCTAAACCCTAAACCCTAAACCCTAATCCTGACCCTAAACCCTAAACCCTAAACCTTAAACACTAAACCCTAAACCCTAAAACCCAAAACTTTAAACACTAAACTAACCCTAAACCTTAAAAACCCTAAAGCATAAGCCTAAACCTAAACCTTAAACACTAAACTTTAAACTAACCCTATACCCTAAGCTAACCCTAAACCCTAAACTCTAAACCCTAAAATCATAAACCCTAAACCTAAACACTAAACACTAAACCCTAAACCCTAAATCCTAACCCTAAACCCAAAATCCTTAAACCCTAAAACCCTAAACCTTAAACCCTAAACCCTAAAAACTAATAACCTTAACCTAAACTATATAAAACCTAAAAATAAAATAAATAAATAACCTAAACCTAAAGAATAAAAAGATAAAATAAAATATAAACCTAAACTAAAACCTAAACTTATACCTAAAAATAAAATAATAATAATAAACTAAAATAAAAAAATAAAAACCTAAACTAAATTAAAAAAATAAAATAAACCTAAGAAGAAAAAACTTAAATAAAATAAAAACTAAATGTAAAATAAACCTGAAATAAACTTAAAATAAAATAAAATAAAAACTAATTAAAAACCTAAACCTAAATAAAAACCTAAAATAAACCTTAAAATAAATAAAAAATAAAACCTAAAGCCTAAACTAAAATAAATATAAACCTATAATAAAAAATAAAATGAATAAAATAAAATAAACCTAAACCTAAATTAAAATAAACTAAACTAAACTTAAACCCTAAACTAAATAAAATTAAATAAACTATAAATAAACCTAAACTTAAATTAAAAAGTAAAAGCTAAAAAGAAACTTAAAATAAAAACCTAAAACTTAAACATATGAAAATAAAATCAAAACCAAAGCCTAAACCAAAAAATAAATAAAAAAACCTAAACCTTAAAAATAAAATAAAAGGAAAACTCAACTATAAAATAAACTTAAACCTAAACCTAAAATTTAAACTAAAATATAAAACCTAAACTAAAATAAATAAACCTAAAATAAATAAACTAAGCCAAATAAAAATAAAAATAAAAATAAACCTAAATCAAAATAAAAAAATAAAATAAAATAAAATAAATAAAAAATAAACTAAATAAACATAAACATACTAGTTTACTTAATTTAAATAAATAAATTAATAAAAACCTAACTGTAAACCTTAAACTGTAAACCCTAAACCCTAAAAGTAACCTTAAACCCTAAACTCTAAACCCTAAAACTAACACCCTAAACCGTAAAACCCAAAACCCTAAACCCTAAACCCTAAACCGTCAAAAACCCTAAACCCCAAACCCTAAATACTTAATCCTAAACCCTAAACTAACCCTAAACCCAAAACCCTAAAAAGCTAAAAATCTAAAACTAAATGAAATAAAACCAAAAAATAAAATAAAAATATAAAATAAAATAAAATAAAATCTTAAACTAAAACCTAAACTTAAACCTAAACCTAAAAACAAAATAAAAACTAAACTAAAATAAAATAAATAAAAACCAAAATTAAACTTAAAAATAAAAACTTGAAAAAAAACTAAACCTAAAATAAAAAAGAATAAAAACTAAATAAAACCTAAATCTAATAAATAAACCTAAAAATAAATAAAAAATAAAACCTAAACCCTAAACTAAAAAAAAAACCTAAACCTAAAATAAAAATAAAATAAACTAAACCTAAGCTAAAATAAACTAAACTAAAATAAATTAGATCTAAACCTAAACCTAAAATAAACTAAACCTAAACCTACACCTAAAATAAATAAAATAAAATAAACTAAAATTCAGCCTAAACCTAAACTAAAAAATAAAACTTAAAAATAAACTTAAAATAAAAACCTAAAATGTAAACCTAGAAAAATAAATTAAAAACCTTAACCTAAATTGAAAAATAAAAAATAAAACATAAACTTAAGAAATAAAATAAAAATAAAACTAAATTAAAAAATAAACATAAAATGAAACCAAAACCTAAAAAATAAACTAAAATAAAAAACCTAAACTAGAATAAAGAAAACTAAAATAAATAAACTAAACTAAATAAAAATAAACATTAATAAATATAAAAAAATAGAAAATGAACATAAATAAAAAATCAACTAAATAAACTTAAACCTACTAGTTTACTTAATTTACCCTAAATAAAAATAAATAAATAAAACCCTAACATTAAATGCTAGAACTAACCCTAAACCCTAACATTAAACCCTAAAACTAACCCTATACCCTAAACTAAAAACTCTAAACCCTAAAATTATTCCTAAACCTTAAGCTCTAAACCCTAAACCCTAAACCCTAAACCCTAAACCCTGAAACCTTAAACCCTAAACTCTAAACCCTAAGCCCTAAAACCCTAAAACCCTAAACCCTAAACCCAAAACCATAAACCCTAAACCCTAAAAAATTATAAACCCTAAACCTTAAATACTAAACCGTAAACCCTAAACCCTAACCATAACCCTAAACCTTAAACCATAAACCTAAAACCCTAAAACTCTAAATCCTAAACTAACCATACACCCTAAATCCTAAACCATAAACCCTAAAAACCTTAAAACCTAAAGCCTAAACCCTAAACTTTAAACCCTAAACTAACCTTGAACCCTAAGCTAACCCTAAATCCTAAAGCCTAAACCCTAAAAACCCTAAACCCAAAAGCCTAAACACTAAACCCTAAACCCTAACTTTAAACCCTAAACCTTAAAACCCTAAACCTTAAACCCTAAACCCTAAATCTTAAAAACCTAATAGCCTAAACCTAAACTAAATAAAACCCAAAAATAAAATAAATAGAAAAACCGAAACTTAAATAAAATAAAAACTAAAATAAAATGAAAACCTAAACCCAAACCTTAGAATAAAAGAAAATAAACTAATAAAAATAAATAAAAATAAAATAAACCTAACTTAAAAAACATAAATAAAATAAAAACCAAACGTAAACTAAAAATAAAATAAACCTAAAATAAAATAAAATACGAATTAAATAAAAGCTTAAACCTAAAAAATAAACCTAAAAATAAAACCTAAACCCTGAACTCAAAAAATACCAACACCTAAAATAAAAATAAGATAAATAAAATAAAATAAGCCTAAACCTAAAATAAAATAAACAAAACTAAAATTAAAAAAAAAACTAAAACCTAAACTTAAAATAAACAAAACCTAAACCCTAAACTAAATATAAGAAAATAAACATAAACCTAAACTAAAAAATAAAACCTAAAAATAAAGCTAAAAAAAACCTAAAACAAAACCTAAGAAAATAAAATTAAAACCTAAACCTAAACCAAAAAATAAAATTAAAACCTAAACCCTAACGAATAGAATAAAAATAAAACTCAATTTAAAAATAAACCTAAACCTAAACTTAAACCTACAAAATAAACTTAAATTTAAAACCTAAACTAAAATAAAATTAACTTAAAATAAATAAACAAAAGAAGAAATGTTGAATATGAATTAGTTTTCTATTAAAAAAATCTAAAAACCCTAAACCCTAAACTAAAACCAGTACTTTAAACTTAAAACCTAAACCTTAAACCCTAAACCCTAAACACTAAACCCTAAACCCTAAAAAGTTAAAAACCTAAACCTAGACTAAATAAAACCTCAAAATAAAATAAATAAATAAATAATCAAAACCAAAATAAATATAAAAAATAGAGTAAAATAAAAACATTAACTACAACATAAACCTAAACCTAAACCTAAAAAGAAAATACAATAAAAAATAAAAAATAAACTAAAAAATAAAAAAAATAAAAATCTTAACTAATCTAAAAAATAAAAAACCTAAATAAAATAAAAACTAAACATAAAATAAAAATAAAATAAAATAAAAACTAAAAAAAACCTAAATATAACAATAAACCAAAAAATAAAACCTAAAAATAAATAAAAAATAAAACCTAAACCCTAAACCAAAAAAAAAACCTAAACCTAAAAAAAGTTAAAACTAAACCTAAACCCTAAACCCTAAAATAAATAAATAAATAAAAACATAAACAAAATAAAACCCAAAAAATAAAATAAATAAAAAACCTATACCTAAATAAAATTAAAAAATAAAATAAAATAAAACCTAAATGTAAACCTAAGCCTAAAAATAAAATAAACCAAAAGATAAAAAACTAAACTAGCATTAAATAAATAAAAAACTATACTAAACTAACAAATAAAATAAACCTAAATAAAATAAAAACTTAACATAAAATAAAAAATAAAATAAACATACAAAAAAAATAAAACTAAAGAAAAAGCTAAACCTAAAAAAATAAACCTAAAAATAAAACCTAAAAAAATAAAAAATAAAACCTAAACCCTAAACTAAAAAGAAATTCTAAACATAAATAAATAAAATAAAATAAACCTAAACCTAAACTAAATAAATAAAACCTAAACCTAAACCTAAAATAAACTAAACCTAAATCCTAAACTAAATAAAATAAAATAAACTAAAAAGGAAAACCTTAAAATTATCCTAAAATGAAAACCTAGAACATAAACATAAAAAAATAAAATAAAAACCTAAACCTAAACCTAAACCTAAAAACTAAAATAAAAATAAAACTAAACTAAAAAATAAACATAAACCTAAACCTAAATAAGAAAAATAAAGTAAAAGAAAACCTAAATTAAAATAAATAAACATAAAATAAATATGTTAAACTAAATAAAAATAAAAAATAAACCTAAATAAAAATAAAAAAATAAAATAAAATAAAATAAATAAACTAAATAAACCTAAACATGCGTTTTGTTTGGTTTTAAAAAACCCTAAAATAAATCCTAAACCCTAAACTTAACCTTAAACCCTAAACCCACCTTAAACTCCACTAAACCTGAGCCAACCTAAACTTTAAACTGATCAAAACTGATCATTAAAGCTGACAATAAACCTAAACACTAAGCTGAGCCACCCTAAAAAAAGGCTAAAACTAAATACACCCTAAATACTGACCATAACATCCCTGAGCTGATCCTAAAAACCCTAAACATTCATTACATTAACTGAACTTTGACCCCCAGATAAAACCTAAATCTAAACCCAACCTAAACCCCCTCACTCCTCCACAAGATCCTAAAACTAAACTTTAAAACCTAAACCTTAAAACCCTGATCCCAAGCTGAGCCAAAACTCTAACCCTGGCCACACACTTTAACTAACTGAGGCGTGAGCCCTAAAAACCCTAAACCCCAATGCCTAAACACTAAATGCTAAAGCTTAAACCCTAAACCCTAAACTCTAAAACTTAAACCAAAACCTAAACCTAAAAATTCAATAAATAAATAAATAAAAACTAAACTAAACTAAAATAAATAATAACCTAAACTAAAGTAGAAAATAAAATAAACCAAAAAATAAAAAAATAATAAAATAAAAAAAACTAAATGTAAAATAAAAATAAAATAAACTTAAATTAAAATAAAATAAAAACTAAATAAAAATAAACCTTAAAAATAAACTTAAAAATAAAATCTAAAAATAAATAAAAATTAAAACCTAAACCCTAAACTAAAAATAACTAAACTAAACTTAACTAAATAAAAATGAAACCTAAACTAAAATAAACTAAACTAAACTAAATAAAACCTAAACATAAACCTAAAATAACCTAAACCAAAACCCTAAAAAATAAAAAAATAAATCCTAAAAATAAACTTAAAATAAAAACCTAAAACCTAAACCTAAAAAAAAAACTAAACCTAAACCTTAAAAAAAAACTAAACCTGATGCTAAAAATAGAAAATAAAACATAAACTCAAAAAATAAAATGAAAATAAAAGTAAACTAAAAAATAAACATAAGCCTAAACCTAAACCAAGAAAAATAAACTAAAATAAAAACCCCAAACTAAAATAAATAATCTTAAAATAAATAAGCTAAACTAAATAAAAATGAAATAAATAAATAAAAATAACAAATTAAATAAACTAAAATAAATAAAAAATAAACTAAATAAACCTGAACTTACTAGTTTATTTAATTTTAAAAAAAAAACTCTAAGCCCTAAACATTAAACACTAAATTCTAAATTCTAAATCATAAACCCTAAACCCTAAAAGTAAACCTAAATCCTAAACCCTAAAAAACCCTAAACCCTAAACACTAAAACCTAAACCACTAAATCTAAACCTAACCCTAAACCCCCCAAATTATAAACCCTAAACCTTAAACCAAACCCCATCCTGACCACTCCCACACCATACAGGCTAAATAAACCCAACCTTAAATGACCCTGGGCCCAAATACACCCATCTAAACTCTCCAAACTCCAACATAAAACCTGGGCAAACTGAGTGGTATACCCTAACCATCCCTAAACCCTCCCTCTGAGGCCTGGGCCAAACCATCACTAAAGACCACAAACCTAAACCACTGATGCCTTCCTGGGCCAGCCACCTGACCTGACCTGGGCCCTGCCCACTGTAAAACTACCACAACCAAAACCTCTACCTGAGCCCTAAACCTAAAACTAAAACTAAAGATAATGATAAACCTAATCTAGGCTAAAATTAAATACCTAATAAAACCTATAATAACTAAATGTAAAATAAAAAAAAAATAAAATAAAACCTAAATAAAAAATAACTTATAAAACAAATAAATAAACTAAAAAAAATATAAAACTAAACCTAAAATAATAAAATAAAATAAACCTAAACCTAAACTTAAAATAAATTAAAGCTAAAACCTAAACTAAATAAAATAAAATAAACAAAAGTAAACCTAAAGCTAAACTAAAAAATAAACCTTAAAAATAAACCTAAAATAAAAACAAAAAACCTAAAATGAAAACAAAAAACCTAAACCTAAAAAAAATAAAATAAAAAACTCAACCTAAACCTATAAATCAAAAATAAAACCTAAACATAAAAAAATAAAATAAAAATAGAACTACACTAAAAAAATAAACATAAACCTAAACCTAAACTTGAAAAATAAACTAAAATAAAAATCTAAATTAAAATAAATAAACTTAAAATAAATAAACAAAATTAAATAAAAATAAAAGTTAAACCTAAATAAAAATAACATATAAAATAAACTAAAATAAATAAAAAAATAAACTAAATAAACCAAAACCTACTTATTTGCCTATTTCAAAAACACCTTAAGCCCTAAACACTAAACCCTAAACCTACAACCCTAAACAATAAAATCTAAACCCTAAACGATAAACCCTAAACCCTAAACCCTAAACCCTAGATCTTAAACCCTAAACCCAAACCCTAACCCTAAACCCTAAAAGCATAAACCCTAAAACCCTAAACCCTAAACCACAAACCCTAAACCTTAACCTAAAGTAACTAAATATATTAAAAAATAAACCTAATTCCTAAAACCTAATAACCTACATCTAATCGTAAACTGTAAGAATGGGCAGAACCTTGACGACAAGAACATCACTGTCAACCATGCTCAATCTAGATCTAATGGTGGAGGTGAAGGTGGAGGTGGTGGTTATCAGAGTGGTGGTTGGGGATTTGGAGGTGCTGGTGGATATGGTGGTTGTGGTCAGAGCAGTGGTGGTTATGGAGGTGGGAGGAGCGACGGAGGTTAAAGCTATGGTAGTGGTGGAGGGAGAGATCAAGGATATGATGGTAGATCCTGCTACTCGAGAGGCCTAGGTGGTTCTGATGGGGACTAGAGAAATTGAAGAATCATCTATCTGATCTGCTGCTTATGAAATTGTGTCTTTATAATAGAGACGGTTCTAGTTATCTTGGGTTTTTAATTTGCTCTATGCATGCTAATTTTTTATTTATTTTGTCTCCTCTATCTTAGAAAACTTGGTGTGTTACTTGGTTGATGAAATCAAAAAGAAGAAATGTTAAATCTGAATTTGTTCTTTATTAAAAAAAAAACCAAAAACCCTAAACCCTAAACTAAAACCTAAACCCTAAACCTAAAACTTAAACCCTAAACCCTAAACCCTAAAAATTAAAAAAAAAATTAAAAAATAAAAAAAACTCTAACCCTAAATGTTAAACCCTAAAACTAAGCCTAAACCCTAAACCTTAAACCTATAACCCTAATCTAAACCCTAAACCCTAAAACCCTAAACCCCAAACCCTAAACCTTAAACCCTAAAGCCTAAACCCTAAACTCTAATAATAAACTAATAAAACCCTAAACTAAACTAACTAAATCTAAAATAAATAAATAAAAATCTAAAACTAATAAACTAATAATAAACTAAAACAAAAACTCATAAAACTAAGTAAACTAAATAAAGTAGATAATACATAAAAGAACTAATAAACTAATAATAATAAAAATGAGCTAAATTAATAAATAAAGTATTAACTAAATTAAACATAAACAAAAAAACCCCACTAATAAACTAACTAAAAATAAACTAAATTAATAAAATTAATAAAAATAAAAATAAACCTAAACTAATAACTAAAACTAAAACTAATAAACTAATAAAAAACAATAAATAACTAACTAATAAACCTAAACCTAAAACATATTAACTATAAATAACCAACTAATAAAACATATAACTAAACTAATAATAACTAAACTAACTAAACTAAAACTAATAAACTAACTAAATAATTAAGAAATAACCAATAATAATAACTAACTAATAACTAAAACTAATAACTAAACTAAATTAATAAACTAAATAAACTTAATAATAAATTAACTAAATAATAATAACTAAACTAATAATAAAACTAAAATAACTAATAAACTAAAACTAAATAGCTAATAATAACTAACATTAAACTAATAAACTAATAATAAACTAAACTAAATAAAACTAATAATAAACTAAACTAAATAAAACTAATAATTATACTAATAATAATAATAATAATAATAAACTAAATTAATAATAAACTTAATAATAAATAAAACTTAAATAAATAAACTAAACCTAATGATAAAAAATAAACCTAATAAACTAACTAATAATAATAATATAATAACTAACTAACTAATAAACTAAAACTAATAATAATTAAAAAATTCTAAATAATAATAAAACATAATTACATATAAACTAACTAAACTAAACTAATAATAATAATAAACTAAATAATAAATAACTAAAACTAAACTAGCTAAATAAATAATAAATAACTAACCTAAGTAAAATTAATAAACTAATAATAATAATAATAACTAATAATAATAATAATAATAATAATAATAATAATAATAATAATAATAATAATAGTAATGTAACTAAATAAACTAAACACTAAACCCCTAAACCTAAATTAATAAATAATAATAATAATAATAATAAAATAATAATAACAAACTAAAAGATTAAAATAACTAATAACTAAACTAATAAAAAAATAATAATAACTAAACAATAGATAAAAAAATAATAAGCTAATAATAAAAATAAACTAAAAGTAAGTAATAACTAACTAATAAAACCTAATAAACTGATAAAGAATAAACTAAAAAACCTAATAATAACTAATTAAAAACTTAAAATAATAATAAAATAAATAAAACTAATAATAAATAACTAATATCCTAAAATTAATAGCTAATAAACTAATATAGTAATAAACTAACTAACTTAAAAAACTAACTAATAAAATTAAACTAATTAATAAATAAACCTAAACCCTAATAAATAATAAACACCAAAACTACACTAATAAACTAATAATGATAACTAATAATAAATAATTAAATAACTAACTAAAATTAAAGCCTAAATCTAAATTAGTAAACCGTAAAAACTAACTAATAAATAAACATAATAATAACTATACCTAATAAACAAACTAATAACAAATAATAAACAAATAAACTAATAACTAAATAAAACAAAGCTAACTAAATAACTAAACTAAATAACTAAATTAGTAAACCTAACAAATAAATTAATAATAATTATAATAAAACTAACTAATAATAACTAAACTAATAATAATAATAATAATAATAATAATAATAATAATAATAATAATAATAACTAACTAAAGTAATAATAAATAATAATAAATAACTAATAAATAACTAAAATAAAATAAATAACTATAAATAACTAAATAATAATAATAAATAAAACTAATTATAATAAACATATAAATTGAACTAAAATAAAACTAATAATAAACAAGCAAACTAAACAAATAATAATAATAATAATACATAATAAATAACTAATAATAACTAATAAACCATAAACTAAACAAAAAGAAACTAATAATAATAAAATAATACACCTAAACCCATAACTAAACTAATAAAACTAATAAACTAAACTAATAAAGTAATAAATAAACTAACAAAACTAAACTAATAAAACTAAACCACTAAGTTTAACTAAAACATAAGTGATAATAAAACCAAAACCTAACAATAATAACTAAACTATACATAAATAACTAACTAATAATAAATAAACTAAAAAAGTTAAACCATAATAGACAAACAAATAAATAAATAATAAACTAACCTAAGAAAATAATAACTAAAACTAAAACTAATAAAACTAAACTAATAACCTATCTAAAACTGAACATAAAACTAACAATAAACTAATAATAACCTAAAATTAATAAAACCTAATAATAACTAATAAGCACTAAACCTAAAACCTAAACCCTAAAACTAAATTAAACCCTCTTATTGAGAGATTTCAAGATCCCTCGCATTCTTAGTTAGCTTTCGAGTGCTTTCTCTCTTAGATTCAATATAGGTTATCAGTCATGGGCAAATCTCAACCTGTTCTTATCACGATGCCATGACTCATGCCATCAACTTCTTCAAATCCATGGGGTAAACCCCATGTGTCACATCCAGCTAGCATCATATTTTTGGGTAATCCTACCTCTAAATTACCTGCTCTTATTAAATATTTCGAAGAGGCTTTAGCTGGTAAGAATTCCTCCACTAAGCCTCCTTTGAATTTGCTTCATTCAACTTTTAAAGGTACTTCGATAATTATGATTTTAGATGAGGATATTGAAAGATTAATAGAGCCTTTTGCTTTTTCTTTGATTGGAAAGTTTTCATTTAAATTGCCAAAGATGGAAGATATTCATTCTTTTTTTCATAGCTTAAATTTATTTTGTTCTTTTTCTATTGGGTTGATTAATGCAAGGCATGTTCTGATTAAACTTTCTAATGACCTTGATTACTAAAGAATTTTTTCTATGCATTCTTATCATGCTTTTAATTATTAAATGCATATTTTGAAGTGGATGCCTATGTTTGATGTTAATGAAGAGTTTCCTCTTGTTCCCATTTAGATTTCTTTACCTAACTTGCAGATTCATCTATTTAATCATTAGATTCTTTATGTTATTAGGTTGATTTTTGGTTAGCCTTTGCAAGTTGATCAAGCAACAGCTACTTCTTCTAGACCATATGTTGCTATAATTCTTATAGAGATTGATATTACTAAAAAGTATTTGAAAGAAATTTGGTTGGGTTTGGAGAAATGTGGTTATTTTTAGAATTTTGTTTCTGAAAACTTTCCCATTTTTTGTAATCATTGTAAGATTCATGGGCATGAATTTTTTGAATGCTTTATTACTCATCCCTCTCTTAGGAAGAAAATCATTAGTAAGAATTCAATTGTTGAAAAAACTAATGATTATTTCAAGTTGGATAAAGGAAAATATGCTTTTGAAAATTCTAATGTTTTGCAAAACTGGATTTTTGAATCTTTTGAAAAGTTTTACCTATTAATGATTTATCTAATGCAGAAGGTAATTTTGATGTTTCTGAAAAATTTTTAACAAATAATCATGCTCTAAGCATTTCTTTTGATGATTCTGTTAAATGGAAGGCTTTAGAGGCTATGGTTAATGATTCTAATGGTTTGGATGTTGTGCATAAGTCCTTTCATGATGATGGTTCGAATATTGTTGATGCTAATAAGATTTTTTCCAATAAGTTGGATGTTGTTTCTCTTTCTCTTATGTCTACTTTAGATCATGGAAAATAGACTATTTATTTGCCTTCTTTGAATGAGAATGGTGGTGAAAAGAATGTTATTATTTATGATATTTTAACTTTTGGTGTTGACAATCTTGTTAATATTGGTAATCCTTCTTTTAAAAAGCAAGATTTAGATACCCGTGACAATTCTCTCATTATGAATAGTTCTATTTCAATTCAAACTAATGCTTTTTCTATGGCTGGTAATTATGTTCACAATTTTGGTAATATGCTATGTGTTTCTAAGGGATTTGAATCTTATTTAAATCCCTTACATGAAGATAGTATCTTGAAAATATTCTTCTCTTGCTTCTTTTATGAATGAAGACAGGGAGGATACTCTTCATATTTTTTTGGAAGGAGAAAATATTGATAATTTTCTTATTAATAAAGCTATTTATGGTCCTTATTTCACTTTTGACTCTGAAATGCATAATATTTGAGATTATCCTTTGTCTAATGTTGTGGATGATTCTAATTGCTATTATTTAAAATTGATAGCTTCTGTTGATCCCCATGCCTTTTATAACAATACTAATTCATTTTTGAATGGAGTCTTCTTTGGAGAAAATGCATGGTTATAAAATTGTTTACAAGAAGAAAAATAAAAAGAAAGTGTTCAAATTTATGCCCCTCCTCACTTGTCGAGGGTTACTCATTCTAAAGCTTCTTGGAAATAATCTCTTCTATCCATAGGAAGTTTTTACTTTTGGCTAGTTTTTTCTCTATTGGTTGAGATTTTGTTGTGTGTTTTCTTGCTAGCTGGAGTATTGGCTTCTTGGCTAATTTTCCTCTTTCTCGCTTGGTGTTTCTAGCTTCCTATTTGCTAGCTTTTTTTTTGGTGCCCTTTGGCTGGTTGGTTTTGTGCTGGTGGCTTTGTTCTTATTGGCTTGCCTTTCTTTGGTTGTAGCTTTTGCTCTATTTTTTTGTGGTAGGTTGTGCTTTTTGTCCTTCGCTTTTGGGTTTTCCATTAGTTGGCTATTTCTCCAACTAGTTATTTTAGCTTATGCTGGGCTTCTTTTTTTTTCTATTAGTTTGTTTGGTTCTCTTGCTCTTTCTTGGATATTTTTCATGGGTGCTCTATTGTGTGGCTGCTCTATTGGCTATTTCATTTCCTTTGGTTGGTACCATGGTGGCTTTGGATTGGTGTTGTTGTGGGCTTTGTTTTCATGGTGCCTTGGTGGCTTTGGATTGGTGTTGTTATGGGCTCTATTGGCTTGGTGCCTTGGTGGCTTTGGATTAATGTTGTTGTGGGCTCTGGTGGCTTTGTCTTTGAGGCCACTTTTTTTTTTTTGGGTTGTGAACTTCCTTTCTCCCTCTTTTTAAAAGAGGTGTTCATATTTGGTTTTGTTGGGATTAATTTATGTTAATTTTATATGTTGCTCTCCTCTCTCTTTCTATTTCCTTAGCTTCACTTTTTCTTTGGTAGTGGCTATTATGATAGGTTTGTATTTTTCTTTGGCTAGGATGGCTATGAAGATATGATGGATTTTTTCCTTGATATTTTTGTGGCTGGTGACTTTTCCTATTTATAACCCTTCTTTGAAGCTAGATACACTTAGGATCTGATGCCCCTCATTATTTTGATTATCCTTTTTTTTCACATTTCTAAGCATGAGTTTTTTTCTCTTTATGTTTTTTGATCTCCTTCTAGTTGAGATTTCTTGTAGGTTGCAGGATCTCTTTTTGAGTTGGTCTCTTCTTCTTCTTGGAGGGAGCTGGAGTCTTACTGATGGCTTCTTTTTTCTTAGATGGTTGGGTTTCTTGGATCTCCATCTCTTTGGAGGTTCTTTTGGAGCTCCATGGATTCTTCCCCTTTGCAGCCTTTTGCTCAGCTTTTTTAGTTCTATCTTTATTTTTTTCTTTATTTCTCTTTAATTTATTAGTTTAGGGACTAAACTCTTTAGGATTCTCCTGTATCTCATTTGAGCAGCTATTTTTACTTTTTGAGTTTAGTCTCTAATATGGTCTTCTTGTACCTATATTTCTGAGTAATAAATTCCCTTTAGTTAAAAACAAAAGAAACCCTAAACCATAAACCCTCAAAACCCTAAACCCTAAAGCCTAAACACTAAACCCTAAACCCTAAACTCTAACATTAAACCCTAAACCTTAAAACCCTATCCCTAAAATCCTAAACCCCAAACCCTAAACCCTAAACCTTAAACCCTAAACCATAAAAACCTAAAAACATAAACCTAAACTAAATAAAATCTAAACATAAAATAAATAAAAAAACCTAAAACTAAATAAAATGAAAAAGAAAATAAAAATAAAAACTAAAACTAAAACCTAAATCTAAACCTAAAAAAAATAAAACAAAAATAAAAATAAACTAAAATAAAATAAATAAAAACCTAAACTAAACAAAAAAATAAAATAAATCTAAGAATAAAAGACCTAAATAAAATAAAAACTAAATGTAAATTAAAAAAAATAAACCTAAAATAAAATAAAATATAAACTAAATAAAAACATAAACATAAAAATAAACAAAAAATAAAACCTAAACCCTAAATTAAAAAACAAAATAAACCTAAAATAAAAATAAAATAAACAAAATAAAATAAAGATAGGATGCTTGCTTGGGAAAAGGTACCACTAAGGGTGTCCTCCTAATCCATAAGTGAATATATATTTTGTTTATATGTTTATGTGGACTTTTTTAGTGTGCAAGGGACCACACTGAGAAGGGGCTGTGTCGGCCTTGACTTATCTAAAATTTACTGGACCAAGAGAGAATTTGCACATCCACATGATGGATTCTCCAACCATAGGGGTGATTACTAGGAAAGGAGAACTATTCAATCTGATAGTAAATCGGGTAGTGTCTAAATGGGGTCACAAAGGACGTCATCCAAATATAGTGCCCATAAAGGATGTGCTGCAAAGGGCATTATCCTGAGCCCTAGAAAAGAAATTCTGTAGGTGTACGTTGGAAAACTCAAGGAGAAGGCATAATAGACTTACATCTGCCATGAGTGGTAAATCCTAAGGTGCGAGAACCAACCAACTTAAGGTCTATCTGTCAGCATGAGTAGTGTATCTATCAGCATAGTGAGAACCAACCAACCTAAGGTACCCGTCAGTGTGCAATGATCAATCTGGAAGGAAACCGTGTAGTCTTACAACTTTCCAAGTGGAACTGATCATCAGAATAGTCTGCAATTGGCGGGATAGATGCCATCTATCCTAGAGTGACTACTAAGCTGGGAGCCCCAAGGAAGGACTGGACTCATACTTGAAGTAGTTAGGAGGGAAGGAGGTGCTAGGGGACTTATCCTAAACCTCAAATATACTCAACCCAATCAGTGCACGAAGGCTAATCCAAGAAAAAAGCATAGCAGACTCATATCCTCTTAAATGAACCTAACATGAGGTAGCTTACCGACCACATAGTAAGACCTAATAAACTAACAAGGTGCTCATCGATGTGTAGTGGACAAGTAAAGAAGGAAAGCATAGCAAACATACATCCTCCAAAGCAAGAAGACCACTGGGGTGACACACTAGTTGGGCAGCATGTTAGCTCGACCTAAAGCAGCTAATGAGTGAGTGCGGTTGGGGGTGTTATCTCAACTCAGAGTAGCCCGAGATAAAAGATATGTATTTTTTATATGCTTGTGTTTTTATTGTGTCGATGAATGATAGGATGCCGCTTGGGTTCCTTACACATAAACTAAGCACATCATGGCAGATTCACAAATAAATATACTTTCAACATGGAAGAGATTGAATTCAAAATAGAATTTTGATTGATGATAATTATTTTTAAACAGGATTTATAATATTTCTTTAAGTAGAGCCTATTGATTGAAAACATTGGTCACTATCGTTTATGATTAATAAGCTGATAAAATCCTCCTTGGTAGGCCTTCTCTATGGTAAAAAGGCCTTCCCAAGTGGGTTCAAACTTGCCTTCCATCTTACGATGGGCAACAATCGATCTCCTTAGAACTAAAATAATCTCTCTTACTTTAAAAGCTCTAGGATGAAACAACTTATTGTGAGCTTGAATCATTTTAGCTTTGTACAACTTGAGGTTTTGGCATGCCCGCAGGTGTCTCTCTAAACCTTCAAGCTCTTCTAACCGCAACTTGGAGTTATGCTTTGTTGTGATCTTTCTACCCATAACTATCCTTAGTGATGGGAGTTGGACTTCTAATGGTTGAATGACTTCAGACCCATACACTAAGGAGAAAGGAGTAGACTAAGTTGGAGTTCTATATGTGGTGTTGTAGGCCCTCAAGGCATCAATTAACTGCTCATGCCATGGTCGCTTGTTGTTGTCGAGTGTCTTCTTTAATATTTGGATGAGATCTTTGTTGAAGGCTTATACTAAGCCATTTTCCATCAAATAATTGATGGTAGAATATCTCCAATCTATGTTGTGTCTATGAGAAAAGTTGTTGATCTTGGTGCTCTTGAATGCAGTATTATTATCATAAATAATTCATCGAGACACTCCGAACCTATATATCATATGGTTCCTAAAAAATTGGAGCACATGCTGAGCTGTGACCTCTCTGAGAAAAATCACCTTTGCCCATTTGAAAAAGTAGTTAGTAGCAGCTAAGATGAATAGATGACCCTTGGAAGAATGAGGATCAATCAAACCCACTATTTCGGTACACCAACACTCAAATAGCCATGAGGCCTAATTTAAGATGTTGGGTGATTGATGTAGGATCACACAGTGTATTTAACATTGGTGTCATCGCCTAGCCATATCCATGCAATCATTGATCATCGACAACCAGTAGTATCATAGTCTCTTGATCTTGGCTTTCATCTTCAGACCAAATTGGTTGGGTCCACATAATCCTGAGTGTGCCTCGGTCATGATCTAACGGGCTTTGTGCTTGTCTAAACAACGTAACCACATATGATCGAAAGACTGTCTTTATAAGGCACCAACCACAAGAGCGTAGGAAAGTGCTCTCTGCTTCATCTGATGAGCTTAGGACTTCTTTTGAGGTAGTTTTCCTATATTTAAGTAATCCATTAATGGTTACTTACAATCTCACTCATCGTACTTCTTGGCAATGACAACCTCCCCTTCAAGAGAGTACTTTTTGATGAGTTCAATATTAATAAAGAATAAGACTAATCTATTTTGGACCTTTTTTGTTATGGACACTTCCTCCGGATATGCCAACTCCTTGTAAAGCTTGGCTAAAGCATACGCTACAACATTTCTCCATGAGGAATATTATAAATGGTAACCTTTGGGATTTGGGCCAACAACTCCATGGTGTACTTGTGGTAGTGATGGAGCTTGAGCTTTATAACTTTATAGGACCCAATGATTTGGTTGATAACTACTTGAGAATCCCAATAGATGTTGATGTTCTGGATGCTTAGAGTAACGACTAACTCCAGATCGACAATCATAGCCTCATATTTAGCTTCATTGTTGGTGCAAGGATTGGACAGTTGATATGATAATATCATCACATCACGGTCCAGAGTTAAGAGAACTATTCCTACCACTGCCTTTCCTAGAATAGTAGATTGTGGTTCTTTTCCTCTTCAAGAGGAAGTCACACCATCAAAGTACATCTCCCAATCGTGAATGCTAGTATCCCATAAGTTCATAATTTTTTCAACGGGGAGATCATCACTAAGCAGAGAGTTAGTAAGAAGTGGGTGTGCTACTAAGAAACTTGCTAGTGCTTGTCCTTTCATCGCATGGAGGGGTACAAAGGTAATGTCAAACTATAAGAAGATCATGGACCATCATGCCAATCATTCAAATAGCATTGGCCATGTCATAAGTGGATTGATCCTAGAGATTAGGTTCACCTTATGAGGAAGCATGTAGTGTTGTAGCTTTTGGGATGCAAAGATTATAGCTTGGAAATTCTTTTCAATGAGTGGATAATTAGCCTAAGCAGTTATTAGATGATGGCTGAGGTAGTAGAGTGCATTTTCCTTCCCTTCATTATTGGCTTGGGCCAATAAAGCACCAAGGGAGTCATCTAATGCAATAGTGTAAAGTATGAGCAGTTTGTCTGAGAAATGGGCTGCTATAACGGGTGGCATCATCAGGTAATGCTTGATGTCTTCGAAGGCATGCTCACACTTGTCATCCCAATTGAACTTGACATACTTTCTGACAAGTGCTAAGAATGACTGACATATTCCCGATAGGTTGGATATAAAGCCTATTAGATACACCAACTGCCCTTGGAATGATTTGATTTGAGTTAAAATTTCAGGGTGTGGCAATTCTAATATCGCCTTAATCTTTTCCTGATTGATTTTGATTCCCTGGTGTCAGACAACAAACCCAAGAAAATTCCTTGAAGCTACTTTGAATTAACACTTTAGGGAGTTCATTTTAAGGTTAAATTATCTTAACTATTCAAAAATTACTCTCAAGTCAAAGAGATGGTCTTCCTTTTCTTTACTTTTTGACCACGAGGTCATCGATATAGCACTTGACTTGATGATGAATGAGTTCATCAAAAATTTGAGATTAGCCTACTAGTATGTGGCATTGACACTTTTAAGGATTAAAGGCATGACCTTATGGAAATAGATTTTGATCAGGGACCTTATAGAAATAGATTTTGATCAGGGACTTTATAGAAAAAGATTTTGATCGAGGTTCTAAAAATAGGGTTTCTTTCATCTTTAGGGCCATATTTATTTGATTATATCCATATGAGCCATCCATGAAAGAGAAGACTATATGAGATGAGGCAATGTCCACCAGCAGCTCTAGGATTGGTAGTGGAAATTCATCTTTGGGGCATGCCTTAGTTATATCCCTAAAATTGATGCATATTTGAATTTGGCCATTATTTCTCTTAATTGGGATGACGTTGGCTAACCAGGTAGGGTATTTTTCTTCCCGGATGAAGCCAACATCGATCAATTTCTTAACATCATAGAAGACCTGTTATTCTATGTCTAATCGTATGTGTCTAAGAGCTTGCTTGATAAGTTTACCAGTAGGCTCTATTGCTAGTTTAAGGACTGCTACTTTAGGAGCCAATCAAGCATTTGTTCATAACTGGATGCAAAGCAGTCCTTAAACTCAATCAATAGTCTAACTAAGTCTTTTGTTTCAATTTCATTCCATAAAGAACTGATGAATGTCGGGTGTGGATCATCTTTAGTTCTTATGTTAATTTCTTTGAGCTCGTCGATGGTTGACTTGATCTCTTCTTCGAACTCTAGTGGTGCATCTTTGACTTCAAAATTATTTGGATCACCTGAAGTTTCTAAGCACAGCTCCTCATATTTGTTAATGTTATTTGAAAAGAACTTATCAAATTTCAAATGAATGGTGATGACTAAGCAATAATCATCATCATCGATTGGACCCACTATACCAAATCATAGTACCGACCTTGATTAAGAGCTTTTGCTTTTGTTCTTCCATATTCTTTTAAAGTAGTCTGATCTATTCTTTGACCAATGTGGGATAAATTATGAACACCAGTCAAGTACAAATAAAAAGGTAATTCTATTAAATCTTTATATGAATCATCCTCAAGTTCTACATCAACTTATTGACTTGAGAATGATCCTCCCAGAAAGAATATTGGAGTCTTCACACCTATGGATGACTTAAGGGCTTACTTAACTACCAAACCTTTAGCTTTTTGAGAGGAAAGTGGTGTTAGAGCTAAGGTTCCCAACTGATTCCTAACTATTTCACATATATACTTGGATACACATATGCTTTGCTTTAGAGCTCAGTCTTCATCGCTATCTGGCTTAAGTGTCACTTCCAAGAGAATCTACCACTAAGAAGATCTTATTCGTGTGTTAATCATATAAGAATCATCCTATAAACTAGATTCTAAGTCTATATGGATAGAAAGTGTACTCCTGTTAGCTTGGACATATCTTCTGTTAGGTGGCCAATAAGGAGATTTTCCATCCCTCGGACTACCTCTGAACTGACCTCTTCCTCTGCCTAGTGGAGGCTAGGCCATCTAACCCATATGTTCGAATGGAGTAACAAACTGTGAGTGGAATCTAATGCCATGCTCCACTTCCTCCTCCAAGTCTATTTCCTCTCTATTTTATTTTCTTTTTCTTTTTCTCTTTTCTTTTTCTTTTTCCTTTTCTCTATATTTTTCTTTTTCTTTTTCTTTTTCATTTATTTATAAACTTTGGCCAAGTTCACAAGAATAGACTTGTTGATTTTGAGGGATATAGTAAGCCACATCCTCGTATATGCTGACCTCATGAACTATAAATGGCTTGAGATCTCCTTTGACACGGTACCCGATTCCACCTCTCATGAACTTCATACACTGATGTAGAGAAGATGAATCTATGTTGTTCTCATGTATCTATGGTCACCTAAGCGAAGCATTGAAATATGTCTCTGAGTCTATAATGTGAAACTTGGCTTCGGTCATCTTAATCCAAATCTTTTTGATAATCAATTTATATCTTCAATCATCTTCCTAAATATAAATCAAATCTACATTCAAATGATCAAAACTAAATCAAATTTTCCCTTCCTAAGCCATATGACCTATCCCATGGACTTAGCCAAATATTAATCCAAATCAAGTCAAAATCAATTTATTTTCTCACAAATCAATCATATTTTTAATCATCTTAACAAATTTAAATTAAATATACATTTAAATTATCAAAACTAAGTCAAACTAAATCAAAATCCAAACCTAAGCCACATGGCACAACTCCATGGACTTAGCCAAATTTTCTTATTGCAAAACCCAAATTAAATTGAATTTCTCATGAATAAATCTTACCTTCAATCATATTCACAAATATAAATGAAATCAACAATCATCAAGCCAAACCAAAATCAACCCAAGTCAAACCCAACATAACCCTTTTGACTTGAAATGTTCAAATGAACTAAAACCCATTTGAACCCAAGACAATTGCAATTGAATTTATATATCAATCCCAATCCAATCCATATATAAACTCAACTTAATCAAACTCAACCCAAAATCTAGCCAACTAAACCCAATTGGTCCACTTGACCCAAAGTGGCCAATTTGACCAATTTGAGTCAAGTTCTAATCCTACCCAAATTGGATTGAACCAAGCCCATCAAAACCTTTAATCATGATTATTGATCACCCTAAGCTAATCAATTATCACAAATTAGGTCAAACCAAGTCAACTTGGTCATTTGACTAAGTCAACCCCTTAACCCATATGAACCCAAACTAGCCAAATTGCAACCTAAGACAAATCCCTTGAAACCAATGATTCATACTAAATCAAAATCAACATTTGAATATGACTTGGCCTTCAATTGAGTGAAACCAAACCAAATTGGCCCTCTTGACCAAAGTTAACCCACATTGACATAAAAGACCAAATTTGGTCAAATCAAAATATAAACCAAATTGATTGCAACAAATGGCTCAAGTTCATTCCAAATTGATTATTGAACTTGACCAAAGAAATGATTGGACCTAATTAAACCGAATTGACCTACTTAGCCCAAAGTTTCTTAAAGGTTCAAGTTGGCCAAAATCAAAACCAAATCCAAATTAATAGAAACCAAAGACTACAATCATCTTCAATTGTTCAACTAAACCCAAACCAAGACCCAACCCAGGCCAATTTGGCCAATTTGGTCAAATTGGTCAACTTATCCCATTTGACACAAATAAATTCAAATAGGCCAAAATCAAATCTAAGCTAAACTAGACCAAACCAATTGAACCAAAACATCCCAAATGAGCATATGAACTTGACCCAACCCTTGGATTGACCTAAATTGACTAATTGTTCAACTTGACCCAGCATAACCCAATATGACTTAAATGAGTAAAATTGAGCCAAACCTAACCAAATCAACTCCAATTGACTTGAAATTTGGGCTAACCAACTTTTGGCTCATTTCAAATCTGCCCAAATTAAATCCAATGCCAAATGATCATGCTACCCTTGGGTCAAGGGCATCACATGATATAAATCACCCATGTAATGGTCATTTCCATTCGTTGGCCACTTGGTACACTCCTAGTGGTCCACCTAGGCACATAGGACATTGCCCAACTTGACCCATGGGGTGGTTGGGTCTACCATGACCCATGGGAGGTGAAATCACCTCACCCTCCCTATTGGAGCATTTCAAACCCATAAGATACCCATGATTACTCCTTAGTAGCCACCTCCACACTTTCAACCAACCAAGCTGAGCCAACTCACCTCTTCCCTACTACCCATGACACTTTGAGTTGGTTGGACAGCCACTAGAAGCCAAACCCAATCCCACCATTCGATCAAGATGAAGGGGCAGGGGGGGGGGGGTATATTGTCGCCCATTTCCACTCAAACACACACAAAAATCATTCCTCAAAGCTCTAGCTACCCAAGATGAGCCACAAGAACTATTCCCTAAGCTCCCAAGCTCGTTACTCGATCAAAAAATGCCATACCCTTCCATCCTAAAATAGGACACTCCCATTTCCAACCTAACTTCCCCATTTCTCTATCAAACTTAAATTAACTTTGCATGCACTTTCCTTAGGCCTCATCCAGTAAGAACAAATCATCTCCCAAGCTTCCCGAGCAACAGAGGTGGTACTTTGATCAAAGTTCATCCCAAATCATCAATTCGTGGCCTTCCTAAATAAAAACTAAGAATAAAATTAAAATAAAATAAAATTAAAATAAACCTAAAATAGAATAAAATAAAAACCTAAACCTAAAAATAAATAAATAATAAAACCTAAACCCTAAACAAAAAAAAACTAAACTTAAAATAAAAAAAACCTAAACCTAAAATAAAATAAATAAAACTTAAACCTAAACCTAAAATAAACTAAACCTAAACCCTAAACTAAATAAAATAAAATAAACTAAAAATAAACCTAAATGTAAACTAAAAAATAAAATGTAAAAATAAACCTAAATAAAAAAATAAATTAAATTAAAAACCTAAATTAAAACCTAAACCTAAACCTAAAAATATAATAAAATAACTAAATAAAATAAAATAAATAAAAACCTAAACTAAACAAAAAATAAAAATAGAAGTAAACCTAAGAATAAAAAACCTAAATAAAATAAAAACTAAACGTAAAATAATAATAAAATAAACCTAAAATAAAATAAAATAACAACTAAATAAAAACCTAAACCTAAAAAATAAACTTAAAAATAAAACCTAAAAATAAATAAAAAATAAAATCTAAACACTAAACTAAAAAAAAACCTAAACCTAAAATACTTCTCAATAGGTGGATAATTAGCCTCAATAGGGATTAGATGATGGCTGAAGTAGTAGAGTGTGTTTTCCTTCCTTTCATCATTAGCTTGGGGCAACAAAGCACCAAGGGAGTCATCTAACAACAATGTAAAGTATGAGCGGCTTGCTCGGAATAGAGGCTGTTAGAACTGGCGACGTCATCACGTAATGCTTGATGTCTTCGAAGGCATTCTCACACTTGTCATCCCACTTGAACTTGGCATCCTTTTTCACAACCACTAATAATGGCTAACATCTTCCCGATAGGTTGGATATAAAGCATCTTAGAAAAGCCAATGACCCTTGAAATGATCTAAGTTGAGTTAAACTTTTAGGGGATGTCATTTCTAATATCACCTTTATCTTCTCTGGATCAATTTCAATTCCCTAGTGTCAGACAACATACCTAAGGAATTTCCTTGAAGCTACTCCAAATGCACACATAAGGGGATTCATTTTGAGGTTAAATTATCTTAACTATTCAAAAACTACTCTCAAGTCAAAGAGATGGTCTTCTTTTTCTCTACTTTTGACCATGAGATTATCGACATAGCACTCAACTTGATGATGAATGAGTTCATCGAAGATTCGAGTCATAGCTCGCTGGCATGTAGCGCCAACATTTTAAAGGCTGAAAGGCATGACCTTATAGCAATAGATTCTGATCGGGGTTCTAAAAGCGGTGTTTCTTTCTTCTTCAGGGGCCATCTTTATTTGGTTATATCTAGATGACCCATCCATGAAAGAGAAGATTGCATGAGATGAGGCAATGTGCACCATCAGCTTTGGGATTGGTAGTGGAAATTCATCTTTTGGACAAGCCTTATTTAAACCCCTAAAAATGATGCATATGTGAATTTGGCCATTCTTTTTCTTAACTAGGATGACGTTGGCTAACCAGGTAAAGTATTTTTCTTCCTAGATTATGCAGCATTGATCAATTTTTTTACTTCATAAATAACATGTTATTCTATGTCTAATCGCATGAATCTAGGAGCTTGCTTGATAAGGTTAGCAGTATGCTCTATTACTAGTTTATGGACCCTACGTCAAGAGCCAAGCCATGCATCTCTTCATAACTCCATGCAAAGCAGTCCTTAAACTTAGTCAATAGCCTATCTAAGTCATTGGTTTCAATTTCATTCAATAAAGATCTAATGTATGTCAGGCGTGGATCTTTTTCTATTCCTAAGTTAATTTCCTTGAGCCCATCGATGATTGACTTGATCTCTTCTTCGAACTCTAGTGGTGCATCATTGACATCAAAATCATTTGGATCATCTAAAATTTCTAAGCACAGCTCCTCATATGAGTTAATATGATTTGAAAAGAACCTATCAGATTCCAAATGATTGGTGATGACTTAGCAGCAATCGTCATCATCGACTGGACCCACTAAATTGAATCCTAGTCCTGATCTTGATTGATTTTGCATTTATTCTTCCATATTCTTTCAAAGTAGTCTGACCTGTGCTTTGACCATATATGTGGGATTAACCCTTTCTTTGCTTACTTATGAACACAAGGCAAGTCCCAATCAGAAGGTAATTCTATTAAATCTTTATATAAATTATTCCCAAGTTTTGCATCAACATCTTGACTTGAGGATGATGCTATCAGAAAGAATCTCTGAGTCTTCACACCTGTGGATGACTTAGGGGCTTCCTTAACTACCAAACCCTTAGCATTTTGAGAGGAAAGTGGGGTTAGAGCTAAGGTTCCCAATTGATGCCTAACTATTTCACCTATAGACTTGGATACACTTATGCTTTGCTTTGGAGTCTAATCTTCATCACTAACTGGCTCAAGTGTCACCTCCAAGGGAATCTACTGCTGAGAAGAGCTGGCTGGTGTGCTAACCATATAAGACTCATCCTATGAACTAGATTCTAAGTCTATTTGGATAGCAGGTGTACTCCTCGTAGCTGGGATATATCTTCTATTGGGTGGCCAATAAGGAGGTTTTCCCCCCTTAGGACTACCTCTAAACTAGCTTCTTCCTCTTCCTAGTGGAGGCCAGGTTGTACTACCCATATATTCAAATGGAGTAATGAACTGTGGGTGGAAATCTAATGTTAAGCTCCACTTCCTCCTCCAAGTCTATTTCTATTCCCTTTTATTTTCTTTTTCATTTTCTATTTTCTTTTCTTTTTCTTTTTCTCTTTCTTTTTCTTTTTCTTTTTCTTTTATTTTTAAACTTTAGCCATGATCATGCGAATAGACCTCGCGAACTATAAATGGCTTGAGATCTCTTTTGACACAGTAGATGATTCCACCTCTCACAAACTTCATACACTGATGTAGAGAGGATGGAACTATGTTATTCTCATGTATCCATGGTCTCCCAAGCAAAGCATTCAAAGATGTATCTGAGTCTATAATGTGAAACTTCACTTCAGTTTTCCAATCATCTATCTCCAAGAGAAACACTATGGAACCTAAAGCATGTTGACCTCACTTTTAGAGTGTGTATTCAGTCTTCACATCTTAGACTTAGGAGTTTTCTAGACACTAAGACTTCCCTAGTCATAAGACACTTCTAACAATTAGGTAAACACTTAACCTAAGCCTAAAGACTTATAAGGGTTAACCATCTAATTAGGTTATGCCTTAAGAATTAGGATAATCCACCTACCCTATAGCCCAAATCCAATCCATGTTCACCTTCTCAATCTAAACCTCAATTTCAATTCAAACATCAAATTCAAATCCAAATCCAAACCTAAATTCCAAAACCAAATGATTGAATCTCATGATCAAATCCAAACTTGAAACCCTTCCTAAGCCATATGTCCTATCTCACGGACTTAGCCAAATCTTAATCTAAATCAATCCAAAATTAATCAATTTTCTCATTATCAATTCGTTTCTTCAATCATCTTCTTAAATATAAATCAAATCTACATTCAAATGATCAAACCTAAATTAAACTAAATCAGATTACATCAAAAGCCTTCCTAAGCCATACGACCTATCCAATGGACTTAGCCAAATCATAATCCAAATCAAGTTAAACTCAATTGATTTTCTAATAATTCAATCATATTTCCAATCATATTCCCAAATTTAAATGAAATATACATTTAAATCATCAAAACTAAATCAAAATCCAAACCTAAGCCACATGACTCAACTCCATGGACTTAGCCAAATTCCTTCATTCAAAAACCCAAATTCAATTGATTTTCTCTTGAATCAATCATACCTTCAATCATATTCACAAATATAAATGAAATCTACAATCATCAAGCTAAACCAAAATCAACCCAAGTCAAACCCAACTTAACCCTTTTGACTTGAAATGTTCAAATGAACCAAAACCCATTTTAACCCAAGCCAATTGCAATTGAATTTATATATCAATCCCAAATCCATATATAAACTCAACTAAATCAAACTCAACCAAAATAAAGTCAACTAAACCCAATTGGTCCACTTGACCTAAAGTGGCCAATTTGACCTATTTGAGCCAAGTTCTAATCCTACCCAAATTGGATTGAATGTAGCCCATCAAAACCTCCCATCATGATTATTAATTAGCCTAGGTTGATGACTTGTTACAAATTGGGTCAAACTACATCAACTTGGTCATTTGAATAAGTCAACCCCTTAACCCATATGAATCCAAACTAGCCAAATTGCAACCTAAGATAAATCCCTAGAAACCAATGATTCATATTAAATCAAAATCAATATTTGAATATAACTTGACCTTCAATTGAGTCAAACCAAACCCAATTGGTCCTCTTGACCCAAGTTGACCCAAATTGACCTTAAAATCAAAATTAGGTCAAATTAAAATATAAACCAAATTGATTGTAACCAATGGCTCAAGTTCATTCCAAATTGATTATTGAACTTGATGAAAGCCACGATTGGACCCAATTATCCTAGTTAACCCAAATTGACCTAAAGGTTCAAGTTGGCCTAAATCAAAACCAAATCCAAATAATTGAAAATAGAAGCCTAAAATCATCTTCAATTGGTCAACTTAACCCAAACCAACACCCAACCCAAGCTAATTTGGCCAATTTGGTCGAATTGGTCAATTTAATCCATTTGACCCAAATGAATTCAAATGTGCCAAAACCAAATCTATGCCAAACTAAACCAAACAAACTGAAACCAAAAACATCACAAATGATCATATGAACTTGGCCTAACCCTTATTTTGACCCAATTTGATAAATTGGTCAACTTGACCCAACCTAGCCCGATTTGACCTAAATGAGTCAAATTGAGCCTAACCAAACCAAATCAACTCCAATTGACTTGAATTTTGTGCTAACCCACTTTTGGCTCATTTCAAATCTGACCAAATCAAATCCAATGCCAAATGATCATTCAACCTTGGGTCAAGAGCATCACATGAGATAAATCAACCATGTAAGTGGTCATTTCCATTCTTTGGCCACTTGGTACTCTCCTAATGGTCCACCTAGGCACCTAGGACACTGCCCAACCTGACCCAAGGGGTGGTTGGGATGGCCATGACCCATGGGAGGTGAAATCACCTCACCCTCCCTATTGGAGCATTTAAAGCACATAAGATAACCATGATTCCTCCTTAGTAGCCACCTCCACACTTTCAACTAACCAAGCCAAGCCAAATCACCTCCTCCAAGCCACCCATGACTCTCTGAGATGGTCGGATGATAATTAGAAGCCAATGCTGATCCCACCATCTGATCAAGATGAAGGGGGGGATACTGTCGCTCATTTCCAATTAAACATACACAAAAATTATTTCTCAAAGCCCTAACTACCCAATATGAGCTGCTAGAGCCATTCCCTAAGTTCCTAAGCTCATTCCCCGATCAAAAAATGCCATTCCCAACCATCCCAAAATAGGACACTCCCATTTTTGACCTAACTTCCCCATTTCTCCATCAAACTTAAATCAACTTTGCACACACCTACCCTAGGCATTGTCAAGCAAGAACAAATCATCTCCCAAGCTTCTCGAGCACCTGAGGTGGGACTTCAATCAAAGCTAAGCTCCAAATTATGAATCTATGGCCTTCTGAGCGAACATCAAGGAATTGATCCAATTTCTGCTCAATTGAGCTTCATCTCCACTAGATGAAGCTTCCTCAATCGTTTGAGCCACCAATCTTGAGCTCTAATGAGGTATGCTTCCACAACTGATCCTTAGGCAAAAATGAGTTGGACCTTTTGAAGAAAACTTGTATTTCATGTGATCTTGATCGTTGGATCCCCTCCAACTGATGTCGTGAAGGTGTGGGATCCTTTTGGAGTTGATCCAAGCTAGGATAAGCTCTAACCAAGTGAGCAATGGCAGACAAAATCCATTCTCCCTCACTCAAGTGATGTTATATCACGTACCATCCATTCCACATAATCGGAATGGACGATCATGATTAGATCCACTAGATTGATCTAATTAATCTTATTAAGATGTGGGATTAATCATAGCCATCCGATCTTAGATCGAACGGTGGAGGAGAAAGCGCATCTGCCACTACCATGTAGGTGCCGAGTCAGATAAGTTTTAAGTTGTCAATCCCATGATGTCACGTGGAAAGTGTGCCGCATCAGCGAGCCACATGGCCCCAATATGATTAGGCTTTAATTAAGCTTTATTAATCCTTTTTAATGGCTAAAACATCAAAGAATCATAAAAAATCATAGAGAAATAAAACAAATGTAAATAAATACTCATTTTAAAGGTATTTCAGAGGAGAATTAATTAAAAGTCATCTTAACTAATTTTGAATATTAATTAAGGTTTAATTACAAAAGTAATTAGCTTAATTACTCATAAATTACTTTAGCAATTAATCCCAAATTTTGTGAGTTAATTTAATCAGATGACCTCTACCTCCCATGATTTTCTCGAGATTTATTACTCACTTAATTAGGAAAAATGACTAATTAAACCTTAACTACTCTTTTAAGTTAATTATTGATTAATTAATCCCATGAATAGTAATAAATTGGTCAATTAAGTTTATTAATCATTGTTCAACAGTACGTGAACTAAGGAATAGGGTTTGGACCCATTTCTCCAAGTTCAATTCACCCTTTTTTAAAATGAAATTAATTAAGATTTAATAAATTAATTAAATCACTTAATCAAATTGAAATCATAATCACATCAAACCTAAATTAAATAAATCATGGAGTAGATCTTTAGGTGTTTAATAACCTAAAGTAGTTTAATGAAATTATAGTTAGTCCACATGTGTGGGAAAACCTTAAGAGTAATTAATTATGTCCCTTAATCTAAATAATAATTAATCATGAGCCAATTTCATTAGGCCCCTTTTATTTCCTAAGATCATTGCAAGTTTATTTTCCATGCATATTTGGTTGGCTCATAATTACTTAGTTAATTATCAATTTGATTCAAAAGTTGTCAATAGCTGCTCCTTCTTTCCTCTGTCTCCTTTGCCCTTCGAACCTTGGAATATAGAATAGACACTGGGTGGACGGTCTATCCTCCCTTGAGTGGTATTACCAGCCATTCTGGAGGAGCAGTTGATTCAGTAATTTCTAGTCCTCATCTATCAAGTGTTTCATTAATCTCGAGATTGATTCAGGAGCGGATCTTTCCCAGAAAGAATGAAAAGGAGATCAGCCTGGATTAACTTCCAAAAATGGGAATATACGAATCGAGCATAAAATGGGATATTGGACTCAAACACTGCAATATAGAATAGAATGCAAAATTGGAAAGATCCTAAAATGTTTTCTACTCCACACCTTACCTATGATGCAAAGCAAAAAAGAATAGATTGACATTACCACCGGCAAAAGGTGATCAACTATCGGTTGTAGTCTTTCGCCATTCCCACTGACAAAATCTGCCCATTCGCATGAATAGGTTATGGTCTGAGTGAAGCAACTCTCAATCTCCCCTGCTAAGCCTATGAGTCTAACCATGCCTAAGGTGACATAGGTAAGGGTGATTAGTTCATCTAATTAAGGGTTCAACTTAATTACATTTCCTTAAATTAAATCAAATCGCTAATGTGGGAATGGGTTTAAAACAACAAATGATTATTTCTCTTCTCCTCTTTAAATTAAATCAAATCCAAAAATTAATTAATAAAGAAGTTTTGGTTTGATTTTAATATTCTTATTTGATTTGATTTTCCTTAAGAACTAGTTTGGTTGAATGAATCACATGCTTATATTTGATTTCCCTCTTTCCAATCATGTTAAATTTGATATGTCATTTGAATTCATGCATCGATCTTTTCAAAATCAAGTAAAATAAAATGAATTTCCTTTATGTATGCTTGTATGTGTTGATTTAATTTAATATATGCGTGGCTATTATCAATATTAAATCTAAATGTATTTTTCAAAAGCTTATAAATGAATAATAATGTGTTATGATGCTAGTTATTAATACATAAGAAATTCATGTACTTATAGCTTAAGTGTATGAATGTTGAGGTCTCTTTCCTCTATTCATGTGTTGATTTATATAAGATTGAATGGTAATGGGTTTATAGTCTCGACATCTTGGGAATACGAGGCTTTATCTAGCCCCAAGGAGATCATTTGATTACCTCAATTCTCTAGTTTAACAATGACATGCACCCATTTGATTTTATTCTTATATATTTCAACATTAGTATTAGGATAGAACTTTAATTCATATATATAAATGATTCAATCAAACAAAATCTACAATCTTTGAATGATTTTGTTTCCCTCATTTATGTATACATCAATGTGTGACCAAGAAAGCAAGTATATAGTCTGGACATCTCGGGAATACGAGGCTTTAGTTATCCCTAAGGAGGTCAGTTGAATACCTTACTTCCTTAGTTTAACAATGAAACATACTTGCCTATATCTTTGTACATGTATATGTATATGCGATTAGTGAATGAAAATCCCATGCTACATTAACATTGCATGAATTCATAATTGACTAAGTTGTTGAATTAATTAGCCATATGATTTGGAGCTTACTTCCTATGTTTATGTGTATGATTTTACATATTTTTGAATGCAAATGGGTATATAGTTTAGACATCTTGAGAATATGAGGCTTTAGCTAGCTCCAAGGACTAAATTTGATTACCTCACTTTCCTAGTTTAACAACGGCACATGCCTATTTAATTTCATTCTTATGTCTTTTTTATTAGAATTTGGATAAATTTTTAAATTAATATGTTTAAATAATTCAATCAAATAAAATTTAAATTCTAAACATACACATACATTCATCATTTAAGTGTTCTAAATTATGTTGCATGTATAGATACACTTAGGATTAAATCATATGCATGTTACATGTGATGGAAAGGAATGATTTAATATATGTCATGTGGTAGTAATTCAATTAAATTAATCTTAAGATGCCTTTCCATCACATTAATATACTTTAGATGTATTATTTTGAATAGGATTATTTAAAGTGAACCTAAACTTAGGATTAATTAAATCATTTAATAAGCCATTCATTAAAGAGAACTAAATCAAATTAATATACTTTAGAAAGTGACATAAGATAAAGATGAAAGAGGGCAATCCTCTTTTCCTCTCTTTATATCACTTAGTTGCTAAGTGTAAGCAAATGAAACAAAAGTAAACACAAATTAAAATTCTCAAATCAATTAAACTACTTTTAGTGAAATCAACATTTAATGTTAAATTGAATCCTTCTACACTTAGAAAATACAACACTAATGCCTAACAAGACTTACCACACAAAACTTAGTACACACATTAGAATTAAGTGACCACTTCTAGCTCTAAGTTAGGACAGAGTATGATGTGATGTATATTTTGTTTTATGATGTATTATTTTAGATTGGATGTTTGGGTGTATGCTTCATAGACTAATGATAGGCCAATATTAGCCTAATCATGTTTTCTGTAGGGGATTATGCTTAAGGGATGCTTAAAATTAAATGTAAATGCTCTTTTTGTTGGTTGCTTAAATCCTTAAGCATAATCCAAGTTGGAGCAGGTGGGCTTAGTTACACATGTGTAGGGTGCTAAGTCCAAATTATAAATACAACTACTTAGGATTATAGGTATAATTAGCTAACCTCTACTTTACAGGTGTAGTTTGATTTACTTTTCACACATAAATGTAATTTTTGTAATAGGAATTAGGATTAGAGCTATGGGGGATTAGGATGAGTAGTGGCCAAAAGGCTTTGTCTTGGGGTGCTCTATGATGCCTTTGAAGCAAGCACCTTCTAAATTAAAGAAGGAACAAAATCATAAATGGAGATATGAAGAAAATAGACCCCCACAACATTTAATACAATTATAATTAATCTTTCATATTCTAGGTTGTATAAGGGTAGAACTCGTCTACCCATCTTTTCTCTCTTTGGGTTGTATGGTGGTACTCGACCACACCGGCCTTTTATTCTTTTATGATAATTTATATAATTGTTTGATGTTATGTTTACATTGAGCATTAGGATGACATGCTTTTAATAGTTTCTTAAATGATTGATGCTTTAATGTGTGGCTTGGATATGATTAGGCTCTTAGGATGAAAATAACTTTTCTACCCAACTAATAAATCATAGCTAAACTTTAAATAACTCATAACCTCATCATAAATCTTAAGACATAAATAAGATAATTAAAATATTTAGCAACCCCTTAGCTATATCGTTGAATGTTTCACATCATGCATGCATATTCTTTCTCTCAATCTTTGCATGATAAAGGAATGCTTGACCTATGAGGGTATCCCTTATGGTGTAAAACACCTTCTCCTAGCTGATTTGTCCCATAACCTAGTTCATCATGCATTTAGGCATAAGAAATCCTAAAGCCTCTATCAAAATGATGTGTCTAAAATGAAACAAAATTTGAAAAGATTTTGCATCTTTTGATTAAGTCATATGCCCATACCACTCATGTTCTAGTCTCTTAGGGAGTGTGTTTAGGACTTTAGTATCTTTCTAATTAAATAACTACCTTAGCTATCTTGCAATTTATAAGACTAGACTACATGGTTTTTAAAATCGTAGGTGGAGTTAGTTGGCAGCCACTCCAGGTGGTTATAAGTCTGGACGTCAAACAATTTATTCTCTCTTATGGAGGTAAACCTTTATGTCCACCTGTCACTTAGATTTAGGCCATGCTTTAGCTTGTACTAAAGCTCCCTAGATTTAGGATCTGAGGTAGCTATTTACTTTCGGCCATGAGCATAAATTCTCACCTCTTGGGCATTCCCACAACCTTGTGTTGGTGGATTATAAGCCTTAGTAATCTATTTAAACTTCAACTCAAAACACATAAATCTTCTCAACTTCAAAATTACAAAGCCCAACCATAGGATAGATTGAATTGCTCACTAGGTTTCCTAGTGCCATGAGCATTTCCTACCTATTTTATTTGAATTCCAAAAATAAGTCTTCTCCTTGAACTTTCCCAATTGATTTTCCAAATATAACCAATCTTTTGATAGTCTAACCTTGAAATCTTTGGAGATGACAATTGTCTACTTTAATTGAGAGTATTCTTAGGAAATTTCATTTCTTAAGATGTAATTAACTATGGAGGTTTACCTCCATAGGGAATTTAAGAACTTGGTTTAATATAAACCTTGCTTTATTCATCCATGTAAAGTAAGGGAAAAATCTCTGGTACATTCGAAGACCCATCATACCTTAGGAGTCCTTTTTATGTGATTAGGTCCATTGTAGGTTGATGCCTCTTTCTTTCGAGATAGTATATTACCCCTTAATGTTGTAGTCGATCACCTCAAAAAGTACTCCTTTATGATCTGTGTGGTCCCCCCATCCAATCATCTAAAAATAAACACCACAAGGCCCTCTCGCCTTGTTCATTGAATCCTCTCAACATCATCCTTTCTTTTTGGAGTTTGGAGATGTCAATCCTCAAGTAGGTAAGGGTTCTTAGACTCATAATATTGATTGATATACCTGGGTCAACTAGAACACTAGATAGCTTATATCTGTCAACATCCACTATAATGTAAAGAGGTGATTGTGCTCAGTCATCCCTAGGGGTAAGCCTTCATCACTGAATGTAACTCCTAAGATGTCCTTCGACCGGCATGTCTCCTCTTTAGTAGTAGTTAGCTAAGCTAAGCATATCTATAGATTAAATAAGTCCTTGATTATAGATTCCCTCATCTCTTTGGATAAGACAAGGGCTTCGTATATGCTTAACTTAGCTAGAAACTTTATAAGGTGAGCTAGGACACTGTAATCAACTCTAGCTTGGTCCTCCATAACCATATCTATGGGTGGAGCATTGTACAGAGGAGCTATATACTCACTAGAACTAATAATTTGCTTACCCTTATCCTGAGGTGCTACCCTAGGAGGTGAAACTTTGCCACTACATAGGTTTATTTCAGTGACTTCTTGGAATGATGAGCTTGTGGAAAGTTCTACCTTCTCATCGGGCATACCTACAGCTTCTCCTATGGGATCCTCAGAGTTAGTTGACTTTAAATCAATCTAAAGAGGTGAACTCAATTGATTCATAAAAGGATAGTCCGAATCTAAATAAGAAAAGAAAGGATCAAAACTACTAGAGCTATTATTTTATTTAGACTTAGAGAGCTTTCAATAAGAATAAAATCAAGAGCATCGGTCTTCTTATCATCTATCTCCAAGGGCAACACTATGGAGCCTAAGGCTTGTTGACCTCACTTTTGGAGTGCAGATTCAATCTTCCCATCTTAGACTTAGGAGTCTTCTAGACACTAAGACTTCCTTAGTCATAAGACACTTCTAACTATTAGGTAAACCCCAACCCAAGCTAAAGACTTAGAAGGGTTAACCATAGGATATGGTTATGCCTTAGGGATTGGATAATCCTCTACCCAAATCCAATCCATGTTCATCTTCTCAAACTAAACTTCAAGTTCAATTCAAGCATCAAATTCAAATTTAAATTCAAACTCAAATTCCAAAACCAAATGATTGAAGCACATGATAAACTCCAAACTTGAAACCCTTCCTAAGCCATATGACCTATCCTATGGACTTAGACAAATCTTAATCCAAATCACTCCAAAATTAATTTATTTTCTCATAATCAATTTATATCTTCTATCATTTTCCTAAATATAAATCAAATCTACATTCAAATGATCAAAACTAAATCAAACTAAACTAAATTAAATTAAAACCCTTCCAAAGCCATATGACTTATCCCATGGACTTACCCAAATATTAATCCCAATCAAGTCAAACTCAATTGATTTTCTCACTAATCAATCATATTTACAATCATCTTCACAATTTTAATTGAAATATACATTTAAATGAAACCAAATCAGAAATCCAAACCTAAGTCACACTACCCAACTCCATGGACTTAGCCAAATTCTGTCATTCCAAAACCCAAATTCAATTGATTTTTTCATGAATCAACCATATCTTCAATCATATTCACAAATATAATTGAAATCTATAATCATCAAGCCAAACCAAAATTAACCCAAGTCAGACCCAACTTAACCCTAAATGTTCAAATAAACCAAATCCCATTTGAACCAAGCTAGTTGCAATTGAATTTATATATCAATCTCAAATCTATATATAAACTCAACTAAATCAAACTCAACCCAAAATCAAGCCAACTAAACCCAATCGGTAAACTTGACCCAAAGTGGCCAATTTTACCTATTTGAGCGAAGTTCTAATCCTACCTAAATTGAATTGAACCAAGCCCGTCAAACCTCCCATCATGATGGTTGATCACCCTAAGTTGCTCAATTGTCATAAATTTGGTCAAACCAAGTCAAGTTGGTCATTTGACCAAGTCAACCCGTTAACCCATATGAACCCAAACTAGCCAAATAACAACCTATGCCAAATCCCTTAAAACCAATGATTCAAACCAAATCAAAATCTATATTTCAATATGACTTGACCTTCAATCGAGTCAAACCAAACTTGATTGGCCCACTTGACCCAAGTTGACCTAAATTAACCTAAAAGACCAATTTGGTCAAATCAAAATATAAACCAAATTGTTTGCAACCAATGGCTGAAGTTCATTCTAAACTGATTGTTGAAGTTGACCAAAGCTATCATTGGACCAAATTAAACCCAAATGACCTAGTTAGTCCAAATTGACCTAAAGCTTTAAGTTGGCCAAAATCAAAACCAAATCTAAATTAATTGAAACTAAAGCCTACAATCAACATAAATTGGTCAACTAAACCCAAACCAACACCCAACCCAAGCTAATTTGGCTAATTTGGTCAAATTGGTCAACTTAACCCATTTGACCCAAATGAATTCAAATGAGCCAAAATCAAATCTAATCCAAACTAAACCAAACCAACTGAACCAAAACATCCTAAATGATTATATGAACTTGACTTAACCCTTATTTTGACCCAATTTATCCAATTGGTCAACTTGACCCAACCTAACCCAATTTGACCTAAATGAGTCAAATTGAGCCAAAACAAACCAAATCTATTCTAATTGACTTAAAATTTGGGCCACTTTTTGGCTCATTTCAAATCTGTGCAAATGAAATTCAATGCCAAATGATCATTCTCACATTGAGTCAAGGGCATCACATGAGACAAATCATCCATGTAAGTGGTCATTTTCATTCCTTGGCCACTTGGTACTCTTCCAATGGTCCGTCTAGGCACCTAGGACACTGCCCAACCTCACCAAATTGGTGGTTGGGTTGGCCCTGACCCATGGGAGGTGAACCTCCTCTCTCCTGGAGCATTTGTAACTCATAGACACCCATGATTCCTCCTTAGCAGCCACCTCCACACCTTCAACCAACCAAACCGAGCCAACTCATCTCCTCCCTGCCACCCACGACTCCTAGAGATGGCTAGATGTCTAATAGAGGCCAAACCTAATTCCACCATTTGATCAAGATGAATATACACCCCTTATTTCCACTCAAACACACACACACACAAAACATTCCTTAGAGCCTTAGCTACCCAAGGTGAGCCACTAGAGCCATTCCCTAAGCTCCCAAGCTTATTCCTTGATCATAAAATGCCATTCCCATCTATCCTGAATAAGACACTCCCATTTTCGACCTAACTTCCCCATTTCTCCATAAAACTAAAATTAATTTTTCACGCACCTTCCTTAGGCCTTGTTGAGAAAGAATGAATCATCTCCCAAGGTTCTCGAGCATTGGAGGTGGGATTTTGATCAAAGCTGAGCTACAAATAGTCATTTTATGGCCTTCTTAGTGAACTTAAAGAATTGATCCAATTACTGCTTAGTAGGGCTTCATCTCAACTAGATGAAGCTTCCTCAATTGTTCGAGCCATCGGTCTTGTGCTCCGATGAGGTATGCTTCCAAAACTGATCATTAGGCAAAAATGGGTTGGAGGTTTTTGAAGAAAACTTACATCTCATGTGATCTTGATTGTTGGATCCCCGATCTGAATGTGTGGGATCCTTTGGAGTTGTTCAAGCTAAAAGTTGATCAAGTGAAGAATGGTGAACAGACTCCATTCTCCGTCACTCGAGTGATATTAGATCACACACCATCCGTTCCACGTGATCGAAAATGACGGTTGTGATTAGATTCACAAGATCGATATGATTTAACCCTATTAACCTATGGGATTAATCATAACCGTCTGATCTTAGATCGGACAGTGGATTAGAAAATGCATCTACCGTCGCCACATAGGTGCTGAGTATGATAAGTTTTATGTAGCCAATCCCATGGTGAAACGTGGAAAGCACACCGCGTCAGCAAGCCACATGGTGCCAACAAGATTAGGCTTTAATTAGGTTTAATTAATCATTTTTAATGACTGAAACTTATAAAAATCATAAAACATCATAGAGAAATAAAAAATGCAAATAAATAGTCATTTTAGAGGACTTTTAGAAGAGAATTACTTAAAATGGTCTTAACTAATTTTGAATAGTAATTAAGGTTTAATTGCAAAATTAATTAGCTTAATTGCTTTTTAATTACTTGAGAAATTAATTCCAAATTTTTTGGGTTAATTTAATTGGATAACCTCTGCCTCCCATGATTTTCTTGGGATTTATTGCTCACTTAATTAGGAAAACTCACTAATTAAACCTTAGCTCTTCTTTTAAGTTAATTAATGATTAATTAATCCCATGAATAGTAATAAATTAGTTTATTAAGTTTATTAATGATTCTTCAACAATAAGTGTACTAAGAAAATAGGATGGGACCCCTTTCCCTAACTTCATGTCACCCTTTTTATAATGAAATTAATTAAGATTTAACTATTTAGTTAAATCACTTAATCAAATTGAAATCATATTCAAATTAGACCTTAATTAATTAAATCATGGGGTAGATCTTTTGGTGTTTAATAACCCAAAGGAGTTTAATGAAATTATGGTTAGTCCATATGTGTGGGAAAACCATAAGAGTAATTAATTAAGTGCCTTAATCTAATTAACTATTAATCATGAGCCAATTGCATTAGGCCCCTTTTATTTCCTAAGAACATTGGAAGTTTATTTTCCATGCATATCATGTTAGCTCATAATTATTTAGTTAATTACTTTAAGGTGACATAGGTAAGGGTAATTAATTCATCTAATTAAGGGTTCAACTTAATTAACCCAAAAAATCAACTTAATTACATTTCCTTAAATTAAATCAAATCACTAATGTGGGAATGGGTTTAAAACAACAAGTGATGATTTCTCTTCTCCTCTTTAAATTAGATCAAATCCAAATCTTAATTAATAAAGAAGCTTTAGTTTGCTTTAAATAATCTTATTGGATTTGATTATCCTTAAGAACTAGTTTGGTTGAATGAATCACATGCTTATATTTGATTGTCCTCTTTTCAATTAGTTAAATTTGGTATGTCATTTGAACTCTTGCATCGATCTTCTCAAAATCAAGTAAAATAAAATGGATTTTCTTTAAGTAAGCATGTATGTGTTGATTTAATTTAATATATGCATGACTATTATCACTATTAAATCCAAATGTACTTTTCAAAAGCTTATAAATGAATAATAATATGTGTTATGATGCTAGTTATAAATACATAAGAAATGCTTGTGCTTATAGCTTAAGTGTATCAATGTTGAATTCTCTTTCCTCTATTCAAGTGTTGATTTATATAAGATTGAATGGTAATAGGTATATAGTATGGACATTTCAGGATCACATGGCTTTAGTGAGCCCCAAGGAGGTTATTTGATTACCTCACTTCTCTCATTTATTACTTGGTTGATGAAATCGAAAAGAAGAATGGTTGAATCTGAATTTTTTCTCTATTAAAAAAAAACCAAAAACCCTAAACCCCAAACTAAAACCTGAACCCTAAATCCTAAACCATAAACCCTAAACCCTAAACCCTAAAAATCCTATACCCTAAACCCTAAACCCTAAAACCTACAACCCTAAACCCTAAACCCTAAACTACAAACCCTAAAAACCTAAAAACCTAAACCTAATCCTAAAAATAAAATAAATAAATAAAACCTAAACCTAAATAAAAGAAAAAAATAAAATAAAATAAAAACCAAAACTCGAAGCTAAACCTAAACCTAAACCTAAACCTAAAATAAAATAAAATAAAAAATAAAATTTAATATAAAATAAAATAAATAAAAACCTAAACTAAACTAAAAATAAAATAAACATAAAAATAAAAAAAACCAAAAATAAAATAAAATAAAAACTAAATATAATCCTAAACCTAAAAATAATTAAAAAATAAAACCTAAACCCTAAACTAAAAAAACCCCTAAACATAAAAGAAACAAAATAAAATAAACTTAAACTTAAGCTAAAATAAATAAAACCTAAACCTAAACCCAAAATAAACTAAACCTAAACCTAAACCTAAACTAAATAAAATAAAACAAACTAAAAATAGACCTAAACCTAAACTAAAAATAATAATCTAAAAATAACCTCAAATAAAAACTTAAAACCTACACATAAAAAATAAAAAATAAAAACCTTAACATAAACCGAAGAATAAAAATAAAACTTAAACTTAAAAAATAAAATAAAAATAAAACTAAACTAAAAAAATAAAGATAAACATAAACCTAAACCTACAAAATAAACTAAAATAAAAACTTAAACTAAAAAAATAAACCAAAATAAATAAATAAAACTAAATAAAAATAAAAAATAAAGATAAATAAAAATAAGAAATAAAAAAACTAAAATAAATAAAAAATAATATAAATAAACTAAATAAACCTAAACCTACGGGTTTGCTTAATTCTTAAAAAAAAAATCATAAACCCTAAACCCTAAAAGTAACTTTAAATCATAAGCCCTAAAAAACTCTAAACCCTAAACCCTAAACTAACCCTAAAACCTAAACCTTAAAAACCCTAAACCCTAAACCCTAAAACCTAAACCCTAAACCCTAAGCCCAAACCATAAACCCTAAACCCTAAAACCTTAAACCCTAAAATCCTAAATCCTAAACCTTAAACCCTAAGCCCTAAACCCTAAAAGCTAAACTAAATACAAAATAAAAACTAAAATTAATAAAAAAACCAAAACATAAATAAAATAAAATAAATACCTAAACTAAAACTTCAGCCTAAACCAAAAAATAAAATAAAATAAAAAAATAAAAATAAAATAAAATAAATTAAGGAAAAACATAAACTAAACTAAAAAATAAAATAAACTTAATAACAGAAAACCTTAATAAAATAAAAACTAAATGTAAAATAAGAATAAAATAAACCTAAAATAAAATAAATTGAAAAATAAATAAAAACCTAATACTAAAAATAAACCTTAAAATAAATCCTAAAAATAAATAATAAAAAAATATAAACCCTAAACTTAAAAAAACCTAAACCTAAACCTAAAATAAAAATAAAATAAAAATATAAAATAAACCTAAACCTAAACTAAAATAAACTAAACAAAAATAAATAAAACCTAAACCTAAACCTTAAAATAAATAAAATAAACTAAAAATAAACCTAAACCTAAACTAAAAAGTAAAACCTAAAAGTAAACTTAAAATAAAAATCTAAAACCTAAACCTAAAAAAATAAAATAAAAACCCAAACCTAAACCTAAAAATAAAAAATAAAACCTAAATGTAAAAAATAAAATAAAATTAAAACTCAACTAAAAAATAAATGTAAACCTAAACCTGAAAAATAAATTAAAATAAAAAACCTAAAATAAATAAACTAAACTAAATAAAAATACAAAAAATAAACTTAAGTACAAATAAAAAAATAAAATTAACTAAAATAAATAAAAAATAAACTAAATAAACCTAAGCCTACTTATTTTCTTAATTTTTTAAAAAAAACCCAAAACCCTAAACCTTAAACCCTAAAACTAACCCTAAACTTATAACCCTAAACCTTAAATTATAGACCATAAACCCTAAACACTAATCCTAAACCCTAAACCCTAAAGGAATAAACCCTAAAACCCTAAACACTAAACCCAAACCCTACACCCTAAACCCTAAACCCTAAACCCTAAATAATAAACCCCAAACCCTAAACCTAAACTAATAGTTATTAAATAAATTAAATATTAAATGTAAAACCTAAAACCTAGTAAACCTAAACCTAAACCTAAACTGTAAGAATGGGCAAAACCTTGATGGCATGAACATCAGAGTCAACCAGACTTAATCTAGATCTGGTGTTGGAGGTAAACGCAGAGGCGGTGATTATCGGAGTGGTGGTGGGGGATCTAGAGGTGTTGCTTAATATGGAGGTGGTGGTTAGAGCAGTGGTGTTTATGGAGGCGGGAGGAGCCATGGAGGTTATAGCTATGGTTGTGGCGGAGGGAAAGATCAGGGATATGATGGTAAATCCCGCAAGTCAAGAGGCCGGGGTGGTTCTGATGGGAACTAGAGAAACTGAAGAACGGTCGATCCGATCTACTGCTTATGGAACTGTGTCATTACAATGGAGATGGTTCTAGTTATCTAGGATTTTTGATTTGCTCTATGCGTGCTCATGTTTTATCTATGTCATCGGTTGTGTCTTAGAGAACTTGGTGTGTTACTTGGTTGATGAAATTGACAAGAAGAAATGTTGAATCTGAATTTGTTCTCTATTAAAAAGAAAACCAAAAACCCTAAACTATAACCAAAAAAAAATTAAAACCTAAATTAAAGAAAAACTAAACCTAAAATAAAAATAAAATAAACCAAAAATAAAATAAAATAAAAACTAAATAAAAACTTAAACCTAAAAAATAAACCTTAAAATAAATAAACAATAAAACTTAAACCCTAAACTAAAAAGAAAATCCTAAACCTAAAATAGAAATAAAATAAACTAAAGCCTAAACTAAAATAAACTAAACTAAAATAAATAAAACCTAAACCTAAACCTAAAATAAACTAAACCTAAACCTTAAATAAAATAAAATAAGCTAAAAATTAACTTGAACTTAAACTAAAATATAAAACACAAAAATAAACCTAAAATAAAAACCTAAAACCTAAACCTAAAAATAAAATAAAAACCTAAGCCTAAATCTAAAAATAAAAAATAAAACTTAAGCCTAGAAAATAAACTAAAAATAAAACTAAACTAAAAAATAAACCTAAACCTAAAAAATAAAATAAAATTAAAAACCCAATCTAAAATAAATAAACCTAAAATAAATAAACTAAACAACAACAACAATAAGCCATTATCCCAATAAGTGGGGTCGACTACTTGAATCCTTCATCTCCATTGTGTCCAATTATGTGTCAAATTCTCATTCAATTCAAGTATATTAATGTTATTTTTTATACATCTTAACCATGTATTTTTAGGTCTACCTCTACTTTTCTTAACATAAGGAAAATCTTATGCATATACTCTCTTAACTGGGTCATTGGACAGCTAACCCTTTATGTGGCCAAACCATCTAAGGCCACTCTCTCTAATTTTATCTACCACTGGAGGTACTCCAACTTTTTCTCAAACATACACATTTCACATTTTATCTCTAAGAGTAAAGCCACTCATCCACCTGAGCATCCTCATCTCTACAACACTTAACTTAAGTCTCATGCTTCTTTTTTATTGGCCAACATTCTGCACCATAAGTCACTGCAAGTCTTACCACCATCTTATAAAATTTTCCCTTAAGTTTAAGCGATACTTTTCTATCACACAACAGACCATAAGCATTCTTCCACTTCAACCATCCAACTTGAATTCTACTAATAACATATCCATCTATTTCACCAACATTTTGAACAATAGAACATAAATATCTAAATCACTCACTTTTTTTAATGACTTGTTCACCTAATGTCACAACACCACCACTATAACTCCTAAAACAAAAATTACACTCCATAAATAAATTAAACTAAATAAAAATAAAAATAAAAATAAAAAAACAAAAAATAAATTAAACTAAAATAAATAAAAAATAAACTAAATAAACCTAAACCTACTAGATTAATTAATTTAAAAAAAATAAAAATAAAAAATAAACATAAAAAATAGTAACCCTGAACTTTAAACCTACAACCATAAACCCTAAACCCAAAACCTTAAAACCCTAACCCCAAAGCCATAAACTGTAAAACCCTAAACCCTAAACCCTAAAACCTACAGCCATAAACCTTAAACCCTAAACCCCAAACCCTAAATAATAAGCCCTAAACCCTAAAAACCTAAAACCTAAACCTAAACTAAATAAAACCAAAAAATAAAATGAATAAAATACCTAAACCTATATAAAATATAAAATAAAATCAAATAAAAACCTAAATGAAAACCTTAACCTAAACCTAAACCTAAATCTAAACCTGAACCTAAACGTAAAAATAAAATAAAATAAAAAATAAAAAATTAAACTAAAATAAAATAATTAGAAACCTAAACTAAACTAAAAAAAATGAATTAAAATTAAAAATAAATAACTTAAATAAAATAAAAATAAATGTAAAATAAAAATAAAATAAACCTAAAATAAAAACTAAATAAAAACCTAAACCTAAAAAAATAAACCTAAAAAATAAACCTAAAAATAAATAAAAAATGAAACATAAACTTTAAAGTTAAAAAGAAAACCTAAACCTAAAATAAACCTAAACCTAAAATAAAAAAAACTAAACTAAAATATATAAAAGCTAAACCTAAACCTAAAATAAACTAAACCTAAACCCTAAACTAAATAAAATAAAAATAAACTTAAAATAAACCTAAACCTAAACTAAAAAATAAAACCTAAAAATAAACCTAAAATATAAACCTAAAACATAAACCTAAATGTAAACCTAAAACATAAACCTAAATGTAAACCTAAAAATAAAAAATAAAACCTAAAACTAAAAAAATGACTAAAAAATAAACATAAACCTAAACCTAAACATAAAAACTAAACTAAAAAAAACCTAAACTAAAACAAAAAACCCAAACTAAAACAAATAAACTAAACTAAATAAAAAATAAACATAAATAAATAAAAAATAAACTAAATAAACTAAATATATCTAAACCTACCAGTTTACTTAATTTAAAAATAAAACCCTAAACCCTAACCCCTAAACCCAAAATCCTAAACCCTAAACCCTAAATCCTAAACCTATAGCCCTAAACCCTAAACCCTAGACCCAAAACTACCTAAACTATAAACTTAACTAAACCAAAGTTTAAAGAAACTAACCCTAATCCTAAACCCTAAACTAAAATCCTAAACCCTAAACCCTAAACTAACTCAACCCTAAATCAAAATCTAAATAAAATCCTAAACCTAAACTAAACCCTAACTAACCTAAACTATAAACCCTAAACCTTACTCTAAACCTAAACCCTAAACCCTAAGCTCTAAAACCCTAAACCATAAACTAAATCCTAAACCCTAAATGCAAAACCTAAACCTTATACTTAAACATAAAACCTACACTAAACTAAACTAAACCTAAAAATAAAATAAATAATAAAACCTAAACCTAAATAAAATTAAAAAATAAAATAAAATAAAAACCTAAATTAAAACCTAAACCTAAACCTAAAAAAAAGAAAAAAAATAAAATAAACTAAAATAAAAGAAATAAAAACCTAAACTAAACTAAAAAAGAAAATAAACCCATGAATAAAAAAACAATATAAAATAAATATTAAAAAGAAAATAAGCCTAAAATAAAATAAAATAAAAACTAAATAAAAACCTAAACTTGAAAAATAACCTAAAAATAAAACATAAAAACAAAAAAAGTAAAACATAAAATAAAAATAAAATAAACAAAATGAAATATACCTAAACATAAACTAAAATAAATAAAACCTAAACCAAAACCTAAAACTTAACTAAATAAAATAAAATAAACTAAAAAAGAACCTAAACCTAAAATAATAAATAAATCCTAAAAAAAACCTAAAATAAAAATAGAAAACCTAAACCTAAAAAATATAAAATAAAAACCTAACCTAAACCTAAAAATAAAAAATAAAACATAAGCCTAAAAAATAAAATAAAAATGTTGGGGTGGATGGAGAGATCAGGGATATGATGTCGAATCCCACTACATGAGAGGCGGGGGTGGTTCTGATGGGAACTGAAGAAACTGAAGAATAATCGATCGAATATGCTAATTATGGAACTGTGTCTTTATAGTAGAGATGGTTCTACTTATGTAGGGTTTTTAATTTGCTCTATGGGTTCTCATTTTTTATCTATCTCATCACTTGTGTCTTAGAAAACTTAGGGTGCTACTTGGTTGATGAAATCAAAAAGAAGAAATGTTGAATCTGAATTTGTTCTCTGTTAAAAAAAACTTAAACCCTAAACCTTAAACTGAAACTTAAACTCTAAACATAAAGCCTAAAGCCTAAATCCTAAACCCTAAAACTGACAATCCCTAAACCCTAAACACTAAACCCTAAACTGTAAACCATAAACCTTAAATCCTAAACCCTAAACCCTAAACCTTAAACCCAAAAACCCTAAACCCTAAACCCTAAATCCTAAACTAACCCTAAACTGTATACTAACCCTAAATCCTAAACTAACCCTAAACCTTAACCCTAAACCATAATCCCTAAACCTTGAATAAAGATAAAAGTTATTTAGTTGATCTAAAGAAAATGTCTTCAAGAGACTTTCCCTTGACTATTAGAGATTTGAATACCTAAACCCTAACCTAAATCATATTATAATACCATATTATAGTATAATGTAGCATCATATATTTGAGCATGTAGTGATGTGTTTTTGGATGTTATAAGATGTTTCAAAATTTTTTAGTATATTATGGTATTGTGTCCTATAGTCTATATTAATATATATATTATAATAAAATTTAATTTAATAAATCATATGATAAAATTTGTTAAATTTGAGATGGGAATTAGGTTCTAGTACCAAAGATGTGCTATGCCACTTGTAGTATAAAAAGTAAGATTTTATGTTCAAAATAAATATTATATGATGTAGCATAGTATAGCATCATATATCATAATATATTATTTTGCGCATTGTAAATTATTGTAGTATTTTATAATCATGCAGTCGAGCCTACACTAGCATTATTTATAAAAATGTTGATTTAGACATTAAAGTGGTGGAATTTGGCCAAATTCATAATAGGTAGAGTATGGCATCATAATCTATTATTTCAATTTAAAATATGTAAGTGATACTGATTAAAATGGATTGCTTTTTATTATTTAGACTAGATTTATGATTTTTTTATCTTAAACAATCCCTTGTGATGTGATATGCAATCTAATATAATATGATATGTTATAGTGTACTGTAATATAAGATGCCATAACTTAGTGCAACATCATGCATTATAGCATACTATTGTGTATTACTACTTATTGTTTAACATATTTTAGTTTATTATAGTATGATGTAGTAGAGTTTGTACTAGTATACTTCATAAAAATATTGATTTATAGGCTGAGATGATGGGATTTGCCCAAATTTAAAGTAATCTTTAGGGAACATCATTGGGGGAGTGCTATGGTGTGTCATTTAATCAAAAGAATGGAATTTTGCATCCAAAATAAATGTTCAATTTTCAACCAAAATTTATTAATTTTCTGTTTAAAGTGATTCATTTTAAGATGTAATGTAAGATAATATATTATATGAAAGCATATTAAAATATAATGTACATATCAATATAATTAACATATATATGAATGTGGCGGTGTGTTACAAAATGTTATTATACATTTTAGTATGTTTTACTTTTGTTATAATACATTGGGTCAAAACTCACAAAAATGTTAATTTGAAGTTTGAGATCGAAGAATTTGGCCAAATTCATGGCACACACAAAGAAGCAACACCAAAATTATGTTATTTTTTACCATTTCAAATAGAAAAATAATAATTTTACATCCAAAATGAGCAATATTCATATTTTGAAAAAATTTTGTTATTTGTTCATTTTTAGTGATTCTAATGAGGTGCAATGTTCGACAATATATTATATTATAGAAAAATATAATATAACATTATATATTATAATATAATATACTGTGTTAATTCATACTATAATCATTTTAGCATGATATTGTATAATTAGTTTGAGCTTGCACCAACAAGAATCCGAAATTGTTGATTACAATGTTTAGATGATGTAATTTGAACGAACACATTATTAGGCTTTTGGTCGAAGTGTTAAAGGTGTGCATAAGGGAAAAAAATAAGATTTGATGATAATTCCATATCAAGGACATGGAGGGAGATCTGCTAGGGGATCACACATGCATTGGATATGACATGTGAGGGGTTTATATTGAGGGCATAGAAGAAGAAAATTTGTGGGGATAAGTTTTAAATTTGATTTGATTATATGATTTATGGAAAGAAGTTTCTCTTGTGATAAGAATGTATAATCCACCGGATTATGATTGAATTGACTTTAATTTGTTTTGTTTTAATTGATGTGGAGGCATATCTATTAGAGATATGGGCTCAAGTTTGCTGGGGATCGGGTATATGAACCGTCCGCTAGGGAAGCAAGTTATAGCTATCCGCTGGTTATTGGGATTTGAGTTTGATTTAAAAGATTTGTTTGGGGATGTATCCACTGGGAATAAGAGTTTGGTTAGATTCTTTGATTTAGACAATATTGGGGGAGTTGGTTTAATTTGGCTCCACTTGGGAGGTTGGTTTTGAATTTAATTTTTTGCTTGACTTGTCTACATATGATTTGGGGCTCCACTGGGGAAAAGGGTGTGACTTAAGTCCATCGGGGAAAATTAGATTTGGTTAAATTTAATCTGAGTTAATGTATGGACCCTATCAGTGTGCGATGAACCCACTAAGAAGGGGGCTATATCAGCCTTGACATACCTCAGGTTTACAAATCCAAAGGGAGAGTCTACCTACAGTGGGGTAGAGCTAGCCAACCTAAGGGGTTGCCTTTTGGTGTGCAATAGTTGTGCTAGGAAGAAGGCATAGCATACTTACAACTTTTAAATGATGGAACAACCACTGGGGTGACCTGCTGGATGCACAACAAATCGAACCTAACCTATGGCAACTACTGAGTGAATGCTGCTGCGGACTTATGTAAACTCAAAAGTAGTTAGTATTAATTTTATCTTAATTTCAGGTGATTTGATATGGTTTTTCTGGTTTAGTTTGATTTCGAATTGAGGGCATATCTGTTCAGGATGTGAGCTCGATTAAATTTGATAGATTTAATTTATGGACCATGTCGGTGTGCGATGAACCCACTAAGAAGGGGCTATATTGGACTTGTCTTATCTCAGATTTACAAATCCAAAGGGATATTATATTGGTTGTGGGATAGAGCTAGCCAACCATAGGGGTTCCCTTTCAGTGTGCAACGACTATGCTAGGAAGAAGGGGTAGCAGACTTAAATCTTCTAAAGCAAGGAATAATCATTGGAGTGACCTATTACCAGCACAACAAATCAAATCTGACTTAGGGGCGACTACTGAGTGAATATCATTGGGGACTTATATCAACTCAAGAGTAGTTATGCAATTCTTATTGGAAGTTTTGCTAAAACTGCCCTAAAGATAGGATGCCTACTTATGAAAAGGTACTGCTAAGGGTGTCCTCCTAATCGACAAGTGAATAAATATTTTATTTATATGTTTGCATGGACCCTATCGGTGTGCGAGGGACCACACTGAGAATGGGCTATGTTAGCCTTGACTTATCTCAAATTTACAATACCAAGTGCGAATCTACACATCCACGGGATGGATTCTCCAACCATAGGGGTGGATATTGGGAAAGGGGAACTACCTAATCTGATAGTAACCCAGGTAGTGTCTAAATGGGATTGCAAAGGACGTGATCGAAATATAGTGCCTGCAGGGGAGGTTCTTCTATAGGCTTTGTCCTATGCCCTGGAAAGAAAAATTATAGGTCTACAGTGGACAACTCAAGGTAAAAGTGCAGTAGACTTACAACTGCCTTGAGTGGTGTATCATAAGCTGGGAGAACCAAACAACCTGAGGTGTATCTGTCAGCATGAGTGGTGTATCTATCAGCATAATGAGAACCACCCAACCTAAAGTGCCCGTTGGTGTGTGATGATCAATCTGGAAAGAAAGCATGTAGGATTACAACTTTCCAAGTGGAATTGATCACCAGGGTATTCTATCATCGATGGGATAGATGCTATCTGACCTGGATCGACTACTAAGGGGGGAGCCCTGAGGAAAGGACTGGACCCACACTTGAAGCAGTCAAGAGAGAAGGAGCTACTACAGAACTTATCCTAAAACTCAAATATACTCGACCCAGTCGGTGCACAAAGGCTAATCCATGAAGAAAGCATAGTAGACTCTCATCCTCTTAAATGAAGCCAACATGAGGTAGCTTACCAGCCACATAGTAAGGCCTACCAAACTAACAAGTCTCTCATTAAGTTGTAGTGGTCAAGTAAGGAAGGAAATCATAGCAAGACTTACATCCTCCAAAGCAAGAAAACCACTAGGAAGACACACTAGTAGGGTAGCAAGTCAGCCTGATCTAGAGGAGCTACTAAGAGAGTGTTGCTAGAGGCATTATCTCAACTCAGAGTAGCCCGAGATAAAAGATATGTGTTTGTTTTATATGTTTGGGTGTAGTTTGTGTTTATGTTGTGTCGATGAAAGATATGAAGTCGCTCATGTTACTTACACCTACCCTAAACACATCATGGTAGATTCACAAATAAGAATGCTTTCAAGATGGAAAAGATTGAATTCAAAATGGAATTTTCATTAATGATAATTATTTTCAAACATGATTTAGAATATTTTTTTTAAGTAGAGCCAGTTGATTAGAAGTATTGGGCGCTATCCCTTATGATTAATAGGCTGATAAGATCCTCTTACATAGGCCTTCTATATGGAAAAAGGGCCTTCCTAAGTGTGTTCAAACTTGCCTCCCATCTTATGACGAGCAACAATCAATCTCATTAGAACTAAAATAAAATCTACTACTTGAAAATCTGACAGACCAACTTTTTTGAGCTTGAATCATTTTAGCTTCATACAACTCAAGGTTTTGGCATGCCTCTAGATGTCTCTCCTCAAAACCTTTGAGCTCTTCTAACCGTAACTTGGCATTCTACTCTGTTGTGATCTTGTTACCCACAGCTATCCTTAATGATGAGAGTTGAACTTCTAATGGTAGAATGGCTTCAGACCCTTTCACTATGGAGAAAGCAGTACACTGAGTTGGACTTCTATGCAGTAGGCCAACATGGCTTCAACTAACTGCTCATGCCACTATTGATTATTATTATCGAGTGTCTTATTTAGTATTTGGATGAAAGTTTTATTGAAGGCTTCTACTGAGCCGCTTTCCCTTGGGTAGTCAATGGTAGAATATCTCCAATCTATGTTGTGTCTCAAGGAGAAGTTTTTGATCTCAGTGCTATTGAATGCAGTACCATTATCAAAATATAATTTGTCAAGGCACTCTGAACTTATTTATGATATGGTTCCTAAAGAAATAGAGCACATGTAGGGCTATGACCTTTTTGAGTAGAATCGCCTTCGGCCATTTGGAAAAGTAGTCAGTAGTAGCTAAGATGAATTGATTACCCTTGGAAAAATGAGGTTCAATCGGACCCACTATGTCGGTACCCCAACACTCAAATGGCTATGAGGCCAATGTAGGATGCAGAATGTTGGGTGCTTGGTCTAAGAAAACACCGTGTACTTGACATTGGTGACATCGCATAGCCATATCTATGCAATCTTTGATCATCGATGACCAGTAGTATCTTAGTCTCTTGATCTTGGCTTTCATCTTTATATGAATCATCCTCAAGTTCTACATTAACTTGTTGACTTGAGGATGATGGTCCTAGAAAGAACCTCTAAGTCTTCACACCTGTGGATGACTTAGGGGCTTCCTTAACTACCTAACCCTCAACTTTTTGAGAGGAAAGTAGTATTTGAGCTAAGGTTCTCAACTGATGCCTAATTATTTCACATATATACTTGGATACACTTATGGTTTGCTTTGGAGCCAGGTCTTAATTATTATTTGGCTCAAGTGTCACCTCCAAGGGAATATACTATTGAGAATAGCTGTCTGGTGTGCTACCCATATAGGACTCATCTCATGAGCTAGATTATAAGTTTATATGAATAGTAGGTGTACTCCTGGTAGTTGGGATATATATTCTATTAGGTGGCCAATAAGGATGTTTTCCACCCTTGGGAATGCCTCTGAACTGGCCTCTTCCTCTGCCTGGTGGAGATCAGGTCATCCTACCCGTATGTTCGAATGGAGTAACGAACTATGAGTGGAATCTAATGTCAGGCTCCACTTCCTCCAAGTCTATTTTTGCCCCCTTTAATTTTCTTTTTCATTTTCTCTTTTCTTTTCTTCTTCTATTTCTCTTTGTTTTTCTTTTCCTTTTTCATTCTCTTTTATTTTTAAACTTTAGCCAAGTTTGCATAATATACTTATTGATTTTGAGAGAGGTAGTAAGCCACATCCTCATATATGTCGACCTCGTGAACTGTAAATAGATTGAGATCTCCTTTAACACAATAGCTGATCGCATCTCTCACAAACTTTATACATTGATGTAGAGAGGACAAAACTATGTTGTTCTCATGTATCCATGGTCTCCCAAGCAAAGCGTTGAAAGATGTATCCAAGTCTATAATGTGAAACTTTTCTTCAGTCTTCCAATCATCTATTTCCAAGGGCAACACTATGGAGCCTAAAGCTTATTGACCCCACTTTTGGAGTGCGGGTTCAATCTTCTCATCTTAGACTTAGGAGTCTTCTAGACACTAAGCCTTCCCTAGTCATAAGACACTTCTAACAATTAGGTAAACACATAACCTAAGCCTCAAGACTTAGAAGGGTTTACCATAGGTTAGGTTATGCCTTAGGGATTAGGATAATCCACCTACCCTACAACCCAAATCCAATCCTTGTTCACCTTCTCAACATATCTCAAGTTCAATTCAAACATCGAATTCAAATCCAAATCCAAACCCAAATTCTGAAACCAAATGATTGAAGCTCATGATCAAATATAAATTTGAAACCCTTCCTAAGCCATATGACCTATCCCAAGGACTTAGCCAAATCTTAATACAAATCAATCCAAAATTAATTGATTTCCTCATATTCTATTTATTTCTTCAATCATCTTCCTAAACATAGATCAAATCAACATTCAAATGATCAAAACTAAATCTAATTAAATCATAACCCTTCCTAAGCCATATGACGAATCCCATAGACTTAGGCAAATCTTAATGCAAATCAAGTCAAACTCAATTAATTTTCTCACCAATAAATCATATAAACTAAAACCAAAACATAAACTAAACTAAAACCAAAACATTAACCTAAAAATAAATCAAAATAAAAAATAAAAAAACTAAAATAAAATAAATAAAAACTTAAACTAAACTAAAAATTAAAATAAACTTAAGAATAAAAAACCTAAATAAAATAAAAAGTAAACATAAAATTAGAATAAAAAATCCTAAAATAAAATAAAATAAAAACTAAATAAAAACCTAAACTTAAAAAAGAAACTTAAAAATTAAACATTAAAAAAAAACCTAAACCTTAAACTAGAAAAAAATTTAAACCTAAAATAAAAATAAAATAAAATAAACCTAAACCTAAACTAAAATAAATAATACCTAATCCTAAACCTAAACCTAAAATAAAACCTAAACCAAAATCAAAAAAAATAAAATAAACTAAAAATAAACCTAAACCTAAACTAAAAATTAAAATCTAAAATATACCTAGAAAAAAAACCTAAAACCTAGACCTAAAAAACTAAAATAAAAACATAAACTTAAACCTAAAAAAAAATGTAAACCTAAAAAACAAAATAATAATAATAAAACTCAACTAAAAAATAAACCTAAACCTAAAAAATAAATGAAAATAATAAATATAAACGAAAAAAAATAAACAAAACTAAATAAAAAATAAACCTAAATAAAAAAATAAAATAAACTCCAATAAATAAAAAATAAACTAAATAAACCTAAACCTACCAGCTTACTTAATTTTTTTTAAAAAACTAACCCCTAAATCTTGAACCCTAAACCCTAAACTCTAAACCCTAAAACAAACTATACACCCTAAACCCTAGACCTATAACCCTAAATCCTAAACCTTAAACCCTAAATCCTAAAACCCTAAACACTAAAACCTACAACACTAAACCCTAAACCCCAATCCCAAACCTAAACCCTCCACCCTAAATTAACCCTAAACCCTAAGAATGGAGATAACCTTGTTGACAGGAACATTACCGTCAACTAGGCTTAGTCTAGATCTGGTGGTGGAGGTGAAGGCGGAGGTGGTAGTTGTCGCAATGGTGGTGGGGGATATAGTGGTGTTGGTGGATATGGAGGTGGTGGTTAGAGTAGTGGTGGTTATGGAGGTAGGAGGAGAGACAAAGGTTACAATCGTGGTGGTGGCATGGAGAGATCGGGGATATGATGGTGAATCTTACTACACGAGAGGTGGGGGTGGTTCTGATGGGAACTAGAAAAACTGAAGAATGGCCGGTCTGATGTGCTGCTTATGGAACTGTTTCTTTATAGTAGAGACTATTTTATTTATCTAGGATTTTTGATTTGCTCTATGGGGGCTCATTTTTTATCCATGTCGTTGCTTGTATCTTAAAAAACTTGGGGACCTACCTGTTTGATGAAATCGAAGAGAAGAAATGTTGAATCTGAATTTCTTCTCTTTAAAACAAAACCTTAAACCCTAAACCCTAAACTAAAACTTAAACCCTAAACCTAAACTTTAAACCCTAAACCTTAAACCCAAACCCTAAACCCTAAACTAACCCTAAACCCAAATAAAACTTAAACCAAAATAATATAAAAATATAATAAAATAAAAACATAAACTAAAACCAAAACTTAAACCTAAACTTCAACCTAAAGCTAAAACAACAAAATAAATACTAAAAACTAAATTAAAATAAAATAAATAAAAACCTAAACTAAGCTAAAAAAAATAAAAAACCTAAATAAAATAAAAACTAAACCTAAAATAAAAATAAAATAAATAAAAAATAAAATAAACTAAAAACTAAATAAAAACCTGAACCTAAAAAATAAAAATAAAAAAATAAAATCTAAACCCTAAACTAAAGAAAAATCTAAACCTAAAAAAAAGAAATAAACAAAATAAAATAAACAAAAACCTATACTAAAATAAACTAAACTAAAATAAATAAAACCTAAACCTAAACCTAAAATAAACTAAACCCAAACCTAAATGTAAAACTAAATTAAATAAAATAAAATAAACTAAAATAAACCTAAACCAAAACTAAAAAATAAAACCTAAAAAAACCCTAAAACCTAAACCTAAAAAAGTAAAATAATAACTAAACCTAATCCTAAAAATAGAAAACAAAATCTAATCCAAAAAATAAAATAAAAATATAACTCAACTAAAAAATAAACCTAAATCTAAAAAATAAACTAAAATAAAAATCCTAAACTAAAATAAATATAAATAAAAAATAAACTTAAATAAAAAATAAAATCAAATAAACTCAAATAAAAATAAACTAAAAGCATAAACTTACTAGTTTACTTATTCTAACCCCCCCCCCTAAATCCTTTACTCTAAACCCTAAATAATAAAACAAACCCTAAAACCTAAAACCTAAATCGAGAACCTTAAAACTACAACCCTAAACCGTAAATCCCAAACCCTCAAACCCTAAACCTTAAATCCTAAACCCTAAACCCTAAACCCTAAACCCGAAACCCTAAACCCTAAACCCTTGAACCCTAAACCCTAAACCCTAAACCAAAAAACCTTAAACCCTAAACCCTAAAACCTATAACACTAAACCCTAAACTCTAAACCCTAAACTCTAAACCCTAAACACTACACTAACCCTAAACCCTAACCCTGAGAATGGGAAGAACCTTGATGGCAAGAATATCATCATCAACTAGTCTCAGTCTTGATATGGCGTTGGAAGAAAAGGTGGAGGAGACTGTTATCATTGTGGTGGTGGGGGATCTAGAGGTGCTGGTGGGTATAGAGGTGGTGGTCGGAACAGTGGTGGTTATGGAGCTGGGAGGAGTGATGGAGGTTACAACTATAGTGGTGGTGGAGGTATAGATAGGGGATATGATGGCAGATCTAGCTACTCGAGATGTGTGGGTGGTTCTGATGGGAATTGGAGAAACTAAAGAATGATTGATCTGACCTGCTGCTTATGGAATTGTGTCTTTATAGTAGAGATGATTCTACTTATCTAGGGTATTTGATTTGCTCTATGGGTTCTCATTTTTTATTTATGTCATCATTTGTGTCTTAGAAAACTTAGGTTGCTACTTGGTTGATGAAATCAAAAAGAAGGTATGTTGAATCAAAATTTGTTCTATGTTAAAAAGAAATCCTTAAACCCTAAACCCTAAACTAAAACATAAACCCTAAACCTAAAACCTAAACCCTAACCCCAAAACACTAAACCCTAAAGTCCTAAACCTTAAACCCTAAACCCTAAACCCTAAACCATAAAAACTGAAAAACCTAAACCTAAATTAAATAAAACCTAATAATAAAATAAATAAAAAACCTAAAACTAAACCTTAAACCCTAAGACCATAAACTCTAAAACCTAAAACATACAACCCTAAACCCTAAACCTCAATCCCAAAACTCTAAACCTTAAACCCTAAACTTTAAATCCTAAACTAACCCTAAACAAACCCTAAACCTGAACCGTAACCCTAACTCCTAAATCTTAAACCTTGAATAAAGATGTTATTTTGAGTAGATCTAAAGAATGACCTAATCCTAACATAGTTATGGTAGCTAAAAAAAATGTCTTTCAAGAGATGTTCCATTGTCTATTAGAGAGTTGAATACCTTAAACCCTAGCCATAAATCATATTATAATACCATATATTATAGTATAATGTAGTATGATATATTTGAGCATGTGGTGATGTCTTATCGAATGTTATAAGATATTTTGAAATATTTTAGTATATTATGGTATTATGCCATATTTCTTATGTTAATATAAATCATAAAAATATTGATTTAATAAATCAAATGATGAAATTTATTAAATTTAAAGTGGGAATTATGTTGTAGTACCAAAGGTGTGTTATGCCACTTGTAGTCTAAAAAGTAAGATTTTGTGTTCAAAATAAATATTATATGTTGTAGCATAGTATAGCATCATATATCATAATATATTATTCTATGCATTTTAAATTGTTTTAGTATTTTATAATCATGCAGTCAAGCCTACACTAGCATTGCTTATAAAAATGTTGACTTAGACATTAAAATGGTAGAATTTGGCCAAATTCTTAATAGGTAGAGCATGGCATCATAATATATTGTTTCAATTTAAAATATGTAAGTGATATGACTAAAATATACAATTTTTTATTATTTAGACCAATTTTATGATTTTTTATCTTAAGCAACCACTTGTGATGTGATATTCAATATAATATAATATAATATGTTATAGTGTATTATAATATATGATGCCACAACATAGTGCAGCATCATTCATTATGGCATACTATTGTGTATTAATACTTATTGTTTAGCATATTTTAGTTAGTTATAATCTGATATAGTAGAGTTTCATAAAAATACTAATTTATAGGCTGAGATGATGGGGTTTGGCCAAATTTAAGGTAAGCTTTAGGGAACATCATTGGAGTGTGCTATGGTGTGTCATTTAATAAAAAGAATGGAATTTTACATCCAAAATAAATGTTCATTTTTCAACCAAATTTTATAATTTTTTTGCTTCAAGTGATTCATTTTAAGGTGTAATGTAAGATAATATATTATATGAAAGCATATTAAAATATAATGTAAATAACAATATAAGTTCACATATACATTAATGTGGTGGTGTGTTACTAAATGTTGTTGTACATTTTAGTATGTTTTACTTATGTTATAATACATTGGGTCAAAATTGAGAAAAATGTTAATTTGAAGGTTGAGATTGAAGAATTTGGCCAAATTCACAGCACACACAAAGAAGCAACACCAAAATTATGCTATTTTGTACCATTTATAATAGAAAAATAATAATTTTACATCCAAAATGAACATTATTCATTATTTTGAGAAAATTTTGTTATTTTTTCTTTTTAAGTGATTCTAATGAGGTGTAATGTTAGACAATATATTATATTATAACAAATTATAATATAACATCGTATATTATAATATAATATTGTGTGTTAGTTCACACTATAATATGTTTAGCATGATATTGTATAGTTAGTTTGAGCTTGCACCATCACAAATCATAAAATGTTGATTACAATGTTAAGATGATGCAATTTTAATGAATACATTGTTAAGATTTTGGTTGACGTATTAAAGGTGTGCATAAAAGAAGAAATAAGATTTGATTAGAATTCCATGACAAGGACATGGTGGGAGATCTGCTAGGGGATCACACGTGCATTGGACATGACATGTGATGGGTCTATGTCAAGGGCATAGAAGAAGAGAATCTCTTGGGGATAAGGTTTGAATTTTATTTGATTATATGACTTGTGGAAAAAAGATCCAATGGGGATAAGAATCTATAATCCACTAGGGATTAATATTGAATCGACTTAAATTTGTTTTGTTTTAATTGATGTGGAGGCATATCTGGTAGAGATATGGGTTCTAGTCTGCTAGGGATCGGGTATATGAACCTTCGACAAGGGAAGCAGGTTTGGGCTATCTGCTAGGGATTGGGATTTGAGTTTGATTTCATATATTTATTTGGGGGTGTATCCGCTGGGAATAAGAGTTTGGTTGGATTTCTTTGATTTAGACTCTACTGAGGGAGTTGGTTTAATTTGGCACCATTGGAGAGGTTGGTTTTGAATTTGATTTGTTTGTTTAACTTATTTATATATGATTTGGGGCTCCAATGGGGAGAAGGGTGTGATTTAACTCCACTTGAAAAAATTATATTACATTTAATTTAATCTAAATTAATGTATGGACGCTATCGATGTGCAATGGACCCATTAAGAAGGCTCATCGCCTTGACCTACCTCAAGTTTACAAATCCAGGATAGTCTACTAGGTGGGTAGGGTAACCTAAGGGGTTGCCTTTTGGTGTGCAACAGCTGTGCTAGGAAGAAGGCTCAACAGACTTACATCTTCTAAAGTGAGGAACAACCACTGGGGTGACCTGTTGGATGTACAACAAATCGAACCTGACCTAGGGCGACTACTAAGTAAATGCTACTAGAGACTTATGTCAACTCAAAAGTAATTAGAATTAACTTTATCTTAATATCATGTGATTTGATATGGTTTGTTTGGTAGAGTTTGATTTTGAAAGGGCATATCTGTTGGGGATGTGAGCTCGATCAAATCTGATAGATTTAATTTATGGACCATGCCAGTATGTGATGGACCCACTGAGAAGGGGATATATCAGACTTATCCTATCTTAGATTTACAAATCTAAAGATATAGTCTACTGGTCATGGGGTAGAGCTAGCTAACCTAAGGGGTTTCCTTTCAGTGTGTAATGGCTGTGCTAGGAAGAAGGCATAGTAGACTAACATCTTCTAATGTAGGGAATAACCGTTGGGGTGAACTATTGGTAGCACAACAAATCAAATGTGACTTAGGGGTAACTACTAAGTGAATGCCGTAGGGGACTTGTATCAACTCAAGAGTTATCAAGCAATTCCTATAGGGAGTTTTGCTGACACTACCCTAAAGATAGAATGCCTGCATGTGAAAAGTAATGCTAGGGGTGTCTTCCTAATCCACAAGTGAATATTTAATTTATTTATATGTTTGCATGGACCCTTTTGGTGTACGAGGGACCACACTAAGAAGGGGATATGTTAGCCTTGACCTATCTCAAATTTACTAGATCAAGGGAGAATCTACACATCCATAGGATGGATTCTCCAACCACATGGGTGGTTATTAGGGAAGGTGAACTGTCCAATCTGATAGTAACCCTGGTAGTGTCTAAATGGGATCACATAGGATGTGATTTAAATATAGTGCCTCTAGGAGAGGTGCATAGTAGAAAAGAAAGCTAGGGGTGTCCTCCAAGGAGCATTATCTTGAGCCTTGGAAAAAAAAGCTTATAGGTGTATGGTGGCCAACTCAAGGAGAAAGCATAGTAGACTTACATCTACCATGAGTGGTGTATCCTAAGGTGCGAGATCCAACCAACCTAAGGTGTATCCATGAGCATGGGTGGTGTACCCATCAGCATGGTGAGAACCAACCAACCAACCTAAGGTTCCCGTCGGTGACCAACAATTAATCTAGAAAGAAAGTGTGTAGGCTTACAACTTTCTAAGCTGAACTGATCATCGGGATAGTCTGTCATCAATGGGACAGATGCTATCTGACCTTGAGAGACTACTAAGCAGGGAGCCCCAAGGAAGGACTAGACCCCAACTTGAAGTAATCATGAAGGAAGGAGACGCTATGGGACTTATCCTAAACCTCAAATATACTCGATCCAGTCTGTGAACAAGGCTAATCCAACAAGAAGATGTAGTAGACTCACATCCTATTAAATGAAGCCAACATGAGTTAGCTTACCGGCCATGCATTAAAGCCTACCAAACTAACAAGGAACTCATCAGTGTGCAGTGGCCAAGTAAGGAAGAAAAGCGTACCAGACTTACATCCTCCAAAGCAAAAAGACCACTAGGGTGACACACTAGTGGTAGACATTAGCCTAAAGCGTGAGAGTGTCGTTTTATCTCAACTAAGAGTAGCCCAAGACAAAAGATATATGTTTATTTTATATGTTTGTGTGTATTTTATGTTTGTGTTGTGCCGATAAAGGATAGGATGCTGCTCTGGTTCCATACACCTACCCTAAACACATCGTGGTGGATTCGCAAACAAGAATACTTTCAACATGGAAGAGATTGAATTCAAATGGAATTTTTGATAATTATTTTTAAACATGAATTATAATATTTCTTTAAGTAGAACTTGTTGATAGGAAGCTTTGGGTACTCTCCCTTATGATTAATAAGCTAATAAAATCATCCTTGGTAGGCCTTTTCTATGATAAAAGGGTCTTTGCAAGTGGGTTCAAACTTGCCTCCCATCTTACGATGGGAAATAATCAATTTCCTTAGAACTAAAATAAGCTCTCCTACTTGAAAATCTCTAGGATGGATCAACTTGTTATGAGCTTGAATCATTTTAGCTTTGTATGACTCGAGGTTTTGGCATGCCCGTAGGCATCCCTCCTCCAAACCTTCGAGCTCTTCTAATAATAACTTGGCATTCTGGTTTGTTGTGATCTTGCTACCCACAACTATCCCTAGTGATGGGAGTTAGACTTCTAATGGAAGAATGGCTTCAGACCCATACACTAAGAAGAAAGGAGTAGACTGAGTTGTAGTTCTATATGTGGTGCAGTAGGCTCACAAGGCTTCAACTAACTGCTCATGCCACTATCACTTCTTATTGTCGAGTGTCTTCTTCATTATTTAGATGAGAGTTTCAATGAAGGCTTCTGTTAAGCCATTTGCCCTTGGGTAGTTGATGGCAGAATATCTCCAATCTATGTTGTGTCTTTGGGCAAATTTGTTGATCTCAATGCCCATGAAAGCAGTACCATTATCAAATAAAATTCATTGAGGCACTTCAAACCTATATATGATATGGTTTCTAAAAAATTGGAGCACATGCTAAACTGTGGCCACTCTGAGTGGAATCACCTTCGCCTATTTGGAAAAGTAGTCAGTGGCAGCTAAGATGAACCGATGACCCTTGTAAGAAGAAGGATCAATCAGACCCACTATGTCGATACCCCAACACTTGAATGCATATGAGGTCAATGTTGGATATAGAATTTGGGTGGTTGGTGTAAGACAACACCTTGTATTTGACATTAGTGGCATGGCCTAGCCGTATCCATGTAATCTTTGATCATTAATGACCAGTAATATCCTAGTCACTTGATCTTGGATTTCATCAATGACCATTAGTATCCTAGTATCCATGCAATCTTTGATCATCATGGGTCATGATCTTATGGGCTTCGTGTTTTTCTTAATAAAGTAACCACATATGATTGAAAGGTCACTGGTACAAGACACCATCCACAAGAGCATAAGAAAGTGCTCTCTGCTTCTTCTAATGGGCTTAAGACTTCTTATTAGGTAGTTTATCTTTATTTAGGTAATCCATGAATGGTTTCCTCCAACCTTATTCCTCATCCTTCTTGGCCCTCCCCTTCAAGAAAGTACTTTTTGATGAGTTCAATATTAATAAGGGATAAGACTTGTCTATTTTGGACCTTTACTGATATGGACTCATCCTTTAAACATGCCAACTCCTTGGCAAGAATGGCTAAAGCATATGCTACACGTTCTCTCCATGAGGAATCTTATAAATGGTAACCTCTGGGATTTAGAACAACAATTATATGGTGTACTTGTGGCAGTGATGGAGCTTGGGCTTTATAACCTTATAGGACCTAGTAATTTAGTTGATAATTAATTGAGAATCTAGAAGATGTTGATGTTCTGGATGATTAGAGCAATAGCTAACTCTAGTCTAGCAATAAAAACCTTATATTCAGCTTTGTTATTGGTGCAAGGATTAGACAGATGATATGGAAATCTCATCACATTGTGGTCCAAAGTTAAGAGACCTATTCCTACCCCTGCTATTCCTGGAATAGTAGATTATGGTTCTTCCACTCTTTGAGAGGAAGCCGCACCATCAAAGTACTTCTCCCAGCGGTGAATGCTAGCATCTACTAAGTTCATGATTTGTTCATCGGGGAGATCACCACTAAGTGGAGAGTCAGTAGGAAGTGGGTGTGCTTTTAAGATATCTACTAGCGCTTATCTTTTCACTGTATGGAGAGGTATGAAGGTAATATCAAACTACATTAGGATCATGGACCATCGTGACAACCATCTGGATAACATCAGATGTGTCATGAGATACTATAGTGAATTGATCCTAGACATTAAGTTCACCTTAGAGGAAGCATGTAGTGTTGTAGCTTTTGGGATGCAAAGATTAAAGCTAGGTAATGCTTCTCAATGGGTGGATAATTAGCCTCTGTAGAGATTAGACAATGGCTGAGGTAGTAGAGTGTATTTTCCTTCCCTTCATCATTGGCTTAGGCCAACAAAGCACCAAGGGAGACGTCTAGGGCAGTAGTGTAAAATATGAGTGGCTTACTTGGGATAGGGGCTGCTAAATTGATGATGTCATCAAGTAATGATTGATGTCTTTAAAGGCATGCTCACACTTGTCATCCCACTTGAACTTGGCATCCATTTTGACAAGTGTTGAGATTTGCTGACAACATCCTAATAAGTTGGATATAAAGCATCTTAAATACACCAACTGCCCTTGTAATGATCTGAGTTGAGTTAAATTTTTAGGGGGTAAAATTTTTAATATCGCCTTGACTTCTGGATCAATTTCAATTCCCTAGTGTCATACAATAAATCCAAAGAATTTTTTTAAAAATACTCTAAATGTATACTTCAGGGTTTCACTTTAAGGTAAAATTATCTTAACTATTCAAAAACTACACTCAAGTCAATAAGATGGTCTTTCTTTTCTCTATTTTTGACTATGAGATCATCAACATAACACTCAACTTGATGATGAATGAGTTCATCGAAGATTCAAGTCATAGCATGCTGTCATGTATAAGGCTGAAACGCATGACCTTATAACAATAGATTCTAATCGAAGTAGTGTTTCTTTCATTTTCAGGGGCCATCTTTATTTGGTTATATCTAGATGAGCCATACATAAAAGATAAGATTGCGTTATATGAGCCAATGTCCACCATCAGCTCGGGGATTGGTGGTGGAAATTCATCTTTTGGACATCCCTTATTTAAATTCATAAAATCAATGTATATGTAAATTTGGCCATTCTTTTTCATAACTGGGAGAATGCTGGCTAACCAGGTAGGGTATTTTTCTTCTTGGATGAATCTAGCATCGACCAATTTCTTGACTTCATAAATGACCTATTATTTTATGTTTAATTGCATACATCTAGGAGCTTGCTTGTTAAGGTAAGTAGTAAGTTTAGTTTACTATTGCTAGAGCCAATCCAAGCATCTTTTCATAACTCCATGCAAAGTAGTCCTAAAATAATTTAACTAAGTCATTGGTTTCAATTTCATTCAACAAAGAATTGATGTATGTCAAATGGATCTTCGCCTAAGTTGATTTCTTAAAGCTTATTGTTGATCTTGATCTCAAACTCAAGTGCATCTTTGATTTCAAAATCATATCATATTCTAAGTGATTGGTGATGACTAAGTAGTAATCATTATCATTGACTGGACCCACTGTACAGAATCCTAGTTTTGATCTTGATTGATAGCTTTTGCATTTATTCTTCCATATTCTTTAGAAATAGTCTAACCTGTCCTTTGACCAAGTATGTCAAATTAATCCTTTCTGAGCAAAATTATGAACACAAGGCAAGTACTAATCAAAAGATGATTCTATTAAATCTTTATATGAATTATCCTCAAGTTCTACATTAACTTCTTGACTTGAGGATGATGCTCATAGAAAGAACCTCTAAGGCTTCACACCTGTGGATGACTCAGGGGCTTCCTTAACTATCAAATCCTTAACATTTTGAGAGAAAAGTGGGGTTAAAGCTAAGGTTCCTAACTGATGCCTAAATGTTTCACATATAGACTTGGATACAATTATGCTTTTCTTTGGTGCCCGATCTTCATCACTATCTGACTCAAGTGTCACCTCTAAGAGAATCTACTACTGAGAAGAGATGGCTATCCTGCTAACCATATAAGACTCATCCTATGAACTAGATTATATGTTTATATGGATAGCAGGTGTACTCCTAGTAGCCGGGACATATCTTCTATTGGGTGGACAATGAGGAGGTTTTCCACCCCTTGGACTACCTATGAACTGCCTCTTCCTCTACCTGGTGGAGGTCAAGTCATCCTACCCAAATGTTCGAATGGACTAACAAACTGTGGGTTGAATCTAATGTCAGGCTCCACTTCCTCCTCCAAGTCAATTTTAGCTCCCTTTAAAATTTTTTTTCATTTTCTCTTTTCTTATCTTTTTTATTTTTCTCCTTCTTATTATTTTTTTCATTTTCTTTTATTTTTAAACTTTGGCCAAGTTTGTAAGAATAGACTTGTTGATTTTGAGGGAGGTAGTAAGCCGCATCCTCATATATGTCGACCTCATGAACTGTAAATGGATTCAGATCCCCTTTGACACAGTAGAGGATCTCACCTCTCATGAACTTCATGCATTGATCTAGAGAGGATGGAACTATGTTGTTCTCATGTATCATGGTCTCCCAAGCAAAGCATTGAAATATGTATCTGAGTCTATAATGTGAAACTTTTCTTCGGTCTTCCAATCATCTATCTCCACGGGAAACACTATGGAGCCTAAGGCCTATTGACCTCACTTTTGGAGTGCAAATTCAAACTTCCCATCTTAGACCTAGGAGCCTTTTAGACACTAAGACTTCCCTAGTCATAAGACACTTCTAACAATTAGGTAAAAACTTAACCTAAGCCAAAAGACATAGAAAGGTTAACCATATGATTAGGTTATGCCTTAGGTATTAGGATAATCAACCTACCCTACAACCCAAATCCAATCCATGTTCACCTTCTCAAGCCAAACCTCAAGTTAAATTCAAATTTCAAATTTAAATCCAAATCCAAACCAAAATTCCAAAACCAAATGATTGAAGCCCATGATCAAATCCAAACTTGAAACCTTTCTTAAGCCATATGACCTATCCCATCGACTTAGCCAAATCTTAATCCAAATCAATACAAAATCAATTGATTTTCTCATAATCAATTTATATCTTCAATCATATTCTTAAATATAAATCAAATCAACATTCAAATGATCAAAATTAAATCAAACTAAATCAAATTAAATTAAAACCTCATCCTAAGCCATATGACCTATCTCATTGACTTAGCTAAATCTTAATCCAAATCAAGTCAAACTCAATTGATTTTATCATAAATCGATTATATTTTTAATCATCTTCACAAATTTAAATGAAATATACATTTAAATCATAAAAACTAAATCAAACTAAATCAAATCCAAACCTAAGCCACATGACCCAACTCCATGGACTTAGCCAAATACTTTCATTCCAAAACCCAAATTCAATTGATTTTCTGATGAATCAGTCATACCTTCAATCATATTCACAAATATAAATGAAATCTACAATCATGAGGCCAAACCAAAATCAACCCAAGTTAAACCCAACTTAACCCTTTTGACTTGAAATGTTCAAATGAACCAAAACCCATTTGAACTCCAATTGCAATTGAATTTATATATCAATCCCAAATCCATATATAAACTCAACCCAAAATCAAGCCAACTAAACCCAATTGGTCCACTTAACCCAAAGTGGCCAATTTGACCTATTTAAGCCAAGTTATAATTATACTGAAATTGGATGGAACCAAGTTGATCAAAACCTTCCATCATGATTGTTGATCACCCTTGGTTGATAAATTATCATAAATTGGGTCAAACCAAGCCAACTTGGTCATTTGACCAAGTCAACCCCTTAACCCATATGAACCTAAACTAGCCAAATTACAACCTAAGCCAAATCCCTTGAAACCAATGATTCATACCAAATCAAAATCAATATTTGAATATGACTTGACTTTCAATTGAGTAAAACCAAATACAATTGGCTCTCTTGACCCATGTTGACCCAAATTGACCTAAAAGACCAAATTGGGTCAAATCAAAATATAAACCAAATTTATTGCAATCAATGGCTCAAGTTCATTCCAAATTGATTGTTGAACTTGACCAAAGCAATGATTTGACCCAATTGAACCCAATTGACCTACTTAGCCCAAATTGACCTAATGGTTCAAGTTGAACTAAATCAAAACCAAAACCAAATTAAGTGAAACCAAAGCCTACAATCATCTTCAATTAGTCAACTAAACCCAACCCAACACCCAAGCCAATTTGACCAATTTGGTCAAATTGGTCAACTTAACCCATTTTACCCAAATGAATTCAAATGTTCCAAAATAAAATCTAAGCCAAAATAAACCAAACCAATTGAACCAAAACATCCCAAATGATCATATGAACTTGATCCAACCCTTGGTTTGACCCAATTTGACTAATTGGTCAACTTGACCCAACCTATCCTAATTTGACCTAAATGAGTCAAATTGAGCTAAACCTAACCAAATCGACTCCAATTGACTTGAAATTTGGGCTAACCCACTTTTGGCTAATTCAAAATCTTCCCAAATAAAATCAAATGCCAAATGATCATTCTACCCTTAGCTCAAGGGCATCACATGAGAAAAATCACCCATGTATGGGTCATTTCCATTACTTGGCCACTTGGTACTCTCCCAATGGTCCACCTAGGCCCCTAGGACACTGCCCACCCTGACCCAATGGGTGGTTTGGTTGGCAATGACCCACGGGAGGTGAAATCACCTCATCCTCTCTATTGGAGCATTTGAAACCCATAGGACACCCATGATTCCTCCTTGGTAGCCACCTTCACACCTTCAACCAAGCAAGCCGAGCCAACTCACCTCCTCCATGCCACCCACAACTCCCTGAGATGGCTAAACAGCCACTAGAAACCAAACCCGATCCCATTGTCCGATCAAGATGAAGGGGGTATACACCCCCTCGTTTCCACTCAAACACACACAAAAATAATTCTTAGAGCCCTAGTTATTCAAGACAAGCTGCTAGAGCCATTCCCTAAGCTCCTAAGCTCATTCCTCAATCAAAAAATGCCATTCATGTCCATCTCAAAATAGGAAACTCCCATTTTTGACCTAACTTCCCCATTTCTCCATCAAATTCAAATTAACTTCAGACTCACCTTCCATAGGCCTTATCGAGCAAGAATGAATCATCTCCCAAGCTTCCCAAGAACTGGAGGTGGGGCTTCGATCAAAGTTGAGCTCCAAATCATCAGTTCACGGCCTTCCGAGTGAATGTGGAGGAATTGATCCAATTGCTGCTCAACAGGGGTTCATCTCCATTAGATGAAGCTTCCAAAATTATTCAAGCCACCGGTCTTGAGCTCTGGTGAGGTATGCTTCCAAAACTGACCCTTAGGCAAAAATGGGTTTGAGATTTTTGAAGAAAACTTGCATCTCATGTGATCTTGACCAATGATCCCCTCCGATCAATATCGTGAAGGTGTGGGATCCTTTTGGAGTTGATCCGAGCTGAGGTATGCTCAGATAAAGTAAGCAATGGAAGATGGACTCCATTCTCCCTCACTCACATTATGTTAGATCACACACCATCCATTCCATGTTAATAGAATAAACAACCATGATTAGATCAGCTAGATTGATCTAATTTAATCTTATTAAGCTGTTGGATTAATTGTAGTTGTCCAATCTTATATAGAATGTCAGACGAGAAAGTGCATCAGCCGCCACCACGTAGGTGCTAAGTTGGATAAGTTTTAAGTAACCAATCCCACGGTGCCACGTAAAAAGCGCACCACATGGCACCAATAGGATTAGGTTTTAATTAGGATTAATTAATCATTTTTAATGCCCAAAACTTCTAAATTTATAAACAATCATAGAGAAATAAAAAAATGCAAATAAATACTCATTTTAAAGGTATTTCAGAGGTGAATTAATTAAAAATGATCTTAACTAATTTTGAATAGTAACTAAGGCTTAATTAAGGTTAAATTAAAAAATTAATTAACTTAATTACTCCTTAATTACTTGAGCAATTAATCCCAAATTTTGTTTGGTTAATTTAATGGGATAACCTCTACCTCCCTTGATTTTCTTGGGATTTATTGCTCACTTAATTAGAAAAATTGAATAATTAAACCTTAACTACTCTTTTAAGTTAATTAATTATTAATTAATCCCATGAATAGTAATAAATTGGTTAATTAATTTTATTAATCATTATTCAATAGCAAATGAACTAAGGAATAAGGTTGGGATCACTTTCCCTAAGTTCATTTCACCCTTTTTTAAAATGAAATTAATTAGGATTTAAATAACTAATGAAATCACTTAATCAAATTGAAATCATAATCACATCAGACCTTAATTAATTAACTCATGGAGTAAATCTTTAGGTGTTTAATAACCTAAAGGAGTTTAATGAAATTATGGTTAGTCCACATGTATGGGAAAACCATAAGAGTAATTAATAAAGTCCTCTAATCTAGTTAACTATTAATCATGAGTCAATTGCATTAGGTGCCTTTTATTTCCTAGGATAATTGTAAGTTTATTTTCCATGCATATCATGTTGGATCATAATTATTTAGTTAATTACTTTAAGGTGACATAAGTAAAGGTAATTAATTCATCTAATTAAGGGTTCAACTTAATTAACCCATAAAATTAACTTAATTACATTTTCTTAAATTTACTTAAATCACTAATGTTGGAATGGGTTTAAAATAGCAAGTGATGATTTCTCTTCTCCTCTTTAAATTAAATCAAATCCAATACTTAATTAATAAAGAAGCTTTGGTTTGCTTTCAATAATCTTATTTGATTTGATTGTCCTTAAGAACTAGATTGGTTGAATGAATCACATGCTTATATTTGATTATCCTCTTTCCAATCACGTTAAATTTGGTATGTCATTTGAATTCATGCATCCATCTTTTCAAAATCAAGTAAAATAAAATGGTATTCCTATATGTAAGCTTGCATGTGTTGATTTAATTTAATATATGCATGGCTATTATCACTATTAAATCCAAATGTACTTTTCAAAAGCTTATAAATGAATAATAATATGTGTTATGATGCTAGTTAGAAATACATAAGAAATGCATGTGCTTATAGCTTAAGTGTATGAATGTTGGGTTCTCTTTCCTTTATTCATGTGTTGACTTATATAAGAATGAAAGGTAATGGGTATATAGTCTGGACATCCCGGGAACACGAGGCTTTAGCTAACCCCAAGGAGGTCATTTTATTACCTCACTTCTCTGGTTTAACAATGACATGAAACCATTTGATTTCATTCTTATGTATTTCAATATTAGAATTTGGATAGAGCTTTAATTCATATATATAAATGATTCAATCAAAAAAGTATAAATAATCTTTGCATGGGTTTCTTTGCCTCATTTATGTATACATCCATGTGTATCAAAGAAAAGCAAGTATATAGTCTGGACAGTGAATATGAGGCTTTAGTTAGCCCCAAGGAGGTCATTTGATTACCTCACTTCCCTAGTTTAACAATGACATGTACTTGCCTATATTTTTGTACATGTATATGTATGTGTGATTAGTTAATGAAAATCCCATTTTACATTAAAATTGCATGCATTCTTAATTAACTACTAAGTGGTTGAATTAATTAGCCATAATTTTTGAAGCTTACTTCCTATGTTCATGTATATGAATTTACATATGTTTGAATGCAAATGGGTATATAGTCAGACATCCGAGAATAGGCTTTTAGCTCAAGAGGTCATTTTTTATTACCTCACTTCCTAGTTTAACAATGCACATATTTAATTTCATTCTTATGTCCTTTTTTGTATAAGAATTTGGATAAAGTTTTAATTAATATGTTTAAATAATTCAATCAAATAAATATAAATTCTAAACATACACATACATTCATCATTTAAGTGCTAAAATATGTTGCATGTATAGATACACTTAGGATTAAATCATATGCATGTTACATGTGATGGAAAGGAATGATTTAATATATGTCATGTGGTAGTAATTCAATTCAATTAATCTTAAGATGCCTTTCATTTTGAATAGGATTATTTAAAGTGAACTTAAACTTAGGATTAATTAAATCATTTAATAAGCCATTCACTAAATAGAACTAAATCAAATTAATATACTTTAGAAAGTGACTTAAGGTAAGGATGAAAGAGGGCAATCCCTTTTTCCTCTCTTTATAACACTTAGTTGCTAAGTGTAATCAAATGCAATAAAAGTAAACATAAATTAAAATTCTCAAATCAATTAAACTACTTCAAGTGAATTCAACCTTTCATGTTAAATTGAATCCTTCTAGCCTTAGAAAATACAATATACATCCTAACAAGACTTACCACACAAGCCTTAATACATACATTAGAATTAAGTCACCACTTCTAGCTCTAAGTTAGGACGGTGTATGATGTGATGTATGTTTTATTTTATGATGTATTATTTTAGATTAGATGTTAGGGTGTATGCTTTGTAGACTGAATGATAGGCCAATATTAGCTTAACCATGGTTTTTGTAGGGGATTATGCTTAAGGGATGCTTAAAAATAAATGTGAATGCTCTTTGTAGGTTACTTAAATCCTTAAACCTAATCTAAGTTTGGACAAGTGGGCTTAGTTACACCTGTGTAGAGTGTTAAGTCCCAATTATAAATACAATTGCTTGGGAATACATGTCGATTTAGCTAACCTTTATTTTGTAGGTGTAGTTAGATTTAATTTTCCCACATAAATGTAATTTTGAATAGTAGGATTAGTGCTATGGGGATTAGGATGAGCGGTGGCGGAAGGCTTTATCCTGGTGCTGCCCGTGATGCCTCTGAAGCAAGCACCATCCAAATCAAAGAAGGAACCAAATTAGAATTGGAGATATGAAAAAAGAAGACCCCAATAACATTTAATACAATTATAATTATTCTTTTATATTCTAGGTTGTATAATGGTAGAGCTCGGCTACCATTATTTCTCTCTTAGGGTTATACGGTGGTACCTGACCACACCAGCATTTTATTATTTTATGATAGTTTATATAATTGTTTGATGTTATGTTTACATTATGCATTAGGATGGCATGATTTTCATAGTTTCTTAAATGATTAAAGATTTAATTTGTGGCTTGGATATGATTAGGCTCTTAGGATAAAAATAACTTTCTACCCAACTAATCACTCATAACTAAATTTTAATAACTCATAACCTCATCATAAAGTAGACATAAATAAGATAATTAAAAGATTTAGCAACCCCTTAGCTATATGGTTGTATGTTTCACATCATGCATGCATATTCTTTCTCTCTTGAACATGAAGGATCTCCATCCTTGCGATAAAGAATGCTTGACTGAGAGGCATCCCCTTGTGGTGGAGAACACCTTCTTCTAGCTGATTTGACCCATAACATATTTTATCATGCATTTAGAAATAAGAAATCCTAAAGCCTCTATTAAAATGATGTATCTAAAATGAAATAAAATTTGAAAATATTTTGCATCTATAGATTAAGTTATATGCTCATACCACTCATGCTCTAATCTCTTAGGAAGTGTGTTTAGGTCTTTAGTCTCTTTCCAATTAAAGAACTACTCTAGTTATCTTGCAATTCATAAGACCAGACTACATGGTTTTAAAGTCATAGGAGGAGTTAGCTGGCGACCACTCTAGGTGGTTATAAGTCAAGAAGTCAGATAATTTATTCTCTCTTGTGGAGGTAAACCCTTATGTCCACTTATCACATAGATTTAGGTCGTGCTTTAGCTTTTACTGAAGTTCCCTAGATTTAGGATATGAGGTAGCTATTTCCTTCAGCCTATGGGCATAAATTATCACCTCTTAGGCATTCCCACAACCTTATGTTACTAGATTATAAGCCTAGTAATCTAATTAAATTTCAACTCAAAACATATAAATCTCCTCAACTTCAAAAATTATAAATCCACCATAAGATAGATTAGAATTCTCATTAGGCTTTCTAGTATCATGAGCATTTCTTACTTATTTCATTTGAATTGCAAAAATAAGTCTTTTCCTTGAACTTTCCCAATTGATTTTCTAAATATAACCAATCTTTTGATAGTCTAACCTTGAAATGTTTGAAGATGATAATTATCTACTTTAATCAAGAGTATTCTTAAAAAATTTCAATTCCTAAGAAGTAATTAACTATGGAGGCTAGCCTCCATAGGGAACATAAGAACCTAGTTTAATATAAACCCTACTTTATTCATTCATGTAAAGTAGGGAAAATCTCTACATTGAAGACCCATCATGCCTTAGTCCTTATTACATGATTAGGTCCATTATGGGATGATGTCTATCTTTCATAGTACATCATACCTCAATGTTGTAGATCACCTCAAAAAGTAACCTCCCCCTACCACTTCATTGGTGTCCCCCCCCACCATACATCCAAAAATAAACAAGATAAGGCCTTCTCGCCTTGTTCATTGAATCTTTTTAACATCATCCTTTCTTTTTAGAGTTTGAAGATGTCGATCCTCCACAAGCATATCCATGGGTAGAGTATTCTATAGGGGGGCTACTTGCTCATTGGAACCAATCACTTGCTTACCCTTATCATGAGGTGCTACCCTAGGAGGTAGAACTTTTCCACTATGTAGATTGACTTCAATGACTTCTTAGAATGATGAACTTGTGGAAAGTTCTACCTTATCATCGGGCATACATACAACTTCTCCTATGGGATCCTCAAAGTCAGTTGACTCAAAGTCAATCTCAAGAAGTGAACCTGATTGATTTAAAGAAGGATAGTTCTACTCTGAATTAGAAGGAAATAATCAGAACTACTAGAGTTATTATTTTTATTTAGACTCAGAGAGCATTCAATAGAAATAAAATTAAGAGCAATAGAAGTAGACAATATATAAGTAAAATTAGCTTTCTTCATTAATTTATTTTTTGGTGGAGGTACATAATAGAAATTAAGTAAAGCAAGCAGAGTAAGGGATTTATTGCCTTTATCTACAAATACAATGCTCCTGCTGGTATAAGAAAATAGAGAAGAGTGGTAAAACTGATGGTGGAGATCGGACTCTTAGTATGCACTGGAGTATCCCAGGCAAGTATGGTGAGCTGCTGCTAATGTTGGGCTATCACCCTCCCCGAGTTGTCCTTTGCAACTAGCAAACCTTCTTTGGTGTTGGAGGTTTGAGCTATTTCAGGCACCTACAAGGAAAGCTTCTTGATCTTAGAAATGATATTCTTAGAGGTTTGGGATAGGGAGATATCCTAACCTTCTTTAGTCTTATGATGATTGCAAGTATCCCTAAGGATTACTCTAACAAAACTGGATGGTTATTCTAAGAAGTATTCTTTAGGGATAACTATGGCTCCCAACTTGTAGCTACACTCAAGCTAGTCTTTAAAAGTGATACAATCATCTAAGACATGGCCTAAGATGCAGTGGTAGGGACAATAGCTAGGATCATTGCTCTTTCCTACCTCCTCTAGCCTCTTAGGCTCTGGTAACTGAAAGTCAAGTTTCTTTAAGAGATTCTTAAAGATTTTATAACTATCTCCCTCTTGAATGAATATGGCTTATTTAATATATTGACAAGAGTAGGTGAAAAGTAGTTACCTAGTAATGGATATGAATACAACTGCTGGGTAGGCTACTAAGGTGGTGGAAATGGTCATTGTGGCGGTTGCAATGGTTGGTATGATGGCCGAGGTGGTGGAAGAGGAGGCAGTAAATGAGGCTGCTGAGCTCGTAGTCTCTCATACTAAACTCTAGCTAGCTGCTTCCCTCTGTTCACTGACACAACCATCCCTAGCTTCTTCTCAAACACCTTCTGCAGCTTGGGCCAAGATGATTAATAGAGAAAGGGAAACTGTTTGGCTTCCTCTTGTAGGTTAGCTGCCTTGTTGATTAATTTCTAGAATTTTTTTATGGTAAATCCCTTAAGTATGAAAGCGATTGGGCCATGGATATTCTTGAGAATAATCTAAACGGCATGTTGTTCGGACAGCTGTGGTTCGTATTTCATGCTCAGGTTGTGCCACTTGAGAATGTAATCAATAAGGGACTCATTGAGTTTATGTTTCTCTTCAATGAGGTCACCTACAGTCACCCTCTACTGAGCTCCAGCAAACCTTTTGATCAAGAGCTCCTCCAACTCAGGAAAAGTCTTCACCAAACTATTAGGCAGTTCGATGCACTAATCAACTACAACACCTAATAGACTGCTAACGAAAAGGCGAAAGAGGAGTGCATTGCTTCCATCGGTGTTGCATCAACCGGCTCTAAAGTGTGCAATGTATTATCATGGGTTCCCACTACCATCAAAGAACTTGAAGGATGGTGACACACAAATAAATAAAATAAACTAAATAAAACCTAAACACAAAAATAAACTTAAAAATAAAATAAAAAATAAAAATAAAAAAACCTAAACCTAAAATAAACAAAATAAAATAAACATAAAATTAAGCCTAAAATAAACTAAACCTAAACACAAACCTAAAATAAAATAAACTAAAATAAACCTAAACCTAACCTAAAATAAACCTAAAATAAAACCTAAAATCTAAACCTAAAAAAATAAAATGAAAACCTAAAACTAAAAATAAAAATAAAACCTAAACCTAAAAAACAAAATAAAAATAAAACTAAACACAAAAAAATAAACATAAACCTAAACCTAAACAAAAAAAATAAATTAAAATAAAAAAACCTAAACCAAAATAAATAAATTAAACAAAATAAAATAAAAAAAAAATAAACCTAAATAAAAATAAAATAAACTAAATAAATCAAAATAAACTAAAAAACCTAACTTAAATTAAAAAACCTAAACCCTAAACTTGAAACCCTAAATCCTAAATTATAAATCGTAACCTAAACCATAAAACTAACCCTAAACCCTAAACCCTAACCTAAACCCTAAAACTAACCCTAAAGCCTAAACCCTAATCCCTAACCTAACCCTAAACCCTAAACTTAAACTTAAAACCCTAAACCTAAACCTAAAACCCTAAACCTTAAACCCTAAAACCTAAACCCTACCCTAATAAACCCTAAACCCTAAACCCTAAAATTAAACCTAAACTAAACCAAAGAAAACCCATTCGAGCATCTTCTCCATGTGTGCTTAAATTTCTATGGAGGCATCCCTCTGGTTTTGTGCTTTTGGCTTCAAGATTTGTTTCTCCCACCATGCATCTTGATCATGGTTGCAATTATTCTTCCTCATGGGGAAATCAATCTCGCTAATGCCAAGTTTTGGGGTTTCTAGCTTAAATCCATCGGCTTTGAAATCATTCAAGGAGGATGTTCTCTAGTAAGGCTAATTGCATGTGAGTCTCTCGAGCTTATTTTGACTTCCTTTGGGTGTACCATGATAATGTGTTTATTTTGGAAAGGCTTGCAAGCCTTTTGAATTTATGTGGTAAATTTTCTTTTGTCATCCTACTTTGAAGAATATTTGATCTTTCTTCCATAGCTTGAAACTCCAAAGCTTTTCATTGATCGATCGACTCCATGTATTCCAAATTTTCCAACAATTTGGATTACTCTCATGTTTTTTCTCATCACTCATATTTTGTATTAAATTATCAAACAAGATTGTTGAAATGGATGCATCTTTCTAATATTTAAGAGTTGTCTCCTATTGTTTTGATTTAGATCTATCTTTCCAATCTGCGTGTCCATTTCATTAATCATGATTTTTTTTTGCTCAGATGTTTGGTCATCCTCTTCAAGTTGATAAGATGATTGCTTCTAATACCCCTCTATTACGATTCTAGTCAAGTTGGATATAACTAAAAAAATTTCCTTAAGGAAGTTTGGCTAGATTAGAGAAATATGGATATTTACAAATGGAATTTGAGAATTTTCTTATTTTTTGTTCCCAGTAAAATTCATGGTCATGGGTTTTTGATTGTTTTGTGGTTCACCCTCACTTAAGAAAACCAAAAGTTAATAATAATTTGGATCCCAACCTTAAGGTGCCCTCAATTAAAACACAAAATTATGCTCTTATGGACATTTCTTTACTTGAAACCGAGGGACATTATCTTGATCCACCCACTGTTCCTGTGGAGAATGTTGCGGTTCTTAAGCCCCGACCGCTTTTGGATGTCATGTTAATAAGGATGCCTTACCCTTCAATGATTCTATATAGTTGAATGCTTTTGATATTGGTAATAATATGGTAATAATATGTTTTTGAAAACTTATGGATGATGATTATCTCAAATGATTCAATTCGCTTCTATGCCATTAATTGATGAGAATGTGATCCTAGATGAGGGTTTGAATGGTGAGAAAACTAATGAAAAATTTCTGACTTGGGCACTTGTGCTTTAAATGGCTCTAATCCCTTTCCTACCTCTTCTAATGTTGAACTAAATTTCTATTGACATTTCAACCTAATATGATTTGGAAGAGGGTGAAGTGGCTTGCAATGATGCTTTAAATGTGCAAATTTCTCCAAAACAACCCGAACAATCTCTGATGGTGATGTAGTGGATATGAATAATAAGTTCCAAACTATTTTAGAAAGAAAAATAAAACTCCTAAAACCAAACTTCCTAATTTGATTGCTCTTTCTCCCAAAAAATAAATGGTTTCTTTCTTAATTTGGAATTTGAGAGGGATTGGTACCCTCTCTATTAGAAGTAGAATTAGAAACTTAGTTCGTACTCATAACATTTCCTTCTTGGCCATTGGAAACTATTTATTCTTCATTCTAACATTTCTTATGTTGCTAGAATGATTGGCTTTAGTAATTTTTTTGCTAACTCTAGCAATAAAATTTTGATTTTTTGGAATAGTCCTTATGTGATGTAGATTTTGGATGATTTATCCCAAGTTGTGAATGTTAAGATTACTTATGATAATTTTAGTTATTTTTGGTTCCTTTATTTATCTTTTAATAGAAACAATAGATGCATTCTTTGGGAGAAACTTATTAGTTTTTCTTCTTCTATTGATGCTCTTTGGTTTGTGGGTAGAGATTTTAATACTATTTTCTTCCTCTGAAAGTGTTGTTGGAAATGTTCCTAACTTATTTTCTATGGAATGTTTTAATAACATTATCCTTAAATGTCATCTTACTGACATTAGCTTTACTGGGTCTCAATTTACATGGAATAATTATAGACTATGGCAAAGGCTTGATAGGGTTCTTCTTAATCATCCATGGATTAATCTTTTCCTTTTGTGGAGCACTTAAGAAGAACCCTATCGGGCCATTCTCCCTTGCTTATTAATGTTAATTTTAATGCTAACAAATCCTTCTCCCCTATCCCATTTTTTTTCCAAAATATGTGGCTTATGGATGATAGATTTTTCAATATTGTGGCTAATAACTCGGGAGAACCTCTCCATCCTGATGACTCTATTTTGGGATGAAGAGATTGTGGTTCAAATTAAAAAGACTTAAACAATGCCTTTCTTGGTGGAATAAACACTATTTTAAGAATTGTTTTGTCAATATTAATAAAATGGAGAATGAGGTGATCTTTTGGAAGATGATGTTGTTAATGATCCTTCTAAAATTCGATGTTGGCTCAAGCTAAAGATAGGTTGACATGTTTTCAAGATATGGAGGAGACTTATTGGTAAAAAAGCTTCTATGAAATGGATCTGATGGATCACAATACCAAATATTTCCATGACATGGTTAAAAAGAAAAAAAGCTATAAACCATAATCATAAAATTAAAATTAATGATGGAGTTTGGAGTTTGGATAAAAAGGAGCTTGTTGAGTCTGTTGTCTTTTTTTATAAAGAGCTTCTTAATAAAAATGTTCCTTATGATGATATTTCGTTATTCCTAATTTTATTTTGATGAGGATAACAATATGCTTTCTTCCTTACCTTCTATCAAATTTTGATATTTTGTAGAGTAAATAAAGACTCTTGTGGTTGGGTTATACTACTTTTTTTTCAAAAATGTTGGATTGTCATTAAAGAGGACCTAATTAAAGTAGTTCTTGTTTTTTTTAAGGGTAGTATCCTTCCCAAATATTTTTCTAGCACCTTCATTTTTTTAATTCCTAAAATAGACAATCCTGAAGTTTAGAGTGATTTTAGGTGGTTAGCCTTTGCTCTTTTTTTGATAAACTTATCTCTAAGATTTTGGCTAAAAGATTGAGCATCTTGTTCCCTAAAATTATCTCCCCCAATCAAACCAGTTTTGTTAAAGGGAGATCTATTTCTAATAATGTTCTTTTAGCTCAAGAGATGATCCATGATTTGAATGCCAAAGTTCACGGTGGAAACTTGCTTTTTAAGCTTAACATTTCTAAAGCCTATGATAATATTGGTTGGGTTTTCCTATATAAAATTTTTTTATTTGGTTCTCTAATCAATTTATTGCTTTAATTAAGAATGGGATTGAGAATTCTTGGTTTTCTATGCTTCTTAATGGTGAAGTGCATTTTCTCTCCTCTTCATGGGCTAAGGCAAGGTGACCCTCTTTCTCCTCTTTTTCATTATTGTAGTGGAATATCTTTCTAGATGTCTTGAGAATATGTTTAGTTGAATGGTAACATGTTCTATAGAACCATTTCTCACCTTAATTTTGCTGATGATTTCATTATATTTTGAAATGTCTCCAATCATTACATTAAAATATTATGTAAGTTCTTAATTAATTTTGGTAGGGAGAGTGGCTTGAATATCAATCTTGATAAAAGTTTTTTTATTACTAGCTATTCTATCTCCTTATCTAAATCGATGTTATCAGAAATATTATGAGTTTCTTTCATCAAAATCTCCCTATCAAGTATCTAGGGACTCCCTTATATAGAGGCATAAAAAGATCTTCTTTATTTGATGAAGTTATTCAGAAAATAAATAAGAAAACCTCCTCTTGAAATTTCATTTACTCTCTTTGACTTATCCCGATCAAAAGTACCCTTTGCTCTGCCAATGTATCTCTTGTCTACTATTGTCCCTACCCTCTATTATTAAAAGGATTAATAGACTTTTAATAAATTTTTTTGGGGATCTAATACATCTACCAAAAGATTACATAACATAACTATGTGGTACTAATAATGAAGGTGGCTTGGGTTGCAAAAAACCTTAGAGGATTCTATTAATTATTTTCTATAAAATGTGGTGGAACTTTAGAAATAAAGATACCTGAAGTTTATGCATGCTAAATATTGTCGGAAACACCCCTCATTAGTGTTTTCAAATCTAGGGATTCTCCAATTTGGAGAATACTTATGTAGTTTCAAATGGAGTGCTGAGAATTTAATTTCTTGGGGTATCAATTCTGGTTCCTCATTTTTTTGGTAAGATAATTGGCTTGCTCAGGGCTCTGTTGATTCCCTTCTTAATACTTATTTCACTATGGTGCTTAAGGTTCATTATTTAATTAATAATAATAATTGGGATGTGGCTCAATTGAATAACCTTGTCCCTAATGTGAACATCAAGAAAATCCTTAAAATTTTCGCTCACCCTAATGAACCCAACCAAATTCTTTTCAAAATTTCTTCTTCTGGAGATTTTATTTTTAAGGATGTGTGGCATTTTATCAGATTTAAATTTCAAGAGTCCTTGGTTTTACTAAAATATAGAATAATAGTATCCCTATTTCATTCTCGGTCTTAACTGTTATGATAATATTTTTAATACTTTGCACTTTAATTGGTCATTTTCTATTATGTAACTCCTTGAAGCATGATTCTCTCATACTTCTAAGGGTCAGGTTAAAATTGTATTAGCTATTACTATTCTTTAGTATATTTTGATGGATATAAATGATGCAAAGCACTGCAATATTCCTATGAATTATAATTGTATCATTTCTAGATCCAAATATAAAATTTTGTCTCTTTTCAAAGCCAATCTTCTTACTCCAATTTTAAAGGGTACAAGTATGTGGCCTTGAAATTTGGGATTAACCTTCCTCCTTGTAATGTCTCTCCTACCCAAAAAATTATATATTGGATTAAACCTAATTATCATTACATTAAGGTTAACACTGATGGCTCAGTTTCTAATGGTTATTATGGTTGTGGTGTGATTTTGAGAGATCATGGTGGCAAGGTAATTTCTGCTTTTGCTGCCCCTTTAAAGCCTTGTTCTATTTTATTTATTGAACTTAAAGGCATTCATCATTGCATTTCCATTTGTTTACAATAAGGTTTTAATAAGATTTGGTTTGAAGTTGATGCTCTCCATCTTTTAGATTTACTTAAATATAATTCCCATGGTAATCTTTGAAGTGTTTTATTTGCTTAATCATACTAGCAGTCTTCTTGCTAACCTAGATTTTCAAATTTCTCATATTTATAGGGAAGGAAATTCTTGTGCTAATTTTCTTGCCAATTTGGGGGCCAAGTCTTCTTATTTGCAAATGTTTTTTAATGATGACATACTTTTTCTTTTAAGGGGTCTTGTGAATCTAGATAAAATTGGATTGCCTTACTTTAGAGGCTTTTAGCTTTTCCTTCCTCTTTTGGGGCTTTAGCTTTCTACTACAGTTTTTGGTTTCTGGTTTATTTTTCTCCCACCCTGGTGGATGTGTTTGCAGCAAGTGGAAGTTGTCGGGTTTTGCTTGTCTTTTGGTTGGTGTGGTTCTCTTTATTTGTTGGATCTCTCTACAACCTAGTTTATTTGTCTTGGACTTTCTAGTTGGTTGGTTGTTAGTGTTGTCAGGTGTGGCATTTTTCCCTTCATGGGTGTTGGTCACTATGGATTTGTTACTTGCCTTTGGTTCTGTCTCTCTTTTTTAGTGGTCATTTTTTGAGTTTTTCTAGAATGGTTATTCAATGGATGGATGACCTGTCGCATTGTTATTTACTGATTAAGGTGGTTATTCCTCTGCTTTTGGTTGTCCATTCTCTCATGAGTTTCACCCTTCTCACCTACTCTTGTCCTTTAGGGTTTTTGCTATGTTGTTTGGGGTGTGGGTTTCTTGGTTAGGGTTTGATAAATAGATTGTGGCTTTTGGCAGTTGTGTTTATGTGGTTATTGCTCCTACTGCTAAGAGGGGTTGTGTGCCCTTGAGGGATATTTTGCTACTTTGTTGTAACTTGGAGAACTATTTTTCTGGGCTCTTTACCCTTACTTTGTTTTTGTTCTGGATGAGTTTGAGGATGGATGTAACTGGATTATTATATCTTCTAAATATGGGTTTGTCTCCCCTTATATTCGAGGTTTTGGTTTTGGTTATTGTTCTGAACGGGCAGGCTGAAGACTACTGGTGAGCTATTTTTTTGGCTTTGGGTGATGTTGGTTCTTTTGGGTTTTTATTTATTGGATTGTATTTGGTCCTAATGGGCATTTTCTTTTTTTATCATTGGTCTTTATCTCTATCTTTCTGGACTGGATTCTCCTTTCCTTGGATTGGGATTAGTGGCTACTGACAGTTTCTATCCCCCAGGATATTTTCAATTTTGTGACTGGATGACTGCTATTGGATTTTTTACTGACAATTCTGGGTTTGATGATCTGAATCCTTGGCTATTATGGTCTTGCGGGGTGGTCTTCCTTGCTAGTTGCATGGATTGGTTTTTCTAGCTGGCTGGGTTGGTTAAAAGAGTATTTATTTTGGTATATTTTACTTGCTTCTTTGGAGACTATATTGGGAATCAGCTACTTATCTTTCTATCATTCTTTTCTTCTGGTTTCTTCCTGCTAGGATTTTTCATTCTGGGCTGCGGCTGAACCTCTCCCTTTTTCTATTTGGATGGTTGCCTTGCTACCTAACCCTCTAGCTATTAGTCTTACTATTAGATTGGGTATTATTTCTTTAGGCTCTTTGTATGTCCTTTTAATGGAGGATCCTACCACCTATGTGTTTCCTTTTGCTTTTGTTTTGTCTCTATTTAGTGCTTTTTCTCATATTTTGATGTTTGTTCCTAGTGATTTTGTTAGCCATTCTTGGTGGTGGCTTTGGTGGTTCTCCCTATGGTCTGGTGCTATTTGATGGTTTACCTCCTTATCTGTTATACTAAACTTAATATCTCTGAGTGTTGGGTGTTTGGAGGTTATATTTGCTGTTTGAAGTTTTATGCAGGTTTGTCCAATTATCGTCCTTGGATAAGATTCTCCAAGAGGTATGCTGGCAATGGTGGCCTTGATGTTTCCAACTCTTTCATCTTTTGGCTGGTAGTGTTATATGTAATTGTAACCCTTCACCTGAAGTTTGGATGCTTTCATATAGTGTTGCTCCTTGAGACGATTGTAATTGAGCTTGAGCCTTTTCTTTATCTTATTTCTTTTATTTGCTCTTACTCTTTATGCTTGATTAATTAATTGATTATCTGTACTCATCCCTTTAAAAGCATGTTGTAGATCTTTTTTATAGGTTGGGAGACTATTGATGGTGGATCGTGCTGGTTTCAAAAGGAGCAGAGGAAGTTTGCTACTGCTTTCATGGACTTTCTTTTGTGGATTATTGTTTCTATTTTCCTTTATTTCTTTCCTTAACTATTGTATTAGTTAAGGGGCTGATCTCTTTAGGACTTTTTGTAGCTTTTTTAGCATTAGCTTAGAGATTTGCCCTCTCTAAGGACTTTGTACCTTTTCTTTGTGGCAATAAAATTTCCCTAATTTCTATAAACAAAAACCCTAAACCCTAAAACCCTAAACCCTAAACCAAAAACCATAAACCCTAAACCTAACCAAACCCTAAGCCCAAAACCCTAACACCTAAACCCTAAACAAACCCTCAACTAAAATACTAAACTAAAAACAAAAAACCTAAACTAAACTAAATAAAACCTAAAATAAAAAAAATAAAACCTAAACATAAAAAAAAATAAAAAAATAAAAAAAATAAAAAACTAAACTAAAAACCTAAACTAAAATAAAAAAATAAAAATAAAATAAACTATAATAAAATAAATAACCTAAACTAAACTAAAATATAAAATAAACCTAAAATAAAACCTAAATAAAATAAAACTAAACATAAAATAAAATAAAATAAACTTAATATAAAATAAAATAAAACCAAATAAAAACCTAAACCTAAAAAATAAAACTAAAAATAAAACATAAAAATAAATAAAAAATAAAACATAAACTTAAAACTAAAAAAAATTTGAACCTAAAATAAACAAAACAAACCTAAACCTAAACCAAAACTAAAATAAATAAAACCTAAACATAAACCTGAACGAAACTAAACCTAAACCCTAAAATAAATAAAAGAAAATAAACTAAAAATAAACATAAATTTAAATAAAAAAATAATACCTAAAAATAAACCTAAAATAAAAACCCAAAACCTCAACATAAAAAATAAAATAAAAACATAAACGTAAACCTAAAATAAAATCTGACTAAAATTAAAAATAAACCTAAAACCTAAACCTAAAAAATAAACAAAATAAATAAACCTAAAATAAATAAACAAAACTAAATAAAAAAAAAAATAAAATAAATAAAAATAAAAAATAAAATAAACTAAAATAAATAAATAAAATAAACTAAATAAACTAAATAAATGTAAACTTACCAGTTTACTTAATTTAAAAATTTAATAAATAATAAAAATAAATAAAAATAAATAAAAAATCCTAAACCCTAAAGCCTAAACCCTAAATGCTAAACCCCAAAACCTAAAATCCTAAACCCTAAACCCTAAATAATTAACCCTAAAACCCTAAACCCTAAACCCTAAACCCTAAACCCTAAACCTCAAACCAGGCCAAACCCTAAAGCCTCACTAACCCAAAACACAAAATTTAAACATAAACTAAATAAATTCATAAAAATAAAATAAATAAATAAAAAATAAAAAATAAAATAATAAACTAAAATAAAATGAAAAATAAACTAAAACCTAAACTAAACCTAAACCTACAAAGAAAATAAATTAAAAAATAAAAACTATACAAAAATAAAATAAATAAAAAGCTATACTAAACTAAAAAATAGAAAATATAAATAAAAAAAAACTAAAGTTAAAATAAAAATAAAATAAGCCTAAAATTAAATTAAATAAAAACTAGATAAAAACCTAAACTTAAAAAATAAACTTAAAAATAAAACCTAAAAATAAATAAATAAATAAAACCTAAACCCTAAACTAAAAAAACCTAAACCTAAAATAAAAATAAATTAAACCTAAACCTAAACTAAAATAAATAAAACATAAACCTAAAACTATACTGAATAAAATAAAATAAACTAAAAATAAACCTAAACCTAAACTAAAAAATAAAACCTAAAAATAAACCTAAAATAAATACCTAAAACCTAAACTTAATAAAGTAAAATAAAAACCTAAAAATAAAAAATAAAACTAAAACCAAAAAAATAAAATAAAAATAAAACTAACCTAAAAAATAATCCTAAACATAAACCTAAAAAATAAACTAAAATAAAAAGTCTAAACTAAAATAAATAAACCTAAATAAATAAATTAAACTAAATAAAAAAATAAAACTAAATAAAAATAAAAAATAAAATAAATAATAAATAAACTAAATTAAACTAAACCAACTTGTTTACTTAATTTAAAACAATAAAAAATAAAAGAATAAAAAAAATAAAAAACCATACCTTAACCCCAAAAACTAACCCTAAACCCCTCTCTACTCAAACCCTAACTCTACACTGACCATAAACCTAAAACCCTAAGGCCACAAAACCCTAAACTATATAAACACTAAACCCAAAACCACCCTAAATCCCACAAACCCCTGAGCCCTAAACCCTAAACCTAAAATAAATAAAACCTAAAAATTAAATAAATAAATAAACATAAACTTAAATAAAAATAAAAATAAACCTAAAGCAAAATAAATAATAAAATAAACTAAAATAAATAAAAAATAAACTAAATAAACCTAAACCTACCAATTTACTTAATTTTAAAAAAATAAAAAAATTTAAAAATAATAAAAAATGCTAACCTAAACCTAAACCTCTACAAACCCTAAACCCTAAACCATAAACCATGGCTAAATCCTAAACCCTAAACTGCACCCACAAATCCAACCCCAAACCCCAGAAACCATAAATCCTAAAGGTTACCCCAACTGAACAAACCCTAAAACCTAAAACCACCTACTAAAATATCCAAAATAAATAAATAAACCTACCTAAATAAAATAAAGTAACATAAAAAAAACCTAAAATAAACCAAAACTAAATCTTAACTTAAACTTAAACCTAAAAATAAAATAAAATAAAAATAAAAACTAAAATAAAATAAAATAAATAAAACATAAACTAAACTAAAATAAAATAAAACCTAAAGAACCTAAAAATAAAAAATAAAACTAAAACCAAAAAAAAATAAAATAAAAAATAAAATTAAAATTAAACTATCATAAAATAAACTTAATTAACATAAAATAAATACACAAACTAAATAAAAATAAAATAAACCTATATAAAATAAACCTTAAAACCAAGACAAAAGCTAAATAAAACATAAAAATAAAATAAATAAATAAAACATAAACTAAAATAATATAAAAAAATAAAATAAAATAAAAACCTAAACTAAAACCTAAACCTAAGAATAAACCTAGAAATGAAATAAAATGATCTTATAGAAATAAACTAAAATAAAATAAATAATATCCTAAACTAAACTAAAATGTAAAATAAACCTAAATAGAAAAACTAAATGTAAAAGAAAAAATTAAATTAAAATTAAACTAAAATAAAATAAAATAAAAACTAAATAAAACCTAAACCTAAAAAATAAATCTAAAAATAAAACCTAAAACTAAATAAAAAATAAAACCTTAACCCTAAACAAAAAAAAAACCTAAACTTAAAATAAAAATAAAAAAATAAAATAACATAAACCAAAACATAAACTAAAATAAACTAAACTAAAGCAAATAAAACCTAAACCTAAACCTAAACATAAACCTAAACTAAATAAAATAAAATAAACTAAAATTAAACCTAAACCTAAGAAAAAAAAATAAACTAAAGAAACCTAAACTAAGAAATAAAATAAAAAAAAATAAAAAAAAATAAAACCTAAACCTAAAAAATAGATAAAAAATAACTCTAAAATAAACCTAAATCTAAACCTAAACCTAAGAAATTAAAATAAAAACAAAGTAAAACAAATAAATTTAAAATAAATCAAAAAAATCCTAAACCAAAATTCTAAACCCTACTTATGACCCTAAACCTACATACAACCCAAACCCAAAAACCTAAACCTAAACTACTAAATGAAATCTAAAACTAAAATAAATAAATAAACTAAATATAATAAATAAAATAAAACTAAACTAAAACCTAAACATAACTAGCTAAACTAAACATAAACCTAAAAATAAAATAAAATATAAAATAAAAACTAAAATTAAATAAATTAAATAAAAACCTAAACTAAACTAAAAAAATAAAATAAACCTAAAAATAAAAAACCTAAATAAAATAAAAACTAAACATAGAATAAAAATAAAAAAAACTTAAAATAAAATAAAATAAAAACTCAATAAAAACCTAAACCTAAAAAATAATCCTAAAAATAAGAAAATAAAACCTAAAGCTAAAATAGAAAAAATAAAATAAAACTAAACCTAAACTAAAATAAAGTGAACTAAAATAAATAAAACCTAAACCTTAACCTAAAATAAACTAAACCTAAACCCTAAACTAAATAAAATAAAATAAACTAAAAATAAAGCGAGACCTAAACTAAAAAATAATCCCTAAAAAACCAAAAATAAAAACCTAAACTTAAACCCAAAAATAAAAATAAAACTAAACTTAAAATTAAACTTAAAACAAAACCTAAAATATAAAATTAATTAATCAAACCTAAAATAAGTAAACAAAACTAAATAAAAATAAAAATAAAAATAATCCTAAATAAAAATAAAAAATAAACCTAAAAACTTAAAAACCTAGACCTAAACTAAGTAAAACCTAAAAATAAAATAAATAAAAAAACCTAAAGTTAAATGATATAGAAAAATAAAATAAAATAAAAACCTAAATAAAACCTAAACCTAAACCTAAACGTAAAAAATAAAATAAAATAAACTGATAATAATAAACAAAAATAAAACAAATAATAACTTAAACTAAACTAAAAAGTAAAATAAACCTAAATAAAATAAAAACTAAATGTAAAATAAAAAAAAAAATAAAATTAACCTAAAATAAAATAAAATAAAAACTAAATAAAACCTAAACCTAAAAAATAAACTTAAAAATAAAACCTAAAAATAAACAAAAACAAAACCTTAACCTTAAACAAAAAATAAACTAAACCTAAAATAAAAATAAAAAAAATAAAATAAAATAAGCCTAAACAAAAACAAAAATAAACTAAACTAAAAGAAATAAACCTAAACCTAAACCTGAAATAAACTAAACCTAAATTTAAACCTAAACTAAATAAAATAAAATAAACTAAATTAAACCTAAACCAAAACTAAAAAATAAAACCTAATATAAAAACCTAAATCTAAAAAAATAAAATAAAAACCTAAAGCTAAAAATAAAAAAAATAAAACCTAAACCTAAACCTAAACCTAACAAATAAACTAAAATAAAAAACCTAAAGTGAAATAAATAAACCTAAAATAAATTAAAAAACCTTAACCCTAAACCCGAAATTCTAAACCCTAAACTTACAACCCTACCCTCACCTGACTACCACTAAAACCTAAACCTAAACTAAATGAAGTCTAAAACTAAAATAAATAAATAAACCAAAGCCTAAATAAAATAAAATAATATAAAATAAAATAAAAATCTACACTAAAACCTAAACCTAAACCTAAACCCAAACATAAACCTTAACCTAAAAGTAAAATAAAAAATAAAAACTAAACTAAAATAAAATAAATAAAGGCCTAAACTAAACTCAAAAATAAAATAAACCTAAAAATAAAAAACATAAAAAATAAAAAAACGTAAAATAAAAATAAAATAAACATAAAATAAAATAAAATAAAAACTAAATAAGAACCTAAACTTAGAAAATAATCCTGAAAATAAAACCTAAAAAAACCTAAACATAAAATAAACAAAATAAAATAAAACAAAACCTAAACTAAAATAAACTAAACAAAAATAAATAAAACCTAAACCTAAAAACGCTAAACTAATAAAATAAATTATGCTAAAAATAAACCTAAACCTAAACTAAAAAATAATACCTAAAAATAAACCTAAAATTAAAACATAAAACCTAAACCTAAAAAAATTAAACTAAAACCAAAACCTAAACATAAAAATAAAAAATATAACCTAAACAAAAAAAATAAAATAAATATAAAACTAAACTAAAAAAATAAACCTGAACCTAAACCTAAACCTAAACAATCAACTACACTAAATAAACCTAAAATAAATAAACTAAACTAAGTAAAAATAAAAATAAACCTAAATATTAAAAAAAATAAACCTTGAAACCTAAAAACCTAAAGATAAACTAAATAAAACCTAAAAATAAAATAAATAAAAAAACCTAAAGCTAAATAAAATAAAGCCCTATAGTAAAACATAAACATAAACTTAAAGATAAAATAAAACAAACTAATAAAAATAAACTAAACTAAAATAAATAAATACTTAAACTAAACTAAAAAGTAATATAATCCTAAATAAAATGAAAACTAAATGTAAAACAAACAAATAATTAAAATTTACCTAAAAAATAAATCTAAAAATAAATAAAAAATAAAACCTTAACCCTAAACAAAAAATACCTAAACCTAAAATAAAAATAAAATAAACAAAATAAAATAAACCTAAACATAAAAATAAACTAAACTAAAACAAATAAAACCTAAACCTAAAAAACTAAACCTAAACTTAAACCTAACCTAAAATAAGATAAAATAAACTAAAATTAAACCTAAACCTAAACTAAAAAAATAAACCTAAAAGAAACCTAAAATAAAGACCTAAACTAAAAAAAATAAAATAAAAATAAACTTAAAAAAATAAAATAAACAAATATAATAAAATAAAACTCAACTAAAAATAAACCTAAACCTAAACCTAAACCTAAGAAATAAACTAAAATAAAAAAACCTAAAGTAAATTAAATAAACCTAAACTAAATAAAATAAACTAAATAAAAATAAAATATAAACATAAATAAAAAATAAAATAAAATAAACAAAAATAAATAAAAGATAAACTAAATAAACATAAACCTCTGGTTTGTGATTTATAAAAGATCTCTAAAAAATAAATCAAAACCCTAAACCCTAAACCCAAATCCTGAGCCCTACCCTAGGCCTAAACTGGGCCTAAACCCTAAACCCTGAGCCATAAACCTAACCTAAAACTACCCTGACCTTAAACTCTTTAAATCCTAAATCCTAACTGGACATTCCACTCCCCAACCTAAAACCAAACCTACCTTAAACCAAAACCCCAAATTCTAAGGCTAATGCCTATGCAAAACTAACCCTAAATCCAAAGCTGACCTAAACCCTAAACCCCCAGACCCTCTCACCTAAAGCATAAACACTAAACCTAAACAAACCTTAAACCATAACCTTAAACCCTAAACCTAAAATTAAACCCTAAACACTAAACCCTTACCCTAAAGCATAAACCATAAAATCCTAAACCCTTAAATCTTAAACCCTAAACCCTATACTCTAACTCTAAACCTAAAACTTAAACCTAAAGTAACTAAATAAATTAAAAAATCAACCTAAACCCTAAAACCTAATAAACCTAAACCATAAGAATGGGCAAAATCTTGATGGTAGGAACATCACCGTCAAGCAGGCTCAATCTAGATCTTATAATGGAGGTGACGGTGGAGGTGGCGGTTAAAGTAGTGGTGGTTGGGGATCTAGAGGTGGTGGTCAGAGTAGTGGTGGTTATGGAGGTGGGAGGAGCAACGGAGGTTCTAGTCATGGTGGTGGTAAAGGGAGAGATGAGGAATCAGAGGTGGTTCAAATGAAAGATGAAGAATGACCAATCAATCCATAAACATGGAGCGTATCTTTATAGTAGTTCTAGTTATCTAGGATTTTTGATTTACTCTATGCTTGCTCATTTTTGATCTATATCATTGTTTGTGTGTTAGAAGACCTTTTGTGTTAATTGGTTTCAAAAAGAAGAAATGTTGAATCTTAACTTGTTCTGAGTTAAAAAAAATAACCAAAAATGCTAAACACTAAACTTAAACTTGAACCATAGACCTAAAACCTAAACTTTAAACTTTAAACCGTAAACCCTAAACCCTAAACCCAAAACCATAAAACCCTAAACTCTATACCCTAAACACTAAAACATAATCTTAAACCCTAAACCCTAAACCCTCAACTAAGCTTAAACCCTAAACATAAAAAGCTGAAAACATAAATGTAAACTAAATAAAACTTAAAATAAAATAAATAAATAAACCTAAACCAAAATAAGAATAAAAATAAAATAAAATAAAATCATAAACTAAAACCTACACCTAAACCTAAAAATGAAATAAAATAAAAAATAAAAACTAAACTAAAATACAATAAATAAAAACTTAAACTAAACTAAAAAATAATAAATCTAAATAAAATAAAAATTAAACCTAAAATGAAAAAATAAACCTAAAAATTAAAACTAAATAAAAACCTAAACCTAAAAAACAAACCTAAAAAAAACCTAAAAATAAATAAAAAATAAAACATAAACATAAAAAAAAAACCTAAACCTAAAATAAATAAAAAACCTAAACCTAAACCCTAAATAAAATAAAATAAAATAAATAAAATAAAAGTAAACCTAAACCTAAATTAAAAAAATAAAACCTAAAACCTAAACCTAAAAAAATAAAATAAAAACATAAACCTAAAAAAAAACCAAAGTGAAAAATAAGTTTAAAAGAAACTAAAATAAAAACCCAAAATAAAAATAAATAATCCTAAAATAAATAAACCAAACTAAATAAAAATAAATCTAAATAAAAATAATAAACAATCTAACAAAGAAAATAAAATGAATAAACTTAAACATATGAGTTTACTTAATTTAAAAAATAATAATAAACAATAAGTAATAAAAAAGAAACCCTAACCATAAACCCTAAACCACAAATGACCTTAAAACCCTACCTTGACCCTACCAATCCTACCCAAATCCTAAGCCCACCCAAAACTGACTAAGCCCTAAAACTAGGCCTTAAAATAAACCACTAAACCATGTAGAGCCCAACCCAAGGCCAGACCCCCAGGCCACTAAATACGGACCACAACCCTAATCCTAAAACTGAGCTAAACTAAATAAAGATGTAAAATAAAATAAAAGAAAGCTGAACCTAAATAAAATAAAACTTAAATCTAAACTTAAACCTAAACCTAAACCTAAACTTAAACATAAACTAAACATAAAATAAAATAAAAAATAAAAACTCAGCTAAAATTAAATAAATAAAAACTAAACTAAACAAAAAATAAGATAAACCTAAAATAAAATGTAAATAAAATTAAAACTAAACATAAAATTAAAATTAAATAAACCTAAAATAAAATAAATTAAAACTAAATTAAAACTTAAGCGTAAAAAAAAACATAAAATAAAAATAAAATAAATAAAAACTAAAACTTAAACACTAAACTAAATTAGAAAATCCTAAACCTAAAATAAAAAAATAAATAAACCTAAATAAACTAAAAAAAACTAAAATAAAAAATCAAACTAAACAAAACCTAAAATATACTAAACTTAAGCCAAAACCTAAACAAATTAAAATATAAAAACTAAAAAAACCTAAACCTAAACTAAAAAAAAAACCTAAAATAAACCTAAAATAAAACCTAAAACCTGAACTTAAAAAGATAAAATAAAAACCTAAACCTAAAATTAAAAAAAAACCTAAATGTAAAAAATAAAATAAAAATAAAACTCAAATAAAAAATAGACCTAAACTTAAAAAATAATTTTAAAGAAAAAACCTAAACTAATATAAATAAACCTAAAATAAATAAACTAAATTAAATAAAATTAAAATAAACCTAAATAAAAATAAAAAAAATAAACTAAAATAAATAAAAAATAAACTAAAAAAACTAAATATACCCAGGACACTTGGTTTGCTAATTTTTTTTTAAAACCTAAACTCTAAACCCTTAAGCAAACCATACTCTGAAAACAACCCTGACCTTAAGCCTAAACCATAAACTGGCTTTGCATGACACAAAATAATAGTGAAAACCCTAAATCCAGCTCTAATCCTGGCCGTGAAACCCTAAAACCTGACCATGACCCTAGGCCTGGGCCCTAAATCAAAACCTAAAGCCATAATCCTGTCTGACACCACTAAAACCCTAAATGCTAAAGCCTGAAAACTAAACTAAATGGACCCTGAGCCACCCCAAGCTGACGGCCTAAACCAACTATCAAACCTTAAATCCTAAGCTGAGACACTGGACCCTGAGCCCTACCTAAGGCTGACCCTAACCCTAACCCTGGCCCTAAACCTAAAAGATCACAAACCCTGAACCCTAAATAGCCAAACCCAAAGAGCCAAAACACAAAACTAAACCTATACTAAATAAAACTTAATAATAAAATAAATAACCTAAACTTAAATAAAATAAACAAAATAAAATAAAATAAAACCTAAACTAAAACCTAAAAAAAAAAAGTAAAAAAATAAAAAAAATGAAAATAAACTTAAATAAAATAAATAAAACCCACACTAAATTGAAAATAAAATATACATAAGAATAAAACCTAAATAAAAGTAAAGTAAAATAAAATAAAATTAACCTAAAATAGAGATAAATTAAGAGACTAAATAAAACATAAACCTAAAATAAACCTTAAAATAAAACCTAAAATTAAATATAAAATAAATCATAAAGCCTAAACTAAAAAAAACCTAAACCTAAAATAAAAATAAAATAAAGATAATAAAATAAACCTAAACCTAAACTAAAATAAATAAAACCTAAACCTAAACCAAAAATAAACTAAACTTGAACCTAAAAATAAGCAAAATAAAATAAAATAAACTAAAATAAAATTAAAACTAAACTAAAAAATAAAACCTAAAAATAAACATAAAATAAAAACCTAAAACCTAAACCTAAAAAAATAAAATAAAAACCTAAACCTAAACCTAAAAATAAAAAGTAAAACCAAAACCTAAAACAAAATAAAAAATTAAACTCAGTAAAAAAATAGCGTGAAACCTAAAAAAATAAACTAAAATATAAACCTAAGCAAAAATAAATAATCCTACAATAAATAAACTAAACTAAATAAAAAATAAAAATAAACTTAAATAAAAATAACAAATAAAATATGATCAAATAAATAAAAATAATCTAAAATATAAACCTACTTGTTTTGCTTATTATTTTTTAAAAAAACCCTACTCTAGATCCTCGTCCCTACCTACAAGTATTGAGCCATAAGGACCTAGGCCCTGGGCTCTAGGCCTGGGCCCTAGGCCTGACCAGGCCACTGAGCCCTGATCACTGATCCCTAAAGCCCTGAGCACAGGCCCTGATCCCTGGAGTCAAGGCAGGTGAGCCACTGAGCTCTGGAGTCTGACCTAAGACCCAAGGCAGAGTCCTGGGCCAGTCCTGGGCCACTAATATCTGAGCCACAGGCCCCAGGCTCCAGGCTTACTGGGCCTTGCATGGCCACCTGGAGTCTTGGGCCCTGACCTGACCTGAGGCCCTGATCCAAGACCCTGGGCCATGATCCAGAGGCCACAGGCCCTGGGCCTGGGTTGTGGGCCCTGGGCCATGGAGCTCTGATCCTGGGCCCTGGGCCACTGGGCCCTGGCCAGGCCAAGGCTGAGCATGACCATGAGGCCTGGGCCCTGGGCCACTGGGCCATGAGCCCTGACAGGCCCTGGGCCTGGGCCAGCCAGGCCACAGGGACTGAGCCTGGAGTCTGGGCTCTGGGCCCTGGGCCTGCGCCGCCGGGGCTGAGGCAGTCTGGGCTAGATCCTAAGATAGATGGCTAAAGATACTGAGCTGAGTAAGATAAGATAGATAAAGGCCTGAGGCTGGGACTTGGGCCTGAGCTAGGGAAACAAGAATGAGGCTAAGATAAGATAAATAAAACTTAGTGGGAGGTTTAAAACTAAATAAAATATAAATAAAGATAAAATAAAACTAAATAAAAACTTAGGCCTAAAAAATGGGCCCAGGCCCTGATCCTAGTCTAAATCCTACAGCCTTGAACCCAACTAACCCTACCTACCCCTAAAACACAAACCTAAACCCTAAACCATAAAACCTAAATGCTAAACCACAACCCCAAACCACAACCTTAAATCCTACAATGCTAAACCCTAAACCCTAAAACCTACAACGCGAAACCTAAACCCCAAACCATAAATCCTAAACCTTAAACTCTTTGAATGGGTAGAATCTCGATGGCAGGAACATCACCGTCAACTAGCCTCAACTTAGATTTGACAGTTGAGGTGAAGGAAGAGGCGATAATTATCGTAGTGGTGGTCAGGGACCTGGAGGTGATGGTGGATATGAAGGTGGTGGTCAAAGCAATGGTGGTTATGGAGGTGGGAGGAGTGACAGAGGTTACAACTACCGTTGTGGTGGAGGGAGAGATCGGGAATAAGATAACAGATCTCGTTACTCGAGAGGCAAGGGTGGTTCTAATGAAAACTAAAGAAACTGAAGAATATTTGATATGATATGCTGGTTATGGAACTAGGTCTTTATAATAGAGACAATTATACTAATCTAGGATTTTTGATTTGCTTTATGGGTGCTAATTTCTGATCAATGTCATCATTTTTGTCTTAGAAAATTTGGTGTGCTACTTGGTTGATGAAATTAATAAGCAGAAATGTCAAATCTAAATATGTTCTGTTAAAAAAAGCTCAATCCCTAAACTCTAAACCTAAATTAGAACTTAAACCTAAACCCTAAAACCTAAACCCTAAACCCTAACCCCAAACCCTAAAAACCCTAAAACCTAAATAGTAAACTCTAAACCTAAACCCTAAACTCTAAAACCCTAAACCTTAAACACTAAACTCTAAACCCTAAACCATAAACCCTAAATACTAAACCTAAAACCTACACTAACCCTAAACCTAAATCCTAAACCTTAAACCCCAAACCTTAAATAAACTAATTAAAACCTAAACCCTAAACTAACTAAAACCAATATCCTAAACCATAAACAAACCTTAAACCCTAACTATAATCCCTAAATATTGAATAAAGATGTCATTAGGAGTAGATCTAAAGAATGACCTAATCCTAACATAGTTATGGTAGCTAAAGAAAGTGTATTAAAGAGACTTTCCCTTGATTATTAGACATTTGAATACCTTAATGTAGTGTATAAATTCATATTATAATATTTTTAGCATGATATTTTATAGTTTATTTGAGCTTGCACCATCAAAAATCATAAAATGTTGATTACAAATGGAAAGATGATGTAATTTGAGTGAATACATTATTAGGCTTTTGGTTGAAGTATTAAAGGTGTGCATAAGAGAATAAATAAGATTTGATGAGAATTCCATGTTAAGGATATGGAGGGAGATCTGCTAGGGGATCACACATGCATTAGACATGACATGTGAGGGGTCTATGTCGAGGGCATAGAAGAAGAAAATCTATTAAGGATAAAGTTTGAATTTGATTTGATTATATGATTTATGGAAAGAAGGTCCACTAGGGATAAGAATCTATAACCCACTAGGGATTAAGATCGAATCAATTTTAATTTATTTTATTTTAATTGATATGGAGGCACATCACTAGAGGGGGAGTCCATTGGGGATGGGTATACGAACCTTCCACTAGGGAAGCAGGTTCAAGCTATCTGTTGGGGATTAAGATTTGAGTTTGATTTCATAGATTTGTTTCGGTATGTATCCACTGGGAATAAGAGTATGGTTGGATTTCTCTAATTTAGACTCTGCTAGGGGAGTTAGTTTAATTTGGCTCTGATGGGGAGGTTAGTTTTGATTTTGATTTATTTTCTTAACTTCTATATATATATGATTTGGGGCTCCATTGGGGAGAAGGGTGTGATTTAACTCAATTGGGGAAATTCATATTAGGTTTAACTTAATCTAGTTAATATATGGACCCTGTCAGTGGACGATAGACCCATTAAGAAGGGGCTATATCAGCCTTGACTTACCTCAAGTTTACAAATCCAAAGGGGTAGTCTACCAGCTGTGGGGTATAGCTAGCCAACCTAAGTGGTTTCCATTCAGTGTACAACAGCTATGCTAGGAAAAAAGCATAGCAGACTTACATCTTCCAAAGCAAGGAACAACTACTGGTGTGGCCAGTTGGATGCACAACAAATCAAATCTGACCTAGGGAGACTACTGAGTGAATGCTGGGAACTTATGTCAACTCAAAAGTAGTCAGGATTAATTTTATCTTAATTTCATGTGATTTAATATGGTTTGTTTGGTTTAGTTTGATTTTGAATTGAGGACATATCTGTTGGGGATGTGAGCTCGGTAAAATTTTATAGATTTAATTTATGTACCATGTCAGTGTGCAATGGACCCATTGAGAAGGGGCTACATCGAACTTGTCTTATCTCAGATTTACAAATCCAAAAAGATAGTCTACTGGCCGTGGGGTAGAGCTAGCCAACCTAAGGGGTTTCCTTTCGATGTGCAACGATTATGCTAGGAAGAAGGAGTAGCAGACTTACATCTTCTCAAGCAGGGAACAACCGTAGGGTGTCCTATTAGTAGCACAATAAATAGAACCTGACTTAGAGGCCACTACTGAGTGAATGTTGTTGGGGACTTATATCAACTCAAGAGTAGTCAAGCAATTTTTGTAGGGCGTTTTGCTAACACTGCCTTAAAGATTGGATTTCTGCTTGGAAAAATGTACTGCTAGGGGTTTCCTCCTAAACCATAAGTGAATATATCTTTGTTTATATGTTTGCATAGACCTTATTGGTGTGGGAGGGACCACACCAAAAAGGGGTTATGTTGGCCTTTACCTATCTCAAATTTACTGGACCAAGGGATAATCTACACATCCACAGGATGGATTCTCTAACCACAGGGGTGGTTGCTAGAAAAGGGGAACTGTCCAATCCAATAGTAGCCCATGTAGTGTATAAATTGGTTCACAAAGGATCTAAATATAGTGCCCATAAGGGTGATGCTGTTAGGGGTGTTATCCTAATCCTTGGAAAAGAAAGCCTATATGTGTACGGTGGCCAACTCAAGGTAAAAGCATAGCAGACTTATATCTACCATGAGTGGTGTATCCTAAGGTACGAGAACCAACCAACCTAAGGTGTATCCATCAGCATGAGTGGTGTATCCATTAGCATAGTGAGAACCAACCAACCTAAAGTTCTAGTGGATGTGCAATGATCAATCTAGAAAGAAAGTGTGTAGGCTGACAACTTTCCAAGAGGAACTAATCATCAGGATAGTGTGTCATTGGCAAGACAAATGTTATCTGACCTAGAGTGACTGCTAAGATGGGAGCCCCGATGAAGGACTCAACCTAGACTTTGAAGTAGCCAAGAGCAAAGGAGCCGCTAGGGGAATTATCCTAAACCTCAAATATACACAACCCACTTAGTGCACAAAGGCTAATCCAAGAAGAAAGCGTAGCAGACTCACATCCCCTTAAATGAAACCAACATGAGGTAGCTTATCGGCCATGCAATAAGGCCTACCAAACTAACAAGGCGCTTATTAGTTTGTAGTGTCCAAGTAAGGAAGGAAAGCATAATAGACTTACATCCTCCTAAGCAAGAAGACCATTGGGTAACACACTAGGAGGGTAGCACGTCAGGCCGACCTAGAGCAGCTACTAAGTGAGTGTCATTGGGGGTGTTATCTCAACTCAAAGTAGCCCAAGATAAAATATATGTGTTTATTTTACATATTTGTGTGTATTTTGTGTTTGTGTTGTGTCGATGAAAGATAGGACACCACTCGGGTTCCTTACACCTACCCTAAACACATCATGGCAGATTCACAAATAAGAATACTTTGAACATGTAAGATATTGAATTTGAAATGGAATTTTCATTGATTATAATTATTTTCAAATATGATTTATAATATTTCTTTTTGTAGAGCCCATTGATTGGAAGCATTGGGCACTCTCCCTTATGATTAATAAGCTGATAAGATCCTCTTTGGTAGGCCTTCTTTATGGTAAAAGGGTCTTCCCAAGTGGGTTCAAACTTGCCTCCCATCTTATGATGGGTAACAATCGATCTCCTTATAACTAAAATAAGCTCTCCCATCTTAAGATGGACCAACTTGTTGTGAGCTTGAATCATTTTTTTTGTAAAACACAAGGTTTCGACATGCCTGCAGGCGTCTCTCCTCCAAACCTTCAAGCTCTTCTAATCGCAACTTGGCATTATGCTTTATGATCTTGCTACCCACAGGTATCCTATGTGATTGGAGTTAGAGTTCTAATGGTAGGATGGCTTCGAACCCATACACTAAGGAGAAAGGAGTAGACTGAATTGGAGTTTTATATATGGTGTGGTAGGCCCATAAGGCTTCAACTAACTTCTCATGCCACTATCGCTTGTTGTTGTCGAGTGTCTTCTTTAATATTTGGATGAGAGTTTTATTGAAGGCTTCTGCTAAGCTGTTTTCCCTTGGGTAGTTGATGGTAGGATATATCAAATCTATGTTGTGTCTCTGATAAAAGTTGTTGATCTCAATGCTCTTGAATGTAGTACCATTATCATATATAATTTGTTGAGGCACTTTGAATATATGATATGGTTCCTAAATACCTAGAGCCCATGCAGAGTTGTGACCTCTCTGAGCTTAATCACATTTGTCCATTTGGAAAACTAGTCAGTAGTAGCTAAGATGAATCGATGACCCTTAAAATTAGGAGGATCAATCAAACCCACTATGTTGGTACCCGAACACTCGAATAGCCACGAGGCCTATGTAAGATGTAGAATGTTGGGTGGTTGGTTTAGGACCACACCGTGTATTTGACATTGGTGGCATCCCCTAGGCGTATCCATGCAATATTTGATCATTGATGGCTAGTAGCATTCTAGTCTCTTGATTTTGGCTTTCATCTTTGGACCAAATAGGTTGGCTCCACATAATCTTGAGTGTACCTCTGTCACGATCTTATGGGCTTCATGCTTGTCTAAATAATGTAACCAGATATGATCGAAAGACCATTGGTATAAGACACCATCCACAGAGTGTAAAAAAGTGCACTCTGCTTCATCTGATGGGCTTTGGACTTCCCTTGAGGTAGTTTCCCTTTATTTAGGTAATAAATGAATGGTTGCCTCCAATCTAACTCCTCATCTTTCTTGGAAATGGAAACCTCCCCTTCAAGAGAGTACTTTTTGATGAGTTCAATATCAATAAGGGATAAGACTTATCTATTTTAGACCTTTATTGATATGGACTCATCCTCCGGACATGACAACTCTTTGGGAAGCTTGGCTAAATCATATGCTATGATGTTCTCCCATCGAAGAATCTAAAAAATTGTAACCTCTCGAATTTGGGACAATAACTCTAAGGTGTACTTGTGGTAGTGATGGAGCTTAGACTTTATAACCTTATAGTACCCAGTGATTTGGTTGATAGCTAGCTGAGAATCCTTGAAGATGTTGATGTTCTGGATGCTTAGAGAAATGACTAACTCTTGACTGGCAATCATAGCCTCATATTTAGCTTCATTGTTGGTGCAAGATTGGACACATAATATAAGAATCTCATCACATCATGGTCCAGAGTTAAGAGAACTATTCCTACCCCTACCTTTCTTGTAATAGTAGATTATGGCTCTTCTTCTCTTTGAGGAGAAGCCGCACCATCAAAGTACATCTCCCAGTGATGAGTGCTAGTATCCCCTAAGTTCATGATTTGTTCATTGGGGAGATAATCACTAAGTGGAGAGTCAGTAGGGCGTGGGTGTGCTAGGAAATCCACTAGCACTTGTCCTTTCACCATACAAAGGGGTACAAAGGTAATGTCAAACTGTAAGAGGATCATGGACCATCATGCCAACCATCCAAATAACATCGGTCATGTCATGAGATACTATAGTGGATTGATCATAGAGATTAAGTTCAACTTATGAGGAATCATGTAGTGTTGTAGCTTTTGGGATGCAAAAATTAGAGCTAGGTTATGCTTCTCAATGGGTGGATAATTAGCCTCAATAGGGATTTGATGACAGCTGAGGTAGTAGAGTGCATTTTTTTCCCTTTTTCATTGGCGTGGGCCAACAAAGAACCAAGGGAGTCATCTAACATAGTAGTGTAAAGTATAAGCAGCTTACTTGGGATAGGGGCTACTAGAACCAACAATGTCATATGGTAATGCTTAATTTCTTTGAAGGCATGCTCACACTTACCATCCCACTTGAACTTGGCATCCTTTTTGACAGGAGCTGAGAATGGCTAATATCTTCCCAATAGGTTGGATATACAACATCTTAGATACGCCAACTTCCCATGGAATGATCTGAGTTGAGTTGAACTTTTAGGAGGTGTCATTTCAAATATCACCTTGATCTTCTCTAGATCGATTTTGATTCCCTAGTGGACAACAAACTCAAAGAATTTCCTTGAAGCTACTTCGAATGCACACTTCAAATGATTCATTTTGAGGATAAATTATCTTAACTGTTCGAATGCTACTCTCAAGATAAAGAGATGGTCTTCCTTTTTCTACTTTTGAGCACAAGATCATCGACAAAGCACTCAACTTGATGATGAATGAGTTTTTCAAATATTCGAGTCATAGCCCACTGGTATGTAGCACCAACATTTTTAAGGCTGAAAGGCATGACCTTATAGCAATAGATTCTAATCGGGGTTCCAAAAGCAGGGTTTCTTTCATCTTCAGGGGCCATCTTTATTTTGTTATATCTAGATGAGCCATCCATGAAAGAGAAGACTACATGAGATAACCCAATGTCCACCATCAGCTCCAGGATTGGTAGTGGAAATTCATCTTTTGTACATGCCTTATTTAAATCTCTAAAATCGACACATATGTGAATTTGGTCATTCTTTTTCTTAACTAGGACGACGCTTGCTAACTAGGTAGGGTATTTTTCATTTCGGATGAAACCAGCATAGATTAATTTCATGACTTTAGAAATGACATCTTGTTCTATGTCTAATCACATGCATCTAGGAGCTTTCTAGATAAGGTTAGTAGTAGGCTCAATTTCTTATTTATGGACCACTACGTCAGGAGCCAATCCAAGAATCTCTACATAACTCAATGCAAAATAGTCTTTAAACTCAGTCAATAGCCTAACTAAGTCATTGGTTTCAATATCATTCAACAAAGAATTGATGTATGTAGGGTGTGGATCTTCTTTAGTTCCTAAGTTGATTTCCTTAAGCTCATCGATGGTTGACTTGATCTCTTCTTTGAACTCTGGCAGTAGGTCTTTGACCATAAAATCATCTCGATCATTTAAAGTTTCTAAGCATAGCTCATCATATGAGTTAATGTGATTTGAAAAGTACTTATCAGATTCCAAATGATTGGTGATGACTAAGCAATAATCATCATCATCGACTAGACCCACTTTAGAAAATCCTAGTCATGGACTTGATTGAGAGCTTTTACATTTTTTCTTCCATATTCTTTTAAAGTAGTCTGCCCTATGATTTGACCAAGTATATGGGCTTAACCCTTTCTTTTCTAAATTATGAACATAAGGCAAGTACTAATCAAAAGGTAATTCTATTATATCTTGATATGAGTCATCCTCAAGTTCTACATCAAGTTCTTGACTTAAGGATGATGCTCCTAGAAAGAACCTTTGAGTCTTCACACCTATGGATGCCTTAAGGGCTTCCTTAACTACCAAACCCTGAGCGTTTTGAGAGGAAAGTGGGGTTAGAGCTAAGGTTCCCAACTAATGCCTAATTATTTCACATATAGACTTGGATACACTTACGCTTTGCTTTGGAGCCCGATCTTCATTGCTATTTAGCTCAAGTGTCACCTCCAAGGGAATCTACTGATGAGAAGAGTTGGCTGGTGTGCTAACCATATAAGACTCATCCAATGAACAAGATTCTAAGTCTATGTGGATAGCTGGTGTACTCCTGGTAGCTGGGACATATCTTCTATTAGGTGGCCAATAAGGAGGTTTTCCACCACACTACCTCCTTCTCTTCCGCCTAGTGGAGGTCAGGTCATCCTACCCATATGTTCAAATTGAGTAACAAACTGTGGGTGGAATTTAATGTCATGCTCCACTTCCTTCTCCAAGTCTATTTCTACTCCCTATTTTTTTTCTTTTATTTTTCTTTTTCTCGTTCTTTTTCTTTTTCTTTTTCTTTTTTTTTAAAAATTTGGCCAAGTTCATGAGAATAGACTTGTTGATTTTGAGAGAGGTAGTAAGCCGCATCCTCATATATGTTGACCTCATGAACTGTAAATGAATTGGGATCTCCTTTGACATAGTAGATGATCCCACCTCTCACAAACTTCATACACTGATGTATAGAGGATGGAACTATGTTAATCTCATGTATCCATGGTCTCCAAAGCAAATCATTAAAAGATGTATCCGAGTATATAATGTGAAACTTTGCTTCGGTCTTCCAATCATCTTTCTCAAAGTGCAACATTATTGAGCCTAAGGCCTATTGACCTCACTTTTGGAGTGTGGATTCAATCTTCCCATCTTAGACTTATGAGCCTTCTAGACACTAAGACTTCCCTAGTCATAAGATACTTCTAATAATTTGGTAAACACATAACCTAAGCCTAAAGACTTAAAAGGGTTAACCATAGAATTAGGTTATGCCTTAAGGATTAGGATAATCCACCTACCCTACAACCAAAATCCAATCCATGTTCATTTTCTCAAACCAAACATCATATTCAAATCTAAATCCAAACCCAAATTCCAAAACCAAATGATTGAATCCCATAATCAAATCCCAACTTGAAACCCTTCATAAGCCATATTACCTATCCCATGGACTTAGTCAAATATGAATCCAAATCAATCCAAAATAAATTGAGTTTCTCATAATAAATTTATATCTTCAATCATCGTCCTAAATATAAATCAAATCTACATTTAAATGATCAAAACTAAGTCAAACTAAATCAAATTAAATCAAAACCCTTCCTAAGCCATATGACCTATCCCATGGACTTAGCAAAATCTTATTCCAAATCAAGTTAAACTCAATTGATTTTCTACAAATCAATCATATTTTCAATCAAATTCATATATTTAAATTAAATATACATTTAAATCATTAAAACTAAATCAAACCAAATCAAAATCCAAACTAATCCACATGAACCAACTACGTGGACTTAGCCAAATTCCTTCATTCCAAAACCCAAATTAAGTCATATGCTCATACCACTCATGCTCTAGTCTCTTACGGAGTGTGTTTAGGACTTTAGTCTCTTTCTAATTAAAAAAACTATGCTAGCTATCTTGTAATCCATAAGACCATACTACATGGCTTTAAAATCATAGTAGCTAGCTAGTAGCCACTCCAAGCAATTTTAAGTCCAGAAGTCAAATAATTTATTCTCTCTTGTGGAGGTAAACCCTTATGTCCTATTGTCGCTAGATTTAGGTCATGTTGTAGTTCGTACTAAAGGTCCCTAGATTTAGGATCCAAGGTAACTATTTCCTTCAAGCTACGAGCATAAATCATCACCTCTTAAGCATTCCCACAACCATGTGTTGGTGGATTATAAGCCATAGTAATTTAATTAAATTTCAACTCAAAACATATAAATCTCCTCAACTTTAAAATTATAAAGCCCAACCAAAAGATAGATTGGAATGCTCACTAGGCCTCCTAGTATCATGAGCATTTCAAACTTATTTCATTTGGATTCCAAAAATAAATCTTCTCCTTGAACTTTCCCATATGATTTTCCAAAATACAACCAATCCTTTAATAGTCTAACCTTGAAATCTTTGAACATGATAATTGCCTACTTTAATCGAGAGTATTATTAGAAAATTTCATTTCCTAATATGTAATTAACTAAGGAGGATTACCTCCATAGGGATCTTAAGAACCTAGTTTAATATAAACCCTACTTTATTCACCCATGTAAAGTAGGGGAAAAATCACTAACACATTCGAAGATCCATCATGCTTTAGGAGTCCTTATTATGTGATTAGGTCCATTATAGGGTGATGTCTCTATCTTTTGAGATAGTACATCATACCTCAATGTTGTACCTGATCACCTCAAAAAGTACCCCTACCTACGATCTGCATGGTGTCCCCCCCCCCCATACATCCAAAATAAATACCACAAGGCCCTCTCACCTTATTCAATGAATCCTCTCAATATAATCCTTTATTTTCTTTTTGGGGTTTGGAGATGCGATCCATACGCAGGCAAGGGTTCTTAGACTCATAATGTTGATTGATACACCTGGGTCAACCAAAACTCGGGTTTGGAGATGTCGATCCACCCCCTAAGTTCCCTTACTATTCCATAGAGGTAATTAAGCTTAAATAATTAATTAAACCATTGTTCATTCATTATTTATCACTAATTAAATTAGGAGAGAGATTTAGGCTTAATCAATTGATTTTCCTAATTAAGCAATCAATAAAATCCCATAATCACCTTTGTGAGGTTTGTTGGCTATGATGGCTAGGATGTTAAATCTTTTTGTTGGTTAGTAGTAATATTCGTTACTATAACCCTCCTTTCAAAGTATGGTTGCTCACAATTTTTTGTTGCCCCTTCTAATTTTTATGATTGAGCCTGAGCCTTTTCTTTGGCTTTTCTTTCCTTTCTCTTTATCTTTATTTATTTTCTTTTATTTATGTTTATCTTTGCATTAGTTTTTTCTTGCAGGTTTCCTTCACTGGTTCTTATGTCTCTTCAGATGGATTGATGACCTTCTCAGGGATTCTGTGTTGTTGCTATTCTTTTCTTAGTTTTTCCTTTTGCTTTTTGCTATCTTTTGTATTAGTTAGGGGATTTTTTTCTTTAGGTCCTTCGGTAGCTCCTTGAGCAGTAGTCTTTGAGTTTTATCCCCTTTAAGGTCGTCATTTCCTTTTCTTTTTGGCAATAAAATTTCTTCTTTTCCCAAAAAATAAAAATAAAAACCCTAAACCAACAACCCTTAACCTTAAACCCTAAATCCCAATCACCAAACCCTAAACCCAAAACCTTAAACCCTAAACCCTAAAATCATAAACCTAAACTAAATAAAACTAAAAAAATAAAAAACAAAAAAATAAAAAAAAGAAAAAAACCTAAACCTAAATAAAATAATAAAATATAAATATAAACTAAAACCTAAACCTAAACCTAAACCTAAACCAAAACCTAAACGTAAAAATATAATAAAATAAAAACTAAAAATTAAACTAAATTATAATAAATAAAAACTTAAACTAAACAAAAAATAAAACAAACCTAAAAATAAAAAACCTAAATAAAATAAAAACTAAATGTAAAATAAAAATAAAATAAACCTAAAATAAAATAAAATAAAAACTAAATAAAAATCTAAACCTAAAAAATAAACCTAAAAATAAATAAAAAATAAAACATAAACACTAAACTAAAAAAAACCTAAACCTAAAATAAAAATAAAATAAACCAAAGCCTAAACTAAAATAAAGTAAACTAAAAAAATAAAACCTAAACCTAAACCTAAAATAAACTAAACCTAAACCTACACCTAAACCCTAAATAAAATAAAATAAACTAAAAGTAAACCTAAACCTAAACTAAAAGATAAAACCTAAAATAAAAACCTAAAACCTTAACCTCAAAAAAAAAAAAAAAATAGAAACCTATACCTAAACCAAAAAGTAAAAAATAAAACCTAAATGTAAAAATAAAATGAAAATAAAACTAAACTAAAAAAATAAGCATAAACCTGAACCTAAACATAAAAAATAAACTAAAATAAATAAACCTAACATAAATAAACAAAACTAAATAAAATAATAAATAAATAAACCAAAATAAACAAAACATAAACTAAATAAATTAAATAAACCTAAGCCTACTAGTTTACTTAATTTTTTTAAATAAACCTCTAAACTTTAAACCCTAACTCCTAACCCCTAAACCCTAAACCCTAAATAACCATAAATACTAAACCCTAAATCCTAAACTTTAAACCCTAAACCCTAAAACCTTAAACCCTACACCCCCAAACTAAACCCTAAATCCTAAACCCAAAATTAACTCAAAACCCTAAGCTAACCCTAAACCCTAAGCCCTAAAAACCTAAAAACCTAAACCTAAACTGAATAAAACATAATAATAAATAAATAAAAGAGAATAAAACAAATAAAAACCTAAACTAAAACATAAACCTAAACCTAGAAATAAAATTAAATAAAAAATAAAAATAAACTAAAATAAAATAAATAAAAACCTAAATTAAATAAAAATTAAAATAAACTCAAGAATAAAAACCTAAATAAAATAAAAACTAAACGTAAAATAAAAATAAAATAAACCTAAAATAAAATAAAATAAAAACTAAATAAAAACCTAAACCTAAAAGATAAACCTAAAAATAAATGAAAAATAAAACCTAATCATTAAATTAAAAAAAAAACTAAACCTGAAATAAAACAAAATAAACAAAAAATACCTAAGCCTAAAATAAAATAAACTAAACTAAAATAAATAAAACCTAAACCTAAACCTAAAATAAACTAAACATAAACCAAACCTAAACTAAATAAAATAAAATAAAAACTCAAATAAACTTGAACCTAAACTAAAAAATAAAACCTAAAATAAAAAAATTAAAACATAAAAATAAAAAGATAAAATAAAAACCTAAACTTGAACCTAAAAATAAAAAATAAAACCTAATCCTAAAAGATAAAAAAATAAAAAAAACTAAACTAAAAAATTTGCATAAACCTAAACCTAAACTTAAAAATAAACTAAAATAAAAAACCTAAATCAAATAATTAAACAAAAAAAAATATATATAAAATAAACTAAATAAACTAAATAAACATAAACTACAAGTTTACTTAATTTTAAAATAAAACCATAAACCCTAAACTAATCCTAAACCCTAAACCCTAAACCTTAAACCCGAAACCCTAACCCAAATCGTAAACCCCAAACCCTTAACTAACCCTAAACCCTAAACACTAAACCCTAAAAATTGTAAACCTTAAAGCCTAAAGGCTAAACCCTTAACTAACCCAAAACCTTAAACCCTAAACCCTCAAAACCTTAAACCTTAAAGTCTAAACACTGAACCTTAAACCCTAAACACTAAACCCCAACCCTAAACCTTGAACCTTAAAACCCAAGACCTTAAAACCGTAAACCCTAAACCCTAACCTTAAACCCTAAATCCTAGATGGATAAAGCCTAAAACCCCTAAAGCCCAAAGCCTAAACCCTAAATCCTAAACCCTAACCTTAAACCACAAACCCTAAACCTAAACCTAAAGTAACTAAATAAATTATAAAATAAACTTAAATCCTAAAATGTAGTTAACCTAAACCCTAAGAATAGTCAGAACCTTGACCGTAGAAACATTACCATCAACCAGGCTAGTCTAGAACTGGCGATGGAGGCAAAGGCGGAGGCAGCGGTTATCGCAGTGGTGGTGGAAGATCTGGAGGTGCTAGTGGATATGGAGGTGGTGGTCAGAGCAGTGGTGGTTATGGAGGTGGGAAGAGCGATGGAGGTTACAACCATGGTGGTGGCGGAGGGAGAGATCAGGGATTTGATGGTGGATCCCACTACTCAAGAGGCCGGGGTGGTTCTGATGGTAACTAGAGAAACTGAAGAACAGCTGATTCGATCTGCTGCTTATGGAATGGTGTCCTTATAGCAAAGACAGTTCTAGTTATCCAAGGTTTTTGGTTGCTCTATCTGTGTACATTTTTTATCTATGTCCTTGCTCATGTCATAGAAAACTTGGTATGTTACTTGGTTCATGAAATCATAAATAAAAATAAAAAATCTAAACTAAAATAAATAAACTAAACTAAATAAAAATAAAAATAAACCTAAATAAAGATAAAAAATAAAATAAAGTAAAATAAAAAAATAAACTAAATAAACCCTAAATGTAAACCCTAAACTTTGAACCCTAAACTTACAACCCTAAACCATAAACTCTAAACCCTAAACCTTAAAACCCTAAATCCTAAACCCCAAAACCTACACCCTAAACCCTAAACCCTAAACCCTAAACCCAAAACCCTAAAACCTACAAACCTAAAGTTCAATCCCTAAATCCCAAACCCCAAACCCTAAACCCTAAACCCTATACCCTAAAAACCTAAAAACCTAAACCTAAACTAAATAAAACATAAAAATAAAATAAATAAATAAAACTAAACCTAAATAAAATAAAAAAAAATAAAATAAAATAAAAACCTAAACTAAAACCTAAACCTAAACCTAAACATAAAAATAAAATAAAATAAATAAAAACGAAAATAAAATAAAATAAATGAAGTCCTAAAATAAACTAAAAAAATAAAATAAACCTAAAAATCTAAATAAAATAAAAACTAAACATAAAATAAAAATAAAAGAAAATAAAATAAAAACTAAATATAAACCTAAACCTAAAAAATAAACGAAAAAATAAAAAAAAATAAAACCTAAACCCTAAACCAAAAAATCTAAACCTAAAATAAAAATAAAATAAATGAAAACCTAAACTAGAATAAAGTAAACTAAAAAAATAAAACCTAAAAATAGACCTAAAATAAATACCTAAACCTATAAAAAAAATTGAACCTAAAAATCAAAAATAAACCTAAACTTAAAAAATAAAATAAAAATAAAACTATACTAAAAAATGCATAAACCTATACTTAAAACTAAAAAATAAACCAAAAGAAAAAAACTAAACTAAAATAAATAAACCTAAAATAAACAAACTAAACTAAATAAAAAATAAAAAATAAACCTAAATAAAAATAAAAATAAAATAAACTAAAATAAATAAAAAATATACTAAATAAACTAAATAAACCTAAACCAACCAATTTACATAATTTAAAAAAATACCTAAACCCTAAACCCTATATCTTAAACCCTAAACCCTAAACCATAAACCCTAAATCCTAACTTTAAACCCTAAACTCTAAAATCTAAACCCTAAACACAAAAACCCTAAACCCTAAACCCTAAACTAACCCTAAACACAATACCCTAAACCTTAAAAACCATAAACCCTAAAGCCTAAACTCTAAACCCTAAGCTAAACCAAAACCCTAAACCATAAACCCTAAAACCTAAAACCCTAAAGCCTAAATAGTAAACCCTAAACACTAAACCCCAATCCCTAACTGTAAAATTTAAACACAAAAACCCTAAACCCTAAAACCCTAAACCCTAAACCCAAAACCCTAAATCCTGACCCTAACCCAAAACCCTAAACCCTAAAACATTAACCTTAAACCCTAAAACCCTAAACTTTAAACCCTAAATGAACCCTAAATCCTAAACCCTAAACACAAAACCCTAAAAATCATAAACCCTAAAGCTTAAGCACTAAACCCTAAACTAAGCTTAAACCCTAAGCTAACCCTAAAACCTAAGCCCTAAACCCTTAAAACCTTTAAAACTCTAAACCTTAAAGCCTATACACTAAACCCCAAACCCTAAACCTAAACCCTAACCCTAAACTTTAAACCCTAAAACCCTAATCCTTAAAACCCTAAACCCTAAACCCCAAACCTTAAACCTTAAAAACCTAAAAACTTAAACCTAAACTAAATAAAACCTAATAATAAAATAAATAAATTAATTAAACCTAAATAAAATAAAAAAATTTAATAGAATAAAAATGTAAACTAACACTTAAACCTAAACCTTAAAATAAAAGAAAATAAAAATAAAAATAAACTAAAATAAAATCAGTAAAAACCTAAACTAAACTAAACAAATAAAATAAACCTAAGAATAAAACTTAAATAAAATAAAAACTAAATGTAAAATAAAATAAAAACTAAACGTAAACTAAAAATAAAATAAACCTAAAATAAAAATAAAATAAAAACCTAAACCTAAAAAATAAGCATAAAAATAAATAAAAAATTAAACCTAAACCCTAAACTAAAAGAAAAACGTAAACTTAAAATAAAAATAAAACAAACAAAATAAAATAAACCTTAACTGAAACTAAAATAAATAAAACCTAAACCTAAACATAAAATAAACTAAACTTAAACCTAAACCTGAACTAAATAAAATAAAATAAACTAAAAATAAATCTAAACTTAAGCTATAAATGAAAACCTAAAAATAAAGCTAAAATAAAAACTTCAAACAAAAACCTAAAAAAAAAACCAAAACCAAAACCTAAAAATAAAAAGTAAAACTTAAACCTTAAAAGTAAAACAAAAATAAAACTCAACAAAAAATTAAAACTAAACCTAAAAAAGAAACTAAAATAAATAAACATAAAATAAATATATTAAACTAAATAGAAATAAAATATAAAATAAACTAATATAATTAAAAAAATAAACTAAATAAACTTAAACTTATCGATTTTCTTATTTAAAAAAAAACCTAAACCCTATCCCTAAAATGTATAACTAACCCTACACTCTAAACCCTAAACCTATAACCTTAAACCCTAAACCCTAAACCCTAAACTCTAAACCCTAAAACCCTAAACCCAAAACCCTAAACCCTAAACCCTAAACCCTAAATCCTATATCATAAACCATAAACCCTAAACCCTAAGACCCTTAACCCTAAGCCCTAAATCATAAACCCAAAACCATAAAAGCTTAAAGCCTAAACCTTAAACCCTAAACCCTAAAACCTGTAACCCTAAACCCTAAACTGCAAAGCCTTAACCTTAAACCTTAAACAAACCCTAAACCCTAAACTATAAACTAACCATGTACCCTAAGAATAGATAGAACCTTGATAGCAGGAACATCACCATCAACTATGCTTTGTCTAGATCTGGCGGTGGAGGCGAATGCGTAGGAAGCATGTAGTGTTTATTTCTCAAACTTTGGAATTTGAAAAATAAAAATTGTGTATATTATTGGGACACCCTGCAGATCTATAGATGTACTCATAATGGTGATCAGGTGTGACATTAGGCAATGATGTATTATCTCGAGAGATAGAAGCCACCATCCTATAATAGACCTAATCACCTAGTAAAGACTCCTAAGGATAATGGGTTTTTGAATGTACTAGAGATCTATCCCCTACTTCATATGGAAAAGTAAAGTAGGGTTTATTTTAAATGTGGTTTGTTAAGTTCCCTATGGAGGCAAGCCCCCATAGTTAATTATATCTTAAGGAATGGGATTCTTAAGAATACTCTCAATTAAAATAAATGATCCTTGTCTCCAAATATTTCAAAGATAGGACTATCAACAAATTGGTTATTTTTGGAAAATCATGTGGGATTGTTCAAAAGGAGGGAGTAATTATTGAAAGCAAAGGGAGATGAGTAGGGGATGCTCATGATACTATGAAACCTAGCGAGTTCCAAACTATCCTATGGTTGGGCTTTATATTTTTAAAATTTGAGAAGGATTATATGTTTGAGTTGAATTTTTATTAGAAATCCAGGGCTTACAATTCCACAACACAAGATCATGTAAATGCCTAAGAGGCGAGGAATTATGCTTGTAGCCTGCAAAGAAAAATAGTAACCTTGTATCCTAAATTTAATGAGCTTTGGCGAGGGCCAAGGCACGAGTTAAATCTATAGCAAAAATGGGTATATGGTTTATCTCCATAAGTGAGAATAAACCACACGACTATTGGACTTACAACCGCCTGGGGTGGCAAGCAACTAACTCCTCCTACGATTTTAAATACATGTAGGCAAGTATTATGCTTTGCAAGATGGATAAGCTATTATTTATTTAGATGGAGACTAAGTCCTTAAATTCACTCTCTAAGAGACTAGATCATGAAGGGCATGAACTCATGACTTAATGTAATGGAAATTTTGTCAAGATTTAGTTTCATTTTTGGATATTTTTATTTGACACAGGCTATGAGATTTCATATGCCTAATGCATGAGAAAATTGATCATGTGCCAAAATCAGAAAGAAGGAGGTGTGTTTCCACCATGGCTCTCAAAGGTCAAGCCATTTTCTCTGGCAAAGGTAGAAGCTCTCCATTAGCAAGAGTGAAGAAATATGTTTTATGCATGATGTGAGAACTACAACATCCAGTTAAGGGGTTACTAAATCTTTTATTATCTTGATTTATGTCTTAGGAATTTTAGGTGAGGTTATGAGTTGTTTAATTTTGAGTTGATTAATTGGATAGAAAATTTATTTATTTCCTAAGAGTCTAATTGCATCTAGGCCATTCAACAACCATCAAGAAATTATGAAACTAGGAAAATCAAGCCATCCTAATTGCACAATCACAAACAAAGCATCAATCAATTTATAAAATTAGCGCAAAAGAATAAGAGTCCAACATGGTCGTGCTCCACCGCACAAACCTGAAAAAAAAGGTAGCTGAACTCTACCCTTATACAAAATAGATTGTAAATGAATAATTATAATTTAGAAGGAATTCATGTTATGGGGGCCTTTAATCTTCATTTCATCATTTATTCATTTCTTCATTTTTTCATTTCTTCATTTCTTCATTTTTTTCTTCATTTCTTTCTTCTTTTTGATTTTACTTAGGATGTTATTTGCTTCAAGGCTTCACATGGTACATAAGACATGGTCTTATGACCAATGTTCACCTTAATCCCCCATAACATTCATTCCAAATATTAATTGCAAAATTTACATTAAAATGGGAATGATAGATCAAACTAAATCTGCAAAATAAAGATTAGCTAAACATACCATACAACCTAAGCAGTTCTATGAATAATTTGGATTTAGTACCCAACACACGGGTAATCAAGTCCACCTGTCCTAGTATGGATCATGCTTAGGGGTATAAAAAACCTGCACAGCAAAAGTATTTATAATTTTTTACAATGCCCGATAAGCACAACCCCTTGTAGAAGACATGATTAGGCTAAGATCATCCTATCATTCAGTTTATGCTCATGCACCCTAACTTCTAGTCTAAAAACATTACATAATAAAACAAAATGAGGTATCAAACCATGCACCGCCCAAACATAAAACTAGAAATGGTGACTTAGCCTAATGTGTGTGTCATTTAAAGCTTGTGTGGCATGTCCTAGTATGGCTTTAAGGTTGAGATTTCCTAAGTGTGAGAGGTTTAATTTAGAAGGTGGCTTTAGTTTAAATTATTTAGTTGATTTGTCAATTTTAGTTAGTGATTTCATTTCATTTGAATGAACCTACACTTAATTACTAAATGTTGTAAAGAAACAAAAAGAGAAGAGAACTTCTCTTTCATCCCTACCTTTAGAAATTTCTAAGGTAGATTCATTAATGACTTTTCTTTAATGATGTTTTATTATGTGTTTTAATTAACCCTAAGTTTAGATTTACTCTAAATAGCCTTATTCAATAAGAAAGGCATCTTAGGATTAATTAAGGTAAATTACGATCACATAACACACAACCCATTATTTCTTTCCACCATGTATACCATGTATATGAATCTTAAGCATATCTATACATGCAATACAAATTTTAGCACACCTTGATGATGAATAAGAGATATGATTTGGAAACTTGGATATTCCATGAATGTATTTCTTTATTATGTAGAAAGGAAGGATTTTTTATCCATTAACATAATGCACATCCACATGTATAAAAGATATAACTGAGTACGATGCCATTATTTTCTACACCAGGGGCGTAAGGTATCAAACCTACTTGGGGCTACTTAAAGCCTCACAGTCCCAGAATGTCCAGACTAATATATCACTTTTCTTAAATACATGTGGATCTACTGCTAGGGCTTGATTCTGATGTGCTAGAACTACCTCTAGCAAATCTTCAAGCCTCTTTCCCATCTTGTCAATTTGCTTATCCTTCTGTTTGAGTTATTGAAGGAGGTGTTGGGTCGAATAGGCTGTGTCATCCTATTTAGCCGCAACACCTTCCAAACCATGTTGATCTTGAAGGAGGGAATCTCTGATATCAACCATATGCACCTCCAGTGAGTCTTCCAACAAATCATCTTCATTGGGATCATTGCTAACCTTCTCTTCCTCTAGGTCAGGCCAGTCATATCCTAGGATTTTCTTCTTCTCAATGAGATATTGTGCTATGATATCATCGAAGGAGTGGTCCAACTGTGTAGGAAAATTTACTCGTGGTAGACCAGTGGTGGAATCATGCTCATGAACATAGATACATCTGACCTCTCTGACTACTAGAAAGCTAACTCTGTGAGGGCTATGCTCACTAGAAGAAATGTGCTCACAGCTGTCAATTGCTCTAGGTGGAGTACTTCCCCTGGTGAGATCTATCACCATAGAGACAACAAAACTATATACTTCTCCCTCTGCTGCTGCTAAAACCATGATCTACTGAGGTAATGGTGGTGATGGCACGGCTACGAAGCTATGAGGTTGCCACTCTCTTTTCACCCCCAACAGAAGCAGGAGGTCTAGCAAGAGAGCTCGACCTCACCTCAATCGGTGGTGTAGATGAAATGGGATCTCTTGGCCGTAGCTGGATCACTAGTGGGGCTTTCTTTTCCTCTGATGCTTTCTTCATAGATTTAGATGGAACTGTGGAAGATGGGGCCTGTACTGGCGATGGAGAACATGGAGTGGAGTGGTGTGACGGAGACAACACTGTCTCCCTCTATACGGGGGCTCTCCTCCCATGGTGGGTAGTACCAATCAATAGAATGCTATCAGTATGACCGACATGGGTAGCGCATTGATCATGGAAATCTATGAGGGCAGAGGCTATTAACTACCTCGTGTACCTTTGCCTTCTCTTCTAATAACATGCATTGAAAAATGTGCCTCGTGGGCCTTCTCTTGACAAATATGCTCGCCCACACTATGAGTAATAATCGATCATAAACAAATTGGGCACTAGACTCTGACTGTCCGTAAGCTCTGCTAACTTGGCGTAGAATGGTCATGAGGCTGGCATACAACCTCCTCCTATCTCTGCTAGGTGCTTCATACTAAACTGCAGGTGGAGGTGACACTGTAATCTTCCTAATATCTTCCTCTCCATCAGATCTAGAAAAGAATGGAACTTGTTCTATGTGATCAGAGGAGAAACAACCCTGGGTGACTCCTCTACTAAAATATGAGAGACCACATCCATATCCTTGGCTAAGCACACATGATACCACTTGATCTTGTGGCTCTTATTATGGTACTGAGTTCTATTGGGTGGAGTAGTTCAGGAACTAGAACCTATCTTACAGGTAGGGGAGATTGTCCCTGAAGCAAGAGTAGCCTTACCGTTAGAGGAAGCCAATGAGTGGGTACTAGCTTGTACTAGGGCAGTAAGGAGAACAACTGAACGTACTAGCACTAGAGCTATGGCTGCTGTGGGAACCTCCACCGTCTTCCTCTTCAGTGAGGGAAATTCATAATCTGGAGGCATCTCAACATGGATGACTAGTTTCTACCTAGTCGACACCGACGGTGAGGGTTTCCCATCACAAGTGATCGCCCCTCAATCCTTGGCCAATGTATCGATGAGCAAATCGTATGGGAGGCTGGCCCGATCCAAAGATAAATCCATCCCAAAGGGGAAAGTGAACACATACTTCTGAGAATCCATTTACTGTACTGAACTTGAGAAAAAGCTGACTAAGACTGAATTTGGAACTCTGCAATTGTTGAAAATAAACTTAAATCAGATTTTGTATTTTTGATATTCTATTGATTGACTTTTGAATTTGATTTTGAATTTGAACCCACACTCAACAATTTGAATATGTGGGGAATTTGGAAGAGAGATTTTGGCTTTTCATTGGTTCATATTTGAATTTTATTTTATGTTTGGGGAATTGATTTAATTTAATTCAGAACCATTAAGTTGATTTTATGTTTTGTTTAGGTTAATGTGTAAGTTAATCCCATTAATTACGCATTACCTACACCACTTTAACATAATTAACCACAATTATGAGCCAACATATGATATGCAACCACATGGAATTTAAATCAACAACGCACCTAGGAAAGAAAGGGTCCTAATGCAATTGGCTCACAATTATTGATTAATTAAGCTAAAGGGTTTAATTAAGTACTTTCATAAGCTTCCCACACATGTGAGTTGGAAATGGTTTCCTTAAATTTACAATAAGTTTTTGAACACCTAAGAATCTACCCAAAAATAGATTGATTAAGTTCAGATTGATTTTGAAAATTATATTAAGTTAATTAAATAGATCATTATTGGATTAATTCTTAATTAGGTTTGGATTAAGGAAGAAAGGGGGGTTTAGGGAATAACACAGGGAAAATACCCCAAAACCATTCCATAAACCTCCTATTCACTTAAACAATGCTTAATTATCTTAATTCAATGATTAAACCACTATTCACATGCCTAATTACCCTTAATTTCATTAAGAGGGTGATTAGGGATTTATTAATTAATTTCTCTAATTAACTCATTAAGAGATTCCAAGAAATTTAGGAGAGGCAGAAGTCATCCCACTAAACATACCTAAGAAGTTTGAAATTAATTAATGAAATGATTAGGGAGTAATTAGGCTTATTAATTCTTTAATTAAACTATAATTAAGGAAAATTCACTATTCAAAATCAATTAGAAATAATTTTATTTTATTTGTCACTAAATTATCTTTAAAATGAGCCCTTCTTTATATATTTTTGATTTTTCTACATTTAATTTTAAATTTAGGAAGTTTCAGTGATTATGTGATAATTAAATAGCCCTAATTACTTAACTAATCTCATCGGTGCCACATGGACCATTGACGCAGCGTGCGCTTTCCACGTGGCACGACAGGATTCATTATTTAAGTTATCAAATCATATGTCACGTCAATCAGCAGTGCTACGTGCTTTCTCCTTGGTCTTCCGATCAAGGATCGGATGATCAGGATAAAACCCATGGATCTAAAGGAAATAATCAACGGATCTAGCATGTTTAATCAGGACCATCCATCCAAAACAAGCGGGATGGATGGTCCATGATTCAACCCTACCTTTTCCTGCAGGAAATGAAGACCGTCCATCATCCATGGCTTGATCTGAGCTCACTTGAGCTTGGATAAGGCTAGGATTCAACCTACATCATCTTGGAGCAAAGAGAAGAAGATCTAACAGTGGAAATTCAATGGTATTAAAAATCCCTTCACAAAGGACCAAAGAATTTTCAACATAAGCTCAGTTTTGATTCATACCTCACTAGAGGCTATCATTGGCACTTCCAACCATTGAGGTTGCTTCGTCTAGTGGAGATGAAGCCTTGTTGAAGGTTTGAAAGTTCAATTTATAGTGGATCTTCCAATTGACCAAAGCTTGCTTCAATGGCTTGCAGCTTTGGTCTAGGTGAGGCTTCCCGTGGCTTAGATACTTGGGACAAGCTTTTAATGAGATTGAATTGCCTCCCTGATGGTGCATACAAGAGAAATTAGATTTTAGTGGAGTGATGAGTGAGTTGGAAATTCCTCCTACCTCCCCTATTATCAGCTTAAGCAAAATCGAGAAGAGAGAAATGGAATGAGATCTAGAATCCTTAGGGAAGCTTGTGGATGCTTGCCTTTGATCTTCTGAGCTCAATCGAATGCAAGAGTTATCAATTTAATTGGAATAAGGGGGAGTATATCTCCCCCTACTTGAATTGGATGGTCGACAACCTTCTTGCCATTTTGATCAAATTGATCAGATTGAATTGGTTGTTTAGATTGCTAGGGATCCTATATGGTTTGATTTTGGTAGAGGAGTTGAAGTGTGGAGGTGCATATGGGTTAAAATGAATGTGGGAGGTGATCCATGTGGAGAAATTTGTGTGGGATGGTCAATTTTGGCCATGGGTTGGGTTTGGATAACCCAAACCCATTGGGTCATGTGCACCGCCTCCCTTGGTGTCCAAATGGTCCACTAGGAGGATGCCAAGTGGCCATGAAAAGGAATTGACAAAATTCTAAGTGGATTTGGCCATAGGTTACCCTTTGACCTAGGGGTAAAATTTTCATTTGACTTTGATTTTAATTTGGGCAGATATGGTATGATTGAAAGATGGTTTGTGCCATTTTTTATTGAATTTGGAGTTCATTTGATATGATTTGGCTCAAGTTGACCCATTTAGGTCAAAATGGGTCGACTTGGGTCAAGTTGACAAATTAGTCAATTGGGTCAAGTTGTGCAATTGGTCAAATTGGGTCAAGTTGACCAATTGGTCAAATTGTGTCAAACCATGGGTTAGGTCAAGTTTATATGACCATTTGAAGTGTTTTGGTATCTTTGGTGTTAAATTTGTTTTAGATTTGGTTTTGGTTTATTTGAATTCATTTAGGTCAAATGAGTCAAGTTGACCAATTTGACCCATTTGACCTAATTAGGTTAGGTCATGGGTTGGTTTAGGCTCGGTTAATCATTTGAAATGATTTGCAAGCTTTGATTTCAATTAATTTTGGTTTGGTTTGATTTCAAGTTTATTTAACCATTTAGGTCAAGTTAGGTTCATGGTCAATTGAGCTAGGTTGGGTTTAATTGGCTAATTAAGGCTTTGGTCAAGTTCACCAAGTGATCAGGAATGAATTTGACCCATTGGTTACAATAAATTTGGCTTAGATCAAGTTTTAACACATTTTGACTTTTTAGGTCAACTTGGGTCAAGTGGCCAATTGGGCTAAGTTTGGCTCACATAATGACTTGGTCAAGTCCAATCACTGATCATGAATTGGTTTAGATCAATGGTTTCACTCAAATTGGCCTATGGTGGATTTTGGCTAGTTTAAGTTTCTTTTAGACTAAGTGTTGACTTGGTCAAAGGTTAGGTTTGACTTGGTTTGACCCAATTTGAGTGATTGATCATCCTATGATGATTGTTGTTCACAATGTGAGACTTTTGTGTCAATCTAATTTGGGTAGGATTAGAATTTGGCTCAAAAAGGTACTTTATGTCCCTTTTGATTAAGTGAGCCTAAATGGGTCAATTTACTTGATCAAGGCTTGATACAAGTTTGGTTGAACTTACATATGGACTTATGATTGAAATATAAACCCAATTACAAGTGATTTGGAGTCAAATGGGTTTTGATTCATTTGATAATTTCAAGTTCAAAAGATGAACATGGGTTTGATTTGGGTTTGAGTTTTGAATTTATTTTTGGTTTGATGATTTAAGTTTGTGATTGAATTTGGTTTGTGATTGAAGGATTGATTGTTTGAAGAGAAATCCAAAGTTTTGGATTGATTAGAGTTGGATTTGGCTATGTTCAAGAATTTGACTTGAAAGAGTTTAGGTTGAATTTGTGTTAGATTTGGGCTTGAGTATTGAATTTAGTTTTGGTCATTTGAATTTATATTTCATTTATATTTGTGAATAGAAATTAGAATATAAATGGTTTATGAGAAAATCTTTTGAATTTGTCTATTGGAACTTTATCGATGTGGACTCATCCTCCAGACATGACAACTCCTTGGAAAGCTTGGCTAAAGCATACGCTATGGCATTCTATACTCAAGGAATCTTATAAATGGTAACCTCTAAGATTTAGGCTAAAAACTTTATGGTGTACTTCTGTTAATGATGGAGCTTGGGCTTTTTCACCTTATAGGACTCAATGATTTGGTTGATAACTAGTTGAGAATCCCTAAAGATGTTGATATTTTGGATGCTTAGAGTAATTGCTAACTCCAGACCGACAATTAGAGCCTCATATTCAGCTTCATTGTTGGTGCATGGAATGGATAGATGATATGAGAATCTCATCACACCACGGTCCAGAGTTAAGAGAACTATTCCTACCCGTGCCTTTCTTGGGATAGTATATTGTGGTTCTTCTCCTCTTTGAGAAGAAATTGCACCATCAAAGTACATCTCCCAATGGTGAATGCTAGTATCCCCTAAGCAGAGAGTCAACGGGAAGTGGGTGTGCCGCTAAGAAATATGCTAGCGCTTATCCTTTAAACACACCAAGGGGTATGAAGGTAATGTCAAATTGTGAGAGGATCTTGGACCTTCATGCCAACTATGTGGATAGTGTTGGCCGTGCCATAAGATATTGTAGTAGATTGATCTTAGAGATTAAGTTCACCTTAGGAGAAAGAATGTAATGCTATAGCTTTTAGGATGCAAATATTAAAGCTTGGCAATGCTTCTCAATGGATGGATAATCAGCCTCAACATGGATTAAATGATGACTAAGGTATTAGGGTGCATTTTCCTTCCCTTCAGCATTGGCTTGGGCTAATAAAGCACCAAGGGAGTTGACTAACACAACAGTGTAAAGTTTTAGTGGCTTGCCACGGATAGGGGTTGCTAAAACTTGGGCATCATCATGTAATGCTTGATGTTTTTGAAGGCATGCTTACACTTGTCATCCCACTTGAACTTGGCATCCCTTTTTACAAGTGCTGGGAATGGATGACATCTTCCCGATAGGTTGGACATAAAGCATCTTAGATATGCCAACTTCCTTTGGAATGATCTAAGTTGAGTTAAATTTTTAGGGGGTGGCATTTCTAATATCGCCTTGATCTTCTCTAGATCGATTTTGATTCCCTTGTGTTGGACAACAAACCCAAGGAATTTCTTTGAAGCTACTATGAATGCACACTTCATGGGGTTCATTTTGAGGTTAAATTATCTTAACTGTTTGAAAATTACTCTCAAGTCAAAGAGATGGTCTTCCTTTCTCCACTTTTGACCACGAGATCATCGACATAGCACTCAACTTGATGATGAATGAGTTCATCGAAGATTTGAGTCATAGCCCGCTGGAATATAGCACCGACTTTTTTAAGGCTAAAAGGCATGACCATATAACAATAGATTTTGATCAGGGTTCTAAAAATAGTATTTCATTCATCTTCAGGGGCCATCTTTATTTGGTTATATTTAGATGAGCCATCCATAAAAGAGAAGACTACATTTGATGAGGCAATCTCCACCATCAGCTCCGAGGATGGTAGTGGAAATTTATCTTTTGAACATGCCTTATTTAAATACCTAAAATAGACGCATATGTGAATTTGACCAATCTTCTTGACTTCAGAAATGACTTATTATTCGATGTCTAATTTCATACGTCTAGGAGATTTCTTGATAGGGTTAGCAACAGGCTCTATTGCTAGTTTATGGACTGATGCGTCAGGAGCCAAGCCAAACATCTCTTCATAACTCAATGCAAAGTTGTCCTTAAACTCATTCAATAGCCTAACTAATTCATTGGTTTTAATTTAATTTAACGAAGAATAGATGTATGTTGGATGTGGATCTTCTTCAATTCCTAAGTTGATTTCCTTGAGCTCGTTGATGGTTGACTAGATCAATAGTCGAACTCTGGAGGTGTATCTTTAACTTCAAAGTCATCTGGATCATCTGAAGTTTCTAAGAATAGCTCATCATATGAGTTAATCTGATTTAAAAAGAACCTATCATATTCTAAATGATTGGTGATTACTAAGCAGTAATCATCATCATTGACTAGACCGACTATACTGAATAGTAGTCCCAGTCTTGATTGAGAGCTTTTACATTTATTCTTCCATATTTTTTTGAAGTAATTTGACCTGTGCTTTCACCAAGTATGTGGGATTAACCCTTTCATTTCTAAATTATGAACACAAGGAAAGTACTAATCAAAAGGTAATTCTATTAAATCTTTATATTAATCATCCTCAAGTTTTACATCAACTTCTTGACTTGAAGATGATGCTCCTAGAAAGAACCTCTAAGTCTTCACACCTATGGATAACTTAGGAGCTTCCTTAACTACCAAACCCTCAACTTTTTGAGGGGAAAGTGGGGTTAAGGGCTATGGTTCCCAATTGATGCCTAACTATTTCACATATAGACTTGGATACACTTATGCTTTTCTTTAGAGTATTCTCTTCATCGCTATCTTGCTCAAGTGCCACTTCCAAGGGAATATACTGCTGAGAAGAGCTGACTAGTGTGCTAACCATATAAGACTCATCCTATGAACTACATTCAAAGTCTACATAGATAGAAGGTGTACTCCTGGTAGCTAGGACATATCTTCCATTGGGCAGCAAATAAGGAGGTTTTTTACCCTTAAAATTGCCTCTGAATTGGCCTTTTCCTCTACTTGCTGGAGGTCAAGTCATCCTACCCATAGGTTCGAATGGAGTAACAAACTGTGGGTGGAGTCTGATGTCATTCTCCACTTCCTCCTCCAAGTCTATTTCTGCTCCCTTTTATTTTCTTTTTCTTTTTCTTTTTCTTTTTCTTTTTCTTTTTCTTTTTTATTTCTTTTTTTATTTTTAAACTTTGGCCAAGTTCAGAAGAATAGACTTGTTGATTTTGAGGAAGGTAGTAATCCATATCCTCATATATGTCGACCTTGTGAACTGTAAATGGCTTGAGATCTCCTTTGACACAGTAGATGATCCCACCTCTCATAAACTTCATACACTGATGTAGAGATGATGGAACTATGTTGTTCTCATGTATCCATGGTCTCCCAAGCAAAGCATTGAAAGATGTATCTGAGTCAATAATGAGGAACATGGCTTCGGTCTTCCAATCATCTATCTCCAAGGCCAACACTATGGAGCCTAAGGCATGTTGATCTCACTTTTGGAGTGCGAATTCAATATTCCCATCTTAGACTTAGAAGTTTTCTATACAATAAGATTTCCCTAGTCATATGACACTTTTAACAATTAGGTAAATGCATAACCAAAGCCTAAAGACTTAGAAGGGTTAACCATAAAATTAGGTTATGCCTTTGAGATTAGGATAATCTACCTATCCTACAACCAAAATCTAATCCATGTTCACCTTCTCAAACCAAACCTCAAGTTCAATTCAAACATCAAATTGAAATCCAAATTAAAACCCAAATTACAAAATGAAATGATTGAAGCCCATGATCAAATCCAAACTTGAAACCCTTCCCAAGCCATATGACCTATCCCATTGACTTAGCCAAACTTTAATCCAAATCAATCCAAAATTAATTAATTTTCTATAATAAATTTATATCTTCAATCATATTCCTTAATATAAATAAATTCTACATTCAAATGATCAAAACTAAATCAAACAAAATCAAATTAAATCAAAACCCTTCTTAAGGCATATGACCTATCCCATGGATTTAGCCAAATCTTAATCCAAATCAAGTCAAACTCAATTGATTTTGTCACAAATCAATCATATTTTCAATCATCTTCAGAAATTTAATTGAAATATACATTTAAATCATCAAAACTAAATCAAACAAAATCAAAATCCAAACCTAAGCCACATGACCCAACTCCATGGACTTAGCCAAATTCCTTCATTCCAAACTGAAATTTAATTGACTTTCACATGAATCAGACATACCTTCAATCATATTCACAAATATAAATGAAATCTACAATAATCAAGACAAACCAAATTCAACCCAAGTCAAACCCAACATAACCCTTTTGACTTGAACCAGACCCATCAAAACCTATTTGAGCCAATTTGACCTATTTGACCAATTTGAGCCAAGTTTTAATCCTACCCAAATTGGATTGAACCAAGCCCATCAAAACCTCCAATCATGATTGTTGATCACCCTAGGTTGATCAATTATCACAAATTGGGTCAAACGAAGTTAATTACTTAACCCATATGAACCTAAACTATCCAAATTGCAACCTAATCCAAATCACTTGAAACCATTGATTCATACCAAATGAAAATCAATATTTGAATATGACTTGACCTTCAATTGAGTCAAACCAACCCCAATTTTCCATCGTGACCCAGGTTGATCTAAATTGACCTAAAAGACCAAATTGGGTCAAATCAAAATATAAACCAAATTGATTGCAACCAATGGCTCAAGTTCATTCCAAATTGAATGTTGAACTTGGCCAAAGCCAAGATTGGACCCAATTGAACCCAATGTATCAACTTAGCCCAAATTGACCTAAAGGTTCAAGTTGGCCTAAATCAAAACCAAATCCAAATTCATTGAAACCAAAGCCTACAATCATCTTCACTTGGTCAACTAAACCGAAACCAACACCCAGCCCAAGACAATTTGGCCAATTTGATCAAATTGGTCAACTTAAACCATTCCACCCAAATGAATTCAAATGAGCCAAAATCAAATCTAAGCCAAACTAAACAAACTCAATTGAACCAAAATATCGCAAAGGATCATATGAACTTTACCCAACCCTTGGTTTGACCCAATTTGACCAATTGGTCAACTTTACCCAACCTAACCCAATTTAACCTAAATGAGTCAAATTGATCCAAACCTAACCAAATCAATTTCAATTGACTTGAAATTTGGGCTAACCCCCTTCTGGCTCATTTCAAATTTTCCCAAATCAAATCTAATGCTAAATGATCATTCTACTCTTAGTTCAAGGGCATCACATGAGATAAATCACCCATGTAAGTGGTCATTTCCATTCCTAGGCCACTTGGTACTCTCCCAATGGTCCACCTAAGCACCTAGAACACTGCCCGACCTGACCCATGGGTGGTTGGGTCGGCCATGACCCATGAGAGGTGAAGTCAACTCACCCTTCCCATTGGAGCATTTGAAACCCATAGGACACCAATGATTCTTCCTTGGCAGCCACCTCCACACATTCAACCAACCAAGCCGAGCCAACTCACCTCCTCCCTGGAACCATGACTCTTTGAGATGGCCATCTGATCAAGATGAAGGGGGTATACACCCCCACATTTCCACTCAAACACACAAAAAAATCATTCCTCAAAGCCCTAGCTACCTAAGACAAGCTGCTAGAGCCATTCCCTAAGCACCTACGCTCATTCATCGATCAGAAAGTGTCATTCCCGTCTGTCCCGAAATTGAACACTCCCATTTTTGACCTAATTTCCCCATATCACCATCAAACTCAAATTAACTTCGCACGTACATTCCCTAGGCCTTGTCGACAAGAACAAATCATCTCCCAAGCTTCACGATTACCAGAGGTGGGACTTCGATCAAAGCTAAGCTTCAAATCATCGATTCATGGCCTTCCGAGTGAACATCGAGGAATTAATCCAATTGCTTCTCAACAGGGATTTATTTCCATTAGATGAAGCTTCTTCAATTGTTTGATTCATTGGTCTTGAGCTCTGGCAAGGTATACTTCCAAAATTGATCCTTAGGCAAAAATAGTTTGGAGCTTTTTGAAGAAAACTTGCATCTCGTGTGATCATGATCGTTGGATCCCCTCCGATCGATGTCGTGAAGGTGTGGGATCCTTTTCGAGTTGATCTGAGCTCGGATAAGCTCTAATCAAGTGAGTAATGGTGGACGTACTCCATTCTCCCGTCACTCGTATGATGTTAGATCATGCACTGTCTGTTCCACATGATCAATACAGATGGTCGTGATTAGATCTGCTAGATCAATCTAATTTAATCCTATTAAGTTGTGGGATTAATCGTAGCCATCTGATCTTAGATCAAACGATGGACGAGAAAGCACGTTTGCTGCCGCCATGTAAGTACTGAGTCAGATAAGTTTTAAGAAGCCAATCTAATAGATCCATGTGGAAAGCACGTCGAGTCAGTGCACCACATGGCACCAACAGGATTAAGCTTTAATTAGGCTTAATTAATTATTTTTAATTACTGAAACTTATAGAAATCATAAAAAATCATAGAGAAATAAAAAAATGCAAATAAATACACATTTTAAAGGCATTTCAAAGGAGAATTAATTTAAAATGATCTTAATTAATTTTAAATAGTAATTAAGGTTTAATTATAAATTTTATTAGCTTAATTACTCCTTAATTACTTGAGCAATTAATCCTAAATTTTGTATGTTAATTTAAGGGGATGACCTATACCTCCCATGATTTTCATGGGATTTATTTCTCACTTAATTAGGAAAATTGACTAATTAAACATTAACTACTCTTTTATTTTAATTAATGATAAATTAATCCCATGAACAGTAATAATTTGTTTCCTTAAGTTTATTAGTCATTGTTCAATAGTAAGTGAACTAAGGAATAGGGTTGGGACCCCTTTCCCTAAGTTCAATTCACCCTTTTTAAAAATGAAATTAATTAAGATTTAACTAATTAATTAAATCTCTTAATAAAATTGAAATCATAATCACATCAGACTTTAATTAATTAAATAATGGGGTAGATCTTTAGGTGTTTAATAACCAAAAGGAGTTTAATGATATTATGGTTAGTCCACATGTGTGGGAAAACCACAAGAGTATTTAATTAAGTCCATTAATCTAATTAACTAATAATCATGAGCCAATTGCATTCGTCCCCTTTTATTTCTTAGCTTCATTGAAAGTTTATTTTCTATACATATCATGTTGGCTCATAATTATTTAGTTAATTACTTTAAGGTGACATAGGTAAGGGTAATTAACTCATCTAATCAAGGGTTCAACTTAATCAACCCATAAAATCAACTTAATTATATTTCAATAAATTAAATCAAATAACTAGTGTGGGAATGGGTTTAAAACAACAAGTGATAATTTCCCTTCTCCTATTTAAATCAAATCAAATCCAAAACTTAATTAATAAAGAAGCTTTCATTTGCTTTAAATAATCTTATTTGATTTGATTGTCTTTAAGAACTAGTTTGGCTGAATGAATCACATGCTTATATTTGATTGTCCTCTTTCCAATCATGTTAAATTTGGTATGTCATTTGAATTCATGCATCCATTATTTCGAAATCAAGTAAAATAAAATGGATTTGGTTTCTGTAAGCTTGCATGTGTTGATTTAATTTAATATATGTGTGGCTATTATCACTATTAAATCCAAATATTTTCTTCAAAAGCTTATAAATGAATAATAATATGTGTTATACTAATAGTAATAAATACATAAGAAATGCATGTGCCCATAGCTTAAGTGTATGAATGTTGAGTTCTCTTTTCTCTATCTGTTTGTTGATTTATACAAGAATGAATGGTAATGGGTATATAGTCTGGACATCTCGGGAACACGAGGCCTAAGCTAGCCCCAATGAAGTCATTTGATTACCTCACTTCCCTGGTTTAACAATGACACGTACCCATTTGATTTCGTTCTTATGTATTTCAATATTAAAATTTGGATGGAGCTTTAATTCATATATATAAATGATTCAATCAAAGAAAATATACAATCTTTGCATGACTTGCTTTCCCTCATTTATGTATACATCCATGTGTGTCTAAGAAAAGCAAGTATAGAGTTTGGACATCCCGAAAATACGAGGCTTTAGTTATCCCCAAGGAGGTCATTTGATTACCTCACTTCCCTGGTTTAACAATGACACGTACTTGCCTATATCTTGGTACATGTATATGTATATGTGATTAGTGAATGAAAATCCCATTTTACATTAAAATGGCATGCATTCATAATTGACTAAGTGGTTGAATTAATTAGCCATATGATTTGGAGCTTACTTCCTAGGTTCATGTATATAGATTTACATATGTTTGAATGTAAATGGGTATATAGTCTAGACATCCCGAGAATACGAGGCTTTAGCTAGCTCCAAGGAGGCTATTTAATTACCTCACTTCCCTGATTTAACAATTGCACATGCCTATTTAATTTCATTCTTATGTTCTTTTTGTATAAGAATTTGGATAAAGTTTTAAGTTAATATGTTTAAATAATTCAATCAAATAAAATATAAATTCTAAACATACACTTACATTAATCATTTAAGTGTGCTAAAATATATTACTTATATTGATACACTTAGGATTAAATAACTACCCTAGCTTTCTTACAATTCATAAGACCAGACTACATGGATTTAAAATCCTTGGAGGAGTTAGTTGGCGGCCACTTCAGGCGATTATGAGTCCAGAAGTCAGACAATTTATTCTCTCTTGTGGAGGTAAAATCTTATGTCCACTGGTCGCATAAATTTAGGTCATGCTTTAGCTCGTACTAAAGCTCCCTAGATTTAGGATTCGAGGTAGCTATTTCATTCGGGCTACGAGCATAAATCCTCACCTCTTAGGCATTCCCACAACCTTGTGTTGGTAGATTATAAGCCCTATTAATCTAATTAAATTTCAACTTAAAACACATAATGTAAAGAGGCGGTTGTGCTCGATCATCCCTAGGAGTAAGTCTTCATTGCTAAATGTAACTCCTAAGATGTCCTTCGAGTGGCATTCCTTCTCTTTAATAGCGATCAACTGAGCTAAACATATCTCTAGATCAAGTAAGGCCTTGATTAGAGATTCTCTCATCTCTTTGGATAAGACAAGGGCATCGTATCTACTTAACTTAGCTGGAAACTTTCTAAGGTGAGCTACGACATTGTAATCAACTTTGGCTTGAACTTCCACAAGCATATCCATGGGTGGAGCATCATATGGAGGGGATATCTGCTCACTGGAACCAATGACTTGCTCCTAAGAAGTAGAACTTCTCCACTACGTAGGTTGACTTCAGTGACTTTTTGGAATGATAAGCTTTTGGAAAGTTCTACATTCTCATCTAGCATACATACAACTTCTCCAATGGGATCCTCAGAGTCAGTTGACTCCAAGCCAATCTCAAGAGGTGAATCCTAAACCCTAAACCCTAAACCCAAAAAAAGCTTTAAACCCTAAAACATAAACTGCAAACACCCTAAACCTTAAATCCTAAACCTTAAAAAGCTAAAAGCCTAAACCTAAACTAAATAAAACCTAAAATTAAAATAATTAATTAAAACTAAACCAAAATAAAATAATAAAATAAAATAAAAACATTAACTAAAATAAATAAAACTAACTAAAAATAAACCTAAGTAAAAAAATAAAATAAAATAATAAAAATAAAGAAAATAAACCTAAATTAACAAACACCTAAACCTAAACTAAACCACTGCAACTACCTAAACCCTAAAACCCTAAACCAACCCTAAGCCACTAAATCTGGCCACCCTAAACCCTATACACTGGGCCTTAAATCCTGGGCCTGGGACTAGTTAACTGGGCCCTCGGACATGAGTGTTAAGATGGAAGGGTTTAGAGGTGCTGAGCTAATCTGGGCCCTAGATCCACAGGCCAGGCCCCACTGCAGGCCCACCGACCAGACCTAGGCCAACCCTGGGCCCTAACCCTGGGCCAAAAACAGGCCATGGGCCCTGGGCCACCATAGGCCATACTACCTAGGCTGAGCCTAGCCCTGGGCCTGAGGCCCAGGCACAGGCTCTGGGCCCTGGGCCCTGATCCCTGACCCTAGGCCTAAGACCCTGGCCCACAACTGAGGCACAAAATAAATGATAATAAAGACTCAGCTAAATAGGCCTAAACCCAAACCTGGGCTAAAGATAAAGATAAATCTAAACTAAAATAAATAAACCTAAAATAAATAAACTAAAATAAATAAAATATATAAAACATGGATAAAATAAAAATAAAATGGTATAAATTTAACTAATAAACTTACTGTGGGTTTGCATAATTTTATAAAAAAAAAACTCAAACCCACCACCTGACTAAACCAACAACCTAAACCTAACCCTAAACCCAAACCACCCTAAAATCCTAAACCTTAAACCCTAAACCCCTAACTCTAAACCTAAACTTAAAGTAACTAAAAAAATTAAAAAATAAACCTAAACCCTAAAACCTAATAAACCTAAAATTAAATGCTAAGAATGGGCAGAACCTTGACAGCAAAAACATCACCATCAACCAGGCTCAGTCTAGATCTGGCAATGGAAGCGAATGTTGAGGTGGTGTTTATCATAGTTATGGTTGGGGATCTAGAGGTGCTGGAGGATATGGAGGCGGTGATCGAAGCATTGGTGGTTATAGAGGTGGGAGGAATGATGGAGGTTACAGTCGTGGTGGTGGCAGAGGGAGAGATCAGGGATATGATGGTGGATCTAGTTACTCGAGAGGTTGGGGTGGTTCTGATTGGAACTAGAGAAGCTGAAGAACAACCAATCTAATCTGTTGCTTATGGAACTGTGTCTTTATAGTATAGATGATTCTATTTATCTAAGATTTTTAATTTCCTCTAAGCATGCTCATTTTTCTATATCAACTTGTGTCTTGAAACAAAGTGTAATTTGCTTGGTTGAGAATCAAAAGAAAGAAGAAATGTTGAATTGAATTTGTCTATTAAAAAAAATCCTAAACCCTAAATAAACCCTCCTAAAGCCTAAACCTCCCAAAACCCTCCCTAAACCACACTAAACCCTAAATCTTCCCACCACCCAAACCACAACCCTAAACTCCCTCCCAAAAAATCATAAACCCTAAACTCTAAACCCTCACCCTGACTCCTCTCTCCAACCTTCCTAAACTTCCCACTACCTCACTACTTTACCAAAAACTGACCTACCAACCTACTAAACCTTAAACCTAACTGACCTACCCTGCTTGACCTGGGCCCTGGGCCCCAGGCCCTAAACCCACACCTGAGCCCCAAATGCTAAATCCAGGCCCTACCTTAAACTCCTACCACCAGGCCATCTAAACCCCTGATCCTAAACCCTAAACCTAAAACTTGGACTAAATAAAACCTAAAAATAAAATGAATAAATAAACCTAAACCTAAATAAAATAAAAAAATAAAATAAAATAAAAACTTAAATTAAAATCTAAACTTTATCCTAAAATAAAATAAAATAAACTAATAAAAATAAAGTAAAATAAAATACATAATAACCTAATCTAATCTAAAAAAATAAATTAAACTTAAGAATAAAAAACTAAATAAAAAAGAAACTAAACGTGAAATAAAAATAAAATAAACCTAAAATAAAATAAAAATAAATAAAAAAAATAAACTAAATAAAACTAAAAAAAATACCTAAACCTAAAATGAAAATAAAATAAGCAAAATAAAAAAACCTAAACCTAAAATAAAATAAACTAAACTAAAATAAATAAAACCAAAACCTAAACATAAAGTACACTAATCCTAAACCTAAATGTAATCTAAAAAAAACCTAAAAAAAATGTAAACCTAAACTATAAAATAAAACCTAAAATAAAAACCAAAATTCTCAACATAAGAAAATAAAAAATAACCTAAATCTAAACTTAAAAATAAAAAATAAAACTTAAACCTAAAAAATAAACTAAAATCAAAAACCTAAACTAAAATAAATAAATCTAAAATAAATAAACTAAACTAAATAAAAATAAAAAATAAACATAAATGAAAATATAAAATAAAATAAACCAAAATAAATAAAAAATAAATTAAATATACCTAAAATAAATAAAATAAAATAAACTAAAGTAAGCCTAGACCTAAACTAAAAAATAAAACCTAAAATTAAACTTAAAATTTGAACTTAAAAAATTAAAATAAAAACCTAAACCTAAACCTAAAAATAAAAAATAAAACCTAAACCTAAAAAATAAAAAAATAAAAAACCTAAACTAAAATAAATAAACCCAAAATAAATAAATTAATCAAAATAAAATAAAAATAAACCTAAATAAAAACAAAAAGTAAAATAAACTAAAATAAATAAAAAATGAACTAAATAAAACCTAATTAAAATTTAAAAAAATAAATAAACCACAAAAAAATAAAACTAAAATAAAGCCTGATAGGAACAATCCTGAGCCTCTCCAAACTGGGCTAGGTGGAAGATAAAGGAAGATAAATAAGCCAAGGTGGTAAAAGGAAAAATGGGAGGATGGGATAACTAAAACCCTAAACCACAAAAGAGATAAAACCACAACCCGACCCTCTAAAACTAAACTATTAATGTAAACTCTAAACCTGATATAAAGATAAATGTCAACTCTCTTAAAAAAAAAAATTAATAAAAATAAATAAAAAAAAAATTAAATAAAAATAAAACTCTAAAATTAAAAAAACCTAAAAATAAAATAAAGTAAAATAAAAACTTAAATAAAAAAATAAAACCCTAAACAAAACCTAAACCTAAAGACCTAAAAAAAAATAAAAACCCTAAATCCCTAAAACTACTTAAACCTCTGAGCCTAATCCTAAACTCCTACACACCTAACCTACCTAACCCTAAACATAAAAATATAACTAATATAAATCCTAAATTAAATACTATATATAAACTATAATACTAATAATCCCTATAAAAAATAGACCTAAAATAAAATAAACTATAAAATATAAATAAAATAAATATAATAAAGCCTAAACTAAAAATAAAACCTAAACTAATAACTAATAAAAGAAAAAATAATAAAGAACTAAATAAAATAAAATAAACCTAAACTAATAACCTAAATAAAATAAACCTAAACCAAATAAATGAACCTATAAACCCTAAAACCCTATACTAAACCCTAAACTAAACCTAAATAAACTAAAAACCCTAAACCCCTCTAAAAATGACCTAAACCTCACTAAACCTACTAAACCTTCTAAACTAAAAATAATAAATAATAAAAATAAAAATAACTAAACCTAAAAATATAAATAAAACTATAAATAAAATAAACCTCAAAAAATAATAATAAACTAAAAATAAAAAAAATAAAATAAAATAAAATAAACTAAATAAAATAAATAAAATAAACCTAAAATAAAAAAAAAATAAATAAACTAAAAGAAATAAACCTAAATAAAATAAAAAACCTAAATAAAAAATAAACTAAATAAAATAAATAAAATAAACTAAAACAAAATAAATAAAAACTAAACTAAAATAAAATAAAATAAACTAAAAAAAAACCTAAACTAAACTAAAAAAAAAAATAAAACCTAAAAAATAAATAAATAAAACCTAAACTAAACTAAAAATAAAATAAAATAAAAAAAATAAAAATAAAATAAAATAAACTAAATAAAAATAATAAACTAATGAAAATAAACCTAAAATAAACTATATAAATAAAAAAAAAAAAAAAAATAAAAAATAAATAAAAACTAAAACTAAATAAAAATACTAAAAAAAAAACCTAAAATAAAAACTAAATAAACTAAACCCCTAACCTACCCTAACTACCTAAACCCAAACCTATAAAACACCTGCTAAACTACCAACCTAGGCCACTAAATGGGCTAAACTAAACCAAAGCCTGAGCCCTGGGCCCTAATACTAAGGCCTGGGCTAAACTGAAACTGAGCCCTGGGCCCTAACTACCCTAGGCCCTGGGCTAACTGACTGGGGCCCTGGGCCCTGGGCCTTGGCTCTGGAGCTGGGCAGGCTGAGCTCTGACTAGGTGGGCTGGGCCCTAAGGCCAGGCCCTGGGCTCAGGCTAGGCCCTGGGCCTGAGCTAGGCTGGGCCCTGACCCTGGGCCCTGGGCCCTGGGCTGATCTGGGCTGGGCCTAGGCCTGAGTTAAAGACCTAACTGGGCCACAGGCCCTAACTGGGCTGGGCCCAGCCTAGAGCCTGGGCCCTGGGCTATGGGATGAGCCTAGGCTGAGCCTAACCAACCAACTGGGGCTGACTGGGCTGAGCCAAGGCTGACCCAGGCCCTGAACCTGGGCCTGGGCTAGCCAACTACTGGGCCTGAAGGCCCTGGGGCCCTAAACTGGCCTGGGCTGGGCCCTGGGCTGGGCCTGGGCCCTGGGCCCTGGGCCCTAGGCCTAAGGCCCTGAGCCCTCTGGGCTCAGGCCTGGCCCTAGCCCTGAGCCCCAGGCTAAAACCTAGGCCTAAATAGGCCTGGGCCCTGGGCCTGGACTACTAAAGGCCTACTGACTAGGCCTGAGCCCTGGGCTAACTATGAACTGGCCCCTGGCCTGACCCTGAGCTGGGCTGAACTGGGCCTAAACCTGAACTACTGAGCCCTGAGCCACTAGAAACCTAACTGAGCTCATGGGCCCTAGGCCTCTGGGCCCTGGGCTGAGCCCTACTCTGAGCCTGGGCCCTTACAGGCCTGGGCCTTGGGCCCTAGGCCTAAACTCTAGGCCCTAAACCTACTGATAACTGAGCCTAATGATCTGAAACCTAAAACCTGATAAACTCTCTGACTAAATACCTAAACCTAAACCCTCTAACACCTACCCTAAATTGACTCACCCTAACACAAACCAACTAAAACTGGCTAGGCTGATTTAAATCCTATCATATGAATGGAATAAATCTCTAAATGAACTAAAACTAACTAAAATCCTAAAATCAACCAAAAATTTCAATTTTTTTCTAATTCCTTTATTTTTAATTTAATTCATTTCAACCATCAATTCCATTTTTGTGGTGGTTTTATTTGTTGTCTTCAATGATTACATGAAATCTTATCCTTTAGATTAAAAAATTGAAGGATTGGATCACATTACCAATAAAACCTCAAAGAAATCGATTAGATCTAAAATTATGATTATATACAAATGAATTTGAAAATTTTCCTTTCTTTTTCTTCTCATTTAAAATCACGGGCATGATAATTACGTATGTTTCATTCTTCATCCTCACCAAAAAAAGAAAATCCTATTAAAAACTTTATTCTTAATCTAGGCGATAATTAAAGCACTTCAAAAAAAAAGGAATTTTTGAATGTTCTTAATAAGGCTAATTTACCTCTTACTTCTTCTATGCAATTGAAGGCTTCTAATGTGAATAATAATAGTTTTTCTAAACTTTTGGATGTTGATTATATTTCCTCATTCAATCTGCTTCTTTGGTTTGATTGATGAAAATGAAGCTTTTGAGAATAAATGAGGATATTAATGTTATGCATCATTCAAATTTAATCAGAATATGGCTTTAATACCTCATGATAATCAAGTTGAAAAACTAATTCTATTTTCAGATTGATGATTTAAATTCTCATAAAGATTTGGCTTTGTCTAATAATTTGGGTCATGAAGAGGAAACTTGGTGTTCACACTTGCCTCTAAATAAATATGTTTCTCCCTTTCTTATTCTCGATGCTCATTTTGGCTTTAATAAATTCTAATGTCTTGGAAGAAGGAGAACTCATTTCTAATAGAGATTTCTCTTAAATATGTGACTAATGTTGCTAAATCCTTCTTAGATGATGATTATATGGGAAAAGAAAATGGTTTCCAAACTTATCATGCTAAAAAAAAATTTAAAAATCCCCCTCCCAAATTGCCATGAAACCCTAGATCAGATATGGCCTCCCTCTCCTCTCTTAATTAACCTTTTCTTAACCCCTTTTTATTTCTTTATTTTTAATTTTAATATTTTGGAATGAGGATCGATACCTCTCTATTCATAGCTATAAGAAATCTTTATACATAATATTTCTTTACTTATTTTTTCTAGAGCCTCTTATTCATGCTAACAAAATTAACCATGTTGCTAGAATGATCGGTTTGAATAAATTTTTCTCTGTTGTTAGTAATAGATTTTGTATTTTTGGAATAACTTTGTAGAGGTTTCTATTCTTGATGATTTTCAACAAGTTGTTAATGCTTAAATCTCTTATGGTGATTATTGTGTTTTCGCATTTTTCTACCTTTGTAAATAAACTTATTTTGTTGGTGGCGATTTCAACACTATTTTATTAACTTCTGAATGATGTGGTGATTGTGCCCCTGATATTCGTTCCATGGAAGAATTTTCTAATATTATCCTTGATTGTAATTTGATTGATATTGGTTTTAAAGGTTCTAGTTATACTTGGAAAACTCTAGACTTTGACAAGGTTGGATCGATTCTTTTAATACTCATTTGGATTACTCAATGGCATATTACTTCTATCGATCATTTAAGTAGAACCTTGTTTGATCATGCTCCTCTTTTGGTTTCTATTAAAGATAATTCTAATAGATTAAAATTTCTCTCCTTTTAGATTTCAGAACATGTGGATTCAACATATTTTTTTTTAATGTTGTGGTGACAATTGGAAAGCTCCTTTACATCTTGATAATTTGATTATGGGGATGAATAGACTTTGGTTTAAGCTTAAAACTTAAGCAAAATTTGGGTTGTTGGAATAAGCATTATTTTAAAACCTTTTTTGCTAATATCAAAGATATGGAAAAATGGTTTGTGATCTTGAGGTCTATTATGTGATCCTTAAGATTAAGGACTTGGCTGAGGTGAAAGATAAACTTGTTAATTTTCAAAATATGGAAGAGAGACTTATTGGCATCAAAAGCTAGTAAACATATTGTAGATGGTGAGAATACTAGGTATTTCCATGCTTTAGTTAATAAAAGAGAGCTTTAAATAATATTCAAAAAATTAAAGATGAGAATGGAGAATGGATTATGGAGAATAATGATATTAAGGATTAGTTATTAATTACTTTAGAAATATGCTTAATAAGAGTTGCTCTTATGAAGCTATTTCTAAATCACACTTGATTCCTTCTATTATTACAATATTGACAATGATTTTGCTACTTAGAAGATGAAATTTTTATAGTTCTTAATAGCATGAACATAGATTCTATTGGAGGTTCGGAGGGTTTCATTATTTAATTTTTTCAAAATTTTTGGTTTATTATTAAATTTGATTGAAGCTGTGGTTGATTTTTTTTAATAGTAATCCTTTTCTAGATATTTTTCTAGCACTTCTATTGTTCTCATCCTAAGAAAGATAATTGACTATTGGAGTGATTTTAGATTAGTCTTTGCACCTTCTTTAATAAGCGATTTCCAAAATTCTTGCTAAGCTTAGTCCTTTACTTCATAAGATTCTCTCTCAAAAACTAGTTTTGTTAGGTTAGATCTATTGATAACATTTTACTAGATTAATTCATGACTTAGATGCTAAGACTAGAGGTGGAAACATTTTTTCAAATTAGATATTACCAAAGCTTTTGATAATATCTCTTAGGATTCCCTTTTTCATATTTGAATTTGTGTTTTTTGATAAATTTACTTTTCTTATTAAAATTATATTAATAATGTCTAGTTTTCTATTTTTGCATAATGGGAAACATTGGGCTTCTTTCTTTCTTCCCATGGCTTAAGACAAGAGGATCCTTTATCTCTTGCTTTATTTATTATTGTTGTAATTGAGTACTTATCTAGGAGCATCAATGAGTTATTTTTAAACAATCATGTATGTACAAAATTCTTGGTGGTCTTCTATTTTCCACTTAAGCTTTGTAGATGATTTCATTATTTTTTTTTTCAATGCTTCTATTCAACATATCAAGAACCTCAAGAATTTTTTAAATAAATTTGGTAGACAAAGTGGTCTTTCTATCAATGATAACAAAACTATTTTATTATTTCTTTTAAGTATCTCTAATAATAAAATCAATCAAATCTCATATCACTAATTTTAAACATCAACACTTACCTCTTAAGTACTTGGGTGCTCCTCTATTTAAAGGTCCAAAATGATCCCATCTTTTTGATGAGTTAATTCAAAAAATTTTAAATAAAATTTTTGTTTGGGAATTCCATTTACTTTCCTTTGGTGGCATGCTCACTATTCTTAAAAGCACTCTCAATTCTATGCTATTTTTATTTTATTCAAACTACTATTCCACTAATTCTACTCTTATCAAAATTGATCACTTTCTTAATAATTTTTTTTGGGGACCCAATAATTCTATTAAAAGAATGCATTGGACATCTTGGCATAAATGTTGTGGTCCTTTGGATGAAGGTGGTCCTGGTTGCAAACCTATTCGTGAAGCTATGATTTCCTTCTCCCATATGCTCTAGTGGAAGTTTAGAAATAATGATAGCCTTTGGGCTAATTTTATGATGGAAAAATATTGCCAAGGTAAACACCCTCTTATCTGTGCTTATAAAATTGGTGACTCTTCGATTTGGAAAAGGCTTTGCTACATTAAATGGGTTATTGAATCCTTAATATCTTGGGGTTTTCATTCTGGTTCTTCTTTCTTTTGGTAAGACAATTGGATTGACAATGGCTCTATTAACTCCCTTTTATCTATACACTCTACTACTACAATCAAAGTTAACTCTTTTTGGCTTAATAATAATTGGAATGAAAACAAACTTGGGAACTACATTCCTATTTCTATTTTTGACAAGTTTTGCAACATCACTAACTTTTCTAATAAACCTGATCAAATTCTTTTCAAGCTCTCTTATAATGGAGATTTCATTCTTAAAGAGGTTTGGAATTTTATCAAAAATAAACAAAACACCTCTAATGTTTTCATTAAACTTTGGAACAACATCATTCCCATTTCTTATTATGTTTTAGCTTTGAGGATTTTCAATAACTTCATTCCTGTAGATTCCTTGCTCTAGCATTTTATATACCTTCCAAGTGCTATTGTTGCTTTCATATTGAAAATGTTAATCAAGTTTTTTTTGTCAATGGTGCTTCCAAACTTTGGATATGGTATGATGATTTATTTAACACTAACTATTTTCATGGCTCTCTTTCGTTATATCAACTTCTTAAAGTTTGTTTCCATAAAACTGTGAAAGGTCATATGAAAGTTTTAATTGATATTACCCTTATTTGGTTCATTTGGATGGATGTAAATGATGCTAAATATTGAGGCATCCCTATGAACCATAGAAGGATCCTTGCTAGAACTAAACAAAAAAAATTCATGCTTTGTTTAATGCAAATTTACCTTGTAATCTTCATTTTAGAGGTTAAAAATTTATGGCTAAAAAATTGGGTATCACTTTGCATGATGACCCTTCCTACAAGAGTATTAGAATTATACATTGGATTAAGCCTAAAGAAAATTTTATTAAACCAATACTAATGGTTCTGTTTCCCCAATCAAATATGGTTGTGGTGGAATTCTTATGGATTCTAAAGGTACCATCATTTGCCCTTTTGCCTACCCCCTCAAAGCTTGTTCTTTTATTTATGTTGAGCTCATGGATGTTAATAAAGCTATTGATATTTGTTTAAGCAAAGGCCTCTTTAATATTTGGATTGAAATTGATGCTCTTCTTTTACTTGATATGCTCAATATGAATAAAATGTGGAATGTTGACTTCTTTTATCTTCTTAATCACACTAAAAAGTTTCTTTCTCAAGTTTGCTACAAAATTTCTCAAATTCTTCATGAACGCACTGCTTGTACTAATTTCTTGGTTAATTTGGGAGTTGAATTAAATGAGCTCACTTTGTTTGATAACCATAGCTTACTTAAGCATCTGCATGGTCTCGTCAATCTGGATAACACTAGACTGCCTTACCTCAGATTTAACTTTTAGCTATTTTGTAGATCATATTGCTATAGTGGTTTAATTAAGTCTATTTTTTGGTTCTTTTTATCATTCCCTCACAAGGAAGTGGTTTTTGCTAATTTTCTTTAGGGTCCTGGTCAATCTCACTTTAATTGAAAGCTGCCTTGTTGGTTTTAGTTTATTTCTAAACTTAAAACCCCTTCCTCTTTGCCCCATTGTGTACTTGACTGACCCTTATTTGGATCATAGTGGTGCTATCTTTGTTTGATTTTCCTATCCTTTGACATTGGTGGTTTTCTTTCTATGGCTCATGCTCTGCTTCTTTCATCACACAGTTAGTGATGTTTTGGGGGTCTCTTGTTGGGTTATGGCGGTGTCTGATTTTGGCCTACCCCTTATTCTAATTGATGTTAGGTTTGCCTCTAGTTTTGGCTTGCTATTACCTTATTTGAATTGAATTTTTTGCAGTTATGGTTGGTTTTGCTGGATGTTGCTATTTACGTCTTCCATCTACCTGATTATTTTGGATGGTCTATTTCTCATTGATGCTATTGGTCTCTTTTGGTTTGGCTTTATTTTAGGCTTTTTGGTGGTTGTAGTTCTCCTTTCCAGGTTTTGCTTGGGGGTTTCCGCTGGTTGGTTTTTCCTTCTACCTTGTAGATTGGAGGTAGCTTTTTTCTGGTTGTAGCCTTCTTATTTTCTCCTTTGTGGTGACTATCTGCTCTATAGGGTTTGGAAGGGGTTTTATTTGCCTCTGGCCTTATTACTTTCCTCAATGATTTGTTGCTTGTTGTTGGGTGATTCTATTTGGCCTTTTCTACCTTGGTTTTTTGTCTTGCTAAGTGACTACCAATTTTATTTCTTAGTTTTTTTGGAGATCTCTAGGTGGGTTGTGGTTATGCCTATTGTTGTTCTTTCCCTTTATTTTGTGCTCTATATTGGGTTAGCCTCTTATTTTGGGTGGCTGCTCCCTTTACTGAATTGGAACTTATGCTGTTGTGGTTGGTTGTTGAGTGTCAACAATTGGTCTCTTCAGGATTTGCTTATCTTTGGTTTTTTTTCAATTATTTTTGGTTGTTTTCCTGGTTTAGGTTGGTGTTTTCTTATTGTTGGCTATTTTCTCTATTGATTGGTATAAGGACCACTGCTTTATGGTTCTTTTTTCTTCCAGACTTAGGTTACTGTTTACTGGAGGAGAGGGTTGTGGCTATTTTTTATCAGTGCCTACTGGTTTGCTAGAAGCTGCTCCACTAACTGGATTGGTCTGGTGTTTGCTGAGGGCTGGTTGTGGCTCTCTTTAGCTTGGTGTCTTGTGATTGGATGCTGTCTTGCCTTGGATGCTTGTGCCTTGCTAGGTGTCTTGCGATTTAGGTTGGCCGTTGGTATTGACTCCCTCTGGTTGATTTTGCTCTGCTTGTTTCTTGATATTTTCCTCTTAGTCAGTGGTGCTGGATTTGCTATTTTTCCTGCTACTTTGGTGGTGGTTTTGATAGTAATTTATGGATGCCCTCTTGGTCTCCCTATGGCTTCCTCTCTCTGGTGCTGCTTATCTTCTACTATTTTGTTGTTTGAGTGGTGGTTTTGCCCTTGGATTTGGATTGCTAGTGCTTTGGAGATAGTCGTGGGTTGTTGTTATGCCTTTTGGACTATTTTGCTGGGTTGTGTTGTTACCATTATTCATGCTAATTGCTCCTTTTTTGGGTTTCTCTTTCTTTTGGTGGTGGCTTTGGTGGAGTTATTGCTGGGTTTATCTAGCTTGGCCAATGATCATGTCAGAACTTGGGTTGTCGGCTTTATGTGATTGGTCTATTGTGGGTTTTGGTTGGTGGGTTGCCGTGTAGCCGGCTTTTCTCTATTTGTTTGGTGCAAGACTTGGATCACTAGGGACTATTTTGCCTTGGATGGATTGCTAATATCAGGTATGCTAGCTATAATAGCCTTGATGTTTCCTCATATCTTCTCTCTTGTAGGTAGCATTACATATGACTGTAACCCTTCTCAAGAAGTTTGGATGCTCATATGTTGCCACTGATGATCTTAACCGAGACCTTCTCTTTCTCAACTCTCTCTAAATTGTTTACTTTATCCTTTTCCCTTGAGCTATGATTATTTGCTTTGTAGTGTTTTGCAAAATTCTTTTTGCAAGTTGGAACTTTATAGATGGAATGATCTTTACTAAGTCATCTCATGTGTTGTTGCTGTGGATCTTGCTTATCTTGCTTTCTCAAAGGGATCATTATCACTAGTCCTTATCGCTTTCATGAGCTATATTAGTCTTATTCTGTGTCTTTTTCTCATATGCTTTTTAGCTATTATATTTGTTTTTTTTTGTTTTCTTTTCATTTTTTATTATACTTAGATCGGGGTTTAGCTTTTTAGGTTTCTTGTAGCTCTGAGAGCAGTAGAACTTTGAGCTATACCCCTATTAAAAACATTGTATCCCCTCCTTTTATGGTAATAAAATTCTAACTTTTCCCAAAAAAAAAACTCTAAACCCTAGACCCTAAACCCTAAAACCTACAACCCTAAACCTTAAACCCTAAACTAACTTTAAACCATAAACATTAAACCGTGAACCCTAAACCCTAAAAAGCTAAAAATCTAAACTTAAACAAAAATAATAATAAAAAAATAAAATAAAGTAAAAACCTAAACTAAAACCTAAACTTAAACCTAAACCTATAAAAAAATAAAATTAAAACTAAACTAAAATGAAATAAAATAAAATAAATTAAATTAAACTAAAAATAGAAAATAAAGCAAAAAGTAAAAAACTTTAATAAAATTAAAACTAAACCTAAAATAAACATAAAATAAATGTAAAATAAACTTAAATAAAAACCTAAACCTAAAAAACAAACCTAAAAACAAAACCTAAAAATAAATAAAAATTGAAAACTAAACCCTAAACTAAAAATAAAAACTTTAACTTAAAATAATAATAAAAATAACAAAATGAAATACACCTAAACTAAAATAAACTAAACTAAAATAAATAAAACCTAAACCTAAACCAAAAATAAACTAAACCTAAACCTAAACCAAAACTAAATAAAATAAAATAAACTAAAAATCAACCTAAACTTAAACTAAAAAATAAAACCTAAAAATAAACCTAAAATAAAAACCTAAAACCTAAACCTAACAACCTAAAACCTAAACCTAAAAACTAAAATAAAAATAAAACTAAACTAAAAAATAAACCTAAACCTAAACCGAAAAAATTATCTAAAATAAAAAATCCAAACAAAAATAAATAAAACTAAAATAAATAATCTAAACTAAATAAAATAAAAATAAACCTAAATAAAAATAAAAAATAAAATATACTTGAATAAATAAAAAATAAACTAAATAAACCTAACCTAATTTAACACTAAAAAAAATTAAATAAGAAAACCCAAATCCTAACTAAATAAACCCAAAACCTAAAATAAACTAAACCCTAACCTAACTAACCTAACTAACCTAAACTAAACCTAAGCTAAACCTAAAAGCTAAACCAAACAATAAATAAACCCTAAACCCTAAAATAAACCTAAATTCTAAACTCCTAAACCCAAACCCTAAACCCTAAACTAAACCCTAACTAAATATACCCTAAATTAACCTAAACCCTAACCTTAACTAAACTTAAAACCCTAAACCCTAAAGTCCAAACACTAAACCCTAAACCCTAAACTGTAAACCCTAAACCCAAAACCTTAACCCTAAACCCTAAACCCTAAAAACCTAAACCTAAAACTAAAAAAAACTTAAACTTAAAAACTAAAATTAAAATAAAACTAAACTAAAAAAATAAAGCAAAAACCTATACCTAAACTAAAAAAAATAAACTAAAAAACCTAAAATAAAATAAATAAACTAAACTAAATTAAAAAAAATTGAACCTAAATAGAAATAAAAATTAAAATAAACTAAAATAAATAAAAATAAATGAAATAAACTAAATAAACCAAACCCTAAACCCTAAAAAATTGTAAACCTTAAACCCTAAACCCTAAACAATCATGGTGGTTGCAGATGGAGAGATTGTGAATATGATGGCAAATCCTACAACTCGAGAGGCTGGGGTGGTTTTGATGGAACTGGAAATAAAGAACGACCGACCGACCGCTAGATGGAACTGAACTTTATAAGAGAGAGTTCTAGTTATCAAGGGTTTCGATTTGCTCTATGCATGCCCATTTTATCTATGTGGTCACTTGTATCTTAGAAAACTTGGTGTTATTTGGTTGATGAAATCAAAAGAAGAAATGATGAATCAATTTATTTTATTAAAAAAACCTAAACCCTAATCCCTAAACCCTAAACCCTAAACCCTAAACCCTAAACCCTAAACCCTAAACCTTAAACCCTAAACCCTAAACTAAAACCTAAACCCTAAACCCCTAAAAAGTAAAATCACTAAACCTTAAACATTAAACCCTAAACCTTAAACCCTAAACACTAAACCCTAAAACCCAAAACTATAAACCCTAAACCCTAAACCATAAAAGATAAACCTAAAAATATAAAAATAAAATATAATATAAATATAAACTAAAACCTAAACCCTAAACTTTAAACTAACCCTAAATCATAAACCTTAAACCCTAAAACCCCTATAACCCTAAACCATAAACCTTAAATACTAAATCCTAAACCTTAAAAACCCTAAACCCTAAATAATAAAACCCTAAACCTTAAACCCTAAACCCAAAGCCTTAAAACCCTAAACCGTAAACCCTAAATCCTAAATCCTAAAACCTACAATCCTAAACCCTAAACCCTAAACCCTAAACCCTAAACTCCAAACCTTAAACCCTGAACTAACTATAAACCCTAAAAACCTAAACCTAAACTAAATAAAACCTAAAAATGAAATAGATAAATAAACTTTAGCCTAAATAAAAAAATAAAATAAAATGAAAACCTATAACTTAAACTTAAACCTAAAAAATAATAAAAATATAAATAAAAAATATATATATATATATATATATATATATATATATATATATATATATATATATATATATATATATATATATATATATATATATATATATATATATATAAACTAAACCAAAATAAAATAAAAACATAAACCTAAATCAAAAAATAAAATATAAAATAAAATAAAACTAAACAAAAAATAAACCTAAACCTCAAAAATTAAATTAAAATAAAATACCTAAACTACAATAAATAAAGTAAACTTATTGAAAATAAAAATAAAAATAAACCCAAAATATAAAATAAAATAAACTAAATAAAAAATAAACTAAATAAACTTACATCTACCTATTTACTTAATTTTAAAAAAAACCTTATACCCTAAAACCAAAATCCTAAATCCTAAACCCTAAACCCGAAACCTACAACCATAAACCCTAAATCTACAACCCTAAACCCTAAACCCTAAACCCTAAGCCTTAAACCCACAACCATAAAACGTAAACCTACAACTTACAACCTGAAACCTAAAACCCAAAACCCTAAACCCTAAACCCTAAACCCTAAACATTAAAACCCTAAACTGTAAACCTTAAACCCTAATCCATAAAAAACCTAAACCTAAACCTAAACTTAATAAATAACTAAAATAGAAAACCTAAACTAAAATAAGGAAACCTAAATTAAACTATATAAAAGTAAAAATAAACCTAAATAAAAATAAATAAAATAAAATAAACTCAAATAAATAAAAAATAAACTAAATAAACCTAAATCTATCAGTTTACTTAATTTAAAAAATAAACTAAACCCTAAACCCAAAACTCAAAGCCCTAAATCCTAAACCCTAAACCCTAAACCCTAAACATATAACCCAAAACCTACAACATACAATCCTAAACCCTAAACCTAAACCTAAATCTAAAGTAACTAAATAAATAAAAAAATAAACATAAACTTAAAGAATGGGCAGAACATTGATGGTAGGAACATCACCGTCAACTAGGCTCAGTCTAGATCTAGCAGTGGAGGCGAAGGCGGAGGTGACGATTATCACAGTTATGGTGGGGGATCTTGAGGTGTTGGTGGATATGGAGGTGGTGGTCAGAGCAGTGGTAGTTATGGTGGCGAGGGGAGTGATGAAGGTTACAATCGTGGTGGTGGTGGAGGGAGAGATCGCAAATTTGATGGCAGATCGCGCTACTCAAGAGGCAGGGGTGGTTCTGATGGGAAGTAAAGAAACTGAAGAATGACCAATCCAATCCACTGCTTATGGAAATGTGTCCTTATAGTAGAGATGGTTTTGATTATTCAGGGTTTTTGATTTGCTCTATGCATGCTCATTTTTTATCAATTTGGTCACTTGTGTCTTAGAAAAGTTTATGTGTTACTTGGTTGATGAATTCCAAATGAAGAAATGTTGAATCTAAATTTATTTTGTGTTAAAAAAAAACCCTTAAACCTTAAACCTTAAACCCTAAACACTAAACCCTAAAAACCCTAAACCCCAAACACTAAACCCTAAACCTTAAACACTAAACCTTAAACCCTAAAACCATAAAACCCTAAACCATAATCCCTAAACCCTAAACCCTAAACCCTAAACCATAAAACAAAAACCTAGATGAAAAAAAGGAAATAAAATAAAACATAAACTAAAACCTAAACCCTAAACCCTAAACAAACCCTAAATCCCTCTACGTCCCTAAACCCTAACCCATTAACCCTAAACCCTAAACCCCAAAAACCATAAACCTTTAACCTTAAACCCTAATAACCTTAAACACTAAACCCTAAACCCTAAACCTTAAAACCTATAACAGTAAACCCTAAACCCTAACCCTAAACCCTAAATCCTAAAACCAACAACGCAAAACCATAAACCATAAACCCTAAACCCTAAAGCCTAAAGCCTAAACCCTAAACCCTAAAAACCAAAAAACCTAAACCTAAAAATAAAATAAATAAAATACCATAAACCTTTATAAAATAAATAAAATAAAATAAAATAAAAACATATACTAAAACCTAAACCTAAAAAGAAAATAAAATAAAAAATAAAAACTAAACTAAAATAAAATAAATAATAACTTAAACTAAACTAAAAAATTATAAACCAAAATAAAATAAAAACTAAACCTCAAATAAAAATAAAATAAACTAAACTAAAATAAATAAAACCTAAAACTAAACCTAAAATAAACTAAACCTAAACCCTCAACTAAATAAAATAAAATAAAATAAACTAAAAATAACCTAAACCTAAACTATAAAATAAAACCAAAACATAAACCTAAAATAAAAACCTAAAACCTAAACCTAAAAAATTAAAATAAAAACATAAACCTAAAAAAAGAAAATAAAAACCTAAACCTAAACCTAAAATAAAAGTAAAAACCTATGCCTAAAAAAAAACTAAACTAAAAAATAAACATAAACCTAAACCTAAAGAATAAACTAAAATAAAAAACCTAAACTAAAATAAATAAACCTAAAATAAATAAACTAAACTAAATAAAAATAAAAAATAAACTTAAATAAAAATAAAATAAAATAAACTAAAATAAATAAAAAATTGACTAAATAAATGTAATAAACCTAAACCTACTAGTTTACTAAATTTAAAAAGAAAAAGCCCTAAACCCTAAAACTGAAACCCAAAATCCTAAATTCTAAACACTAAACCCTAAAACAATAACAATAAAATTAACCCTAAACCCTAGACACTAAACCTACAACCTTAAACCATAAAGCCTAAACCCAAAACCCTAAACTAACCCTAAACCCTAAACCTTAAACTCCCAAACCTAATCAAAAAACTAAACCTAAACCACTTTAAACCTAAAATAACTAAAACCCCAATTAACTTAAACCTAACCTAAACCCTAAACCTAAATTTAATCCTAAACTATAAAACTAAACCTAAACCCTAATCCAACTAAACCTAAAACTAAACCTAAACCTAAACTAAATAACACTTAAAAGTAAAATAAATTAAAAACTTAAACTTAAATAAAATAAATAAATAAATAAACCAAAACTAAAACCTAAACCTAAACCAAAAAATAAAATAAAATTAACTAATAAAAATAAACTAAAAATAAATAAATAAAAACCTTTACTAAACTAAAAAAATAAAATAAACCTAAAAATAAAAAATAAACTATAAAATAAACCTAAAAATAAAAAATAAAACTAAACATAAATAATAAAATAAAAATAAAACTAAACTATAAAATAAACCTAAACTTAAACCTAAACTTAAAAAATAAACTAAAATAAAAAACCTAAACTCAAATAAATAAAACTAAAATAAATAAAGTAAACTAAATAAAATAAAAATAAAGTTAAATAAAATAAAAAATAAAATCAAATCAAATAAATAAAAAATGAACTAAATAAACCTAAACCTACTAGTTTACTTAATCTAAAAATTAAAAAACTTAAACCCTAAACCCTAAATCCTAAACCCTAAACCCTAAACCCTAAACTTATAACTCGAAACCATAAACTTATAACTTACAACCCTAAATCCTAAATCGTAAACCATAAACCCTAAACCATAAACCATAAACACTAAACCCTAAACCCTAAACCCTAGAAAACCATAAACCCTAAACCTTAAACCCTAAACTAACCTTAAACCATAAACCCTAGATCCTAAATGCATCCTAAAAACCCTAAACCCTAAATCTTAAAAACTCTAAACCCTAAAGCCTAAACACTAAACCTTAAACTGTGAATGCTAAACCCTAAACCCTAACCCTAAACCCTAAACCCTAAAAACCTAAACCCTAAAACCTTAAATCCTAAACCCTGAACCCTAAACCCTAAACCTAAACTTAAAGTAACTAAATAAATAAAAAAATAAACCTAAACCCTAACAATAGGCAGAGCCTTGACGGTAAGAAAATCACCGTCAACCAAGCTTTGTATAGATCTGGTGGTGTAGGCGAAGGCGGAGGCGACGGTTAACGCAGTTGTGGTGGGGGATCTGGAGGTGCTAGCTGATATGGAGGTGGTGGTCAAACCAGTGGTGGTTATAAAGGCGGGCAGTATGACGGAGGCTACAATTGTGGTAGTGGTAGAGGGAGAGATTGCAGATTTGATGGTGGATCTCGTTATTCGAGAGGCAGGGGTGGTTCTAATAGGAACTGGAGAAACTTAAGAATGACAAATCCGATCTACTGCTTATGGAACTGTGCCCTTATTATAGAGATAGTTTTAATTATCAAGGGTTTTTGATTTACTCTTTGTATGCTCATTTTTAATCTATGTGGTCATTTGTGTCTTAAAAAACTTTGTGTTGCTTGGTTAATGAAATTGAAAAGAAGAAAGGTTGAATTTGAATTTGTTTTCTATTAAAAAAAACCTAAAACCCTAACTTTAAACCCTAAACCCTAAACCCTAAACTAAAACTAAACCCTAAACACTAAACCCCAAAAACCCTAAACCCAAACACTAAACCCTAAACCTTAAACACTAAACCTAAACCCTAAAACCCTAAGCCATAAACCCTAAACCCTAAACCATAAAACCTAAACATAAAAATATAAAATAAAATAAAATAAAATAAAAACATAAATTAAAACCTAAACCCTAAACCCTAAATTAACCCTAAATCCTAAACATTAAATCCTAAACCCCCATACAACCCTAAACCCTAAACCCTAAAACCCTAAAACCCTTAAAACCAAAACCCTAAACACTAAACCTTAAAACCTTAAACCCTAAACCATAAAAGCCTAACCGTAAACCATAAACCCTAAATCCTAAAACCTATAAGCTTAAACCCTAAACCCTAAACTCCAAACCCCAAACCCTAAACCCTAAATTAATCATAAATCCTAAACACTAAACCCTAAAAAAATAAAAACCAAAACCTTAAAATAAAATAAATAAATAAACCTCAAACCTAAATAAAAAATAAAAAATAAAACAAATTAAAAACCTATCCTAAAACCAAAATCTAAACCTAAACCTAAAAATAAAATAAAATATAATAAAATAAAAAATAAAAACTAAACTAAAATAAAATAAATAACAACCTTAACTGAACTAAAAAATTAAAATAAACTTAAAAATAAAAAATCTAAATAAAATAAAAACTAAACATAAAATAAAAATAAAATAAACCTAAAATAAATAAAATAAATACCTAAACCTCAAAATAAAAGATAAAACCTAAACCTAAAAAATAATATAAAAATAGAACTAAACTAAAAAATAAACCTAAACTTAAACATAAATCTAAAAAATAAACTAAAATAAAAACCTAAATTAAAATAAATAAAGTAAATTTCAAAAAAATTTAAAAAAATATAAACCTAAATAAATAAAATAAAATAAAATAAACTAAAATAAATAAAAAATAAACAAAATAATCCTAAACCTACAGGTTTACTTAATTTTTTTTTTAAAAAAACTTTAAACTCTAAACCATAAAATATCTAAGCATAAAATCCTAAATCCTAAACCCTTAACCTACAACCATAAACCCTAAACCTACAATCCTAAACCTTAAACCTTAAACCCTAAGCCTTAAACTTACAACCATAATCACTAAACCTACAACCTTAAACCTTAAACCCTAAACCCAAAACCCAAAACCTTAAACCTTAAACTCCAAACCCTAATAAACCATAAACCCCAAACACTAAACCTTAAAACTCTAAATCATAAGCCCTAAACTCTAAATCCTAAATCGTAAACCTTAAATTCTAAATCCTAAACCCTAAACCCTAAACCATAAAAAATAATAAATCTTAAACCCTAAGCCCAAAACTAACCATAAACTCCAAACCTTAAACCCTAAACCCTAAACTAATCCTAAAATCCCTAAACTCTAAAAACCTTAAACCCCAACCCATAATCCCTAAACCATAAACCCTAAACCCTAAACCCAAACCCTAACCATAAACCCTAAAGCCTAAACCCAAAAACCTAGAACTCTAAACCCTAAACCTTAGATACTAAAACTTACAACCCTAAACCATAAACCCTAAACCACAAACCCTAAACCCTAAACCCTAAATCCAAAAAACAAGAAAACCTAAACTAAATAAAACCTAAAAATAAAGTAAATAAAAAAACCTAAACCTCAATAAAATAAAAAAATAAAATAAAATAAAAACCTAAATCAAAACCTAAACCTAAAAAGAAAATAAAATAAAAAATAAAAAAACTAAACTAAAATAAAATAAAATAAAAACCTAAATAAAATAAAAATAAAACCTAAAATAAAAATAAAATAAACCTAAACCTAAACTAAAATAAACTAAACTAAAATAAATAAAACCTAAAACTAAACCTAAAATAAACTAAACAAAAACCCTAAACTAAATAAAATAAAATAACTAAAAATAAACCTAAACTAAAAAAAAAAAAAAAACCTAAAATAGAAACCTAAAGCGTGAACGTAAAAAAATAAAATAAAAACCTAAACCTAAGCCTAAAATAAAAAATAAAACCTAAACCTAAAAAATAAAATAAAAATTAAACTAAACTAAAAAATAAACTTAAACCTAAACCTAAAGCTAAAAAATAAACTAAAATAAAAAACCTAAACTAAAATAAATAAACCTAAATTAAATAAACTAAAGTAATCAATAATAAAAAAAATAAAATAAACTAAAAAAATAAAAAATAAACTAAAGAAACATAAACCTACTAGTTTATTAAATTTAAAAAGAAAAAAACCCAAAACCACTCTAAACCCTAAACCCTAAATTCTAAACACTAAATCCTAAAACTTAAACCCTAAAACTAACCCTAAACCCTAAACCCTAACCTTAACCTTAACCCTAAACCCTAAACCCTAAACCATAAACCCTAAACCCTAAAACCCTAAACCCTAAACCGTAAAACATGAACTAACGTTAAACCCTAAATGCTAAACCCTAAAAATTTTAAACCCTATAACCTAAACCCTAAACCCTCAACTAACCCTAAAACCTAAGCTAACCCTAAACCATAAATGCTCCAAACCCTAAAGCCTAAACACTAAAACCTTAACCCTAAACCCTAAACCCTAAACCTTAAACCCTAAACCCAAAAAACCTAAAAACCTAAAGCTAAACTAAATAAAACCTAAAAATAAAATAAACAAAAAAACCTAAACATAAATAAAATAATAAAATAAAATAAAATAATAACCTAAACTAAAAAATAGACCTAAACCTAAAATAAAATAAAATTATCTAATAAAAATAAACTAAAATAAAATAAAGGTAAACTAAACTACCAAAAAATAAAATAAACCCTAGAATAAAAAACCTAAATAAAATGAAAACTAAATGTAAAATAAATATAAAATAAACCTAAAATAATATTAAATAAAAACTAAATAAAACTTAAACCTAAAAAATAAACCTTAAAGTAAAACCTAAAAATGAATAAAAAACCTAAACCATAAATTAAAAAAAAATGTAAACCTATAAGATAAATAAATAAAAGAAAATAAAATAATCCTAAACCTAATATAAAATAAACTAAAATAAATAAAAACCTAAACCTAAACCTAAAATAAAGCAAACCTAAACCTAAACCAAATGTAAATAACAAAACTAAACCTAAATTAAAGAATAAAACCTAAAAATAAACCTACAAATAAACCTAAAATAAAAACTTAAAACCTATAGCCAAAAAAATAAAATAAAATCCTAAACCTAAACATAAAAATAAAAAATAAAACATAAACCTAAATAATAAAATAAAAATAAAACTCAACTAAAAAATAAACTTAAACGTAAACCTAAACCTAAAAAATAAACTAAAATAAAAATCCTAAATTAAAATAAATAAACCTAAAATTAATAAACTAAATTATTTAAAAATAAATGAAAAAAATAAAATAAACTAGAATAAATAAAAAATAAACTAAATAAACTGAAACCTACAAGCTTACTTAATTTAAAAAAAAAACCATAAATCCTATACCCTAAACTTACCACCCTAAACCCCAAACATTAAGCCCTAAACCCTAAAAAACTCTAAACACTAAACCCTAAATGCATCAACCCTAAAACCCTAAATCTTAAACCTGAAACCCTAAACCCTAAACCCTAAACCCAAAATCCTAAAACCTAAGCCCTAAACTGAAAACCCTAAACCTAGACATAAATTAACTAAATAAATTAAAAAAAATAAATGTAAATGTTAAAACCTAGTAAACCAAAACCTAAACCTAAGCCTGAAGAATGGCCAGAACCTTGGTGGTAGGAACATCACCATCAACCATGCTTAGTTTAGTTCTGGCAGTGCAGAAGAAGGTTGAGGCGGTGATTATCGCAGTGGTGGAGGGGGATCAGGAGGTGCTGTTGGATGTGGAGGTGGTGGTAAGAGCAGTGGTGGTTATGGAGGTGTGATGAGTGATGGTTGTTATAACCATGGTGGTGGAAGAGGAAGAGATCAGGGATATGATGGTGGATCCTACAACTCAAGAGGCCAGGGTGGTTCTAATGTGAATTGGAGAAATTGAAGAATGATCGATCTGATCTACTGCTTATAGAACTGTGTACTTATAATAGAGATAGTACTAGTTATCTAGGCTTTTTTATTTGCTCTATTCTTGTTCATTTTTTTATCTATGTTGTTGTTTCTATCATAGAAAACTTCATGTGATACTTGGTTGAAGAAATCGAAAAGTGGAAATGTTGAATCAGAATTTGTTCTCTATTAAAAAAAACTAAAAACCTTAAACCCTAAACCCTAAACTAAAACATGAACCCTAAATCTAAACCCTAAACCCTAAAGCCAAAACCCAAAACCCTAAACCCTAAACCTTAAATCCTAAAACCCTAAACTGTAAACCCTAAACCCTAAACCCTAAACCCCAAATCCTAAACCCTAAACCTAAACCATAAATCCTAAACCTTAAACCCTAAACCTGAAACCCCAAACCCTAAACCCTAAACCCTAAAACCTAAAAAGCTAAAAACCTAAACCTAAACTAAATAAAACCTAAAAATAAAATTATTAAAAAAAGACAAAATAAAATAAAAACTTATACTAAAACCTAAACCTATACCTAAACTTAAACCTAAACCTAAAATAAAAATAAACCTAAACCTAAAATAAATAAAAATAAATCTAAAATAAAATAAAATAAAACTTAAACTAAAAGTAAACTTAAAATAAAACTTAAACTTAAACCCTAAAATCCCAAACCTAAAATCCTAAACCCTAAGCTCTAAACACTAAAACCTAAACCTATAACCCTAAACCCTAAACCCTAAACCTACAACCCTAAACCTGAACCCTAAACCCTAAACCCTAAACTGTAAAGCTTAAACCCAAAACCCTAAAAAACCATAAACTTTAAACCCTAAACCCTAAACCTAAACGAACCTAAACCTTGAACTCTAAACCTTAAACAAACCTTAAACCCTAAAACATAAACAACCATAAACCCTAAACCCTATAACCCTAAACCCTAAACCCTAAACCCTAAACCCTAAAACCTAAATCATAAACCCTAATCCCCCTAAATTCTAAACCCTAAAATAACCCTAAAACCTTAAACCCTAAACCCTATACCCTAAATCCTAAGCCCTAAACCCTATAACCCTAAATCATAAACCTTAAACCCTAAACCCTAAACAAACCCTAAACCCTAAAGTATAAACACTAAACCATTAATCCTAAACCTAACCCTAAGCCCTAAACCTTAAAAATAAGACCCTAAACCTAAAATAATGAAGCTAAACTAAATAAACTTAAAATAAATAAACTAAACTAAATAAAACTAAAAATACACCTAAATAAAAATAAAAAAATAAACTAAAATAGATAAATAAAACTAAATAAACTTAATTAACATAAACCTATAAGTTTACTTAATCTATTTTAAAAAAACCCATAATCCTAAAATACCCTAAACCCTACACCCTAACCATAAAACCCTAAACCCTAAACCCTTAAACCGTAAACCTTAAAATGTATAACCCTAAATCCTCAACCCTAAACCCTAAACCCTAAACCCTAAATCTTAAACCCTAAAAACCTAAAAACTTAAAAACCTAAACCTAAACTAAATAAAACTTAGAAATAAAATAAATAAAAAATCCAAATCAAAATAAAATAAAATAAAAATCTAAACCTAAACCTAAACCTAAACATAAACCTAAAATTAAAATAAAATAAAAAATAAAAACTAAAATAAAATAAATAAAAACCTAAACAGAACTAAAAAATAAAATCAACCTAAAAATAAATAAACATACATAAAATAAAAACTAAAAGAAAAATAAAAATAAATTAAACCTAAAATAAAGTAAAATAAAAACTAAATAATAACCTAAACCTAAAAAATAAACCTAAAAATAAATATAAAATAAAACTTAAACCCTAAACTAAAAAAAATCTAAACCTAAAATAAATTTAATAAAATAAACCTAAACCTAAACTAAAATAAACTAAACTAAAATAAATAAAACATAAAGCTAAACCCAAAATAAACTAAACCAAAAACCTAAACTAAATAAAATAAAATAAACTAATAATAATCCTAAACCAAAAAATAAACCTAAAATAAAAACCTAAAACCTAAACCTAATAAAATAAAACTAAAACCTAAACCTAAACCTAAAAATATAAAATAAAACTTAAACCTAAAAATAAAATAAAAATAAAACTAAACAAAAAAAATAAACATAAACCTAAATCCAAACCTAAAAGATAAACTAAAATAAAAACCTAAACTAAAATAAATAAACCTAAAATAAAGAAACTAAACTAAATAAAAAATAAACCTAAATAAAAATTAAAAAATATATGATAAACTAAAATAAATAAAAAATAAGTTAAATAAACTAAATAAATCTAAAACTACTAGTTTACTTAATTTAAAAAAAACCTAAACCTAAAATAAACCCTAAACCCTAAAAAACCTTAAATCTTAAACCCTAAACCCTAAACCACAAATCCTAAACATAAAAAAACCATAAACCTTAAACCTAAAGTCTAACCTAGCCTATACCCTAAACCCTAAAGCCTAAACTAACCCTAGACCCTAAACCCTAAGCCCTAAACTAAACCCTAAACCCTAAACCCTCAAAACCTTAAATCATAGAGCCTAAATACTAAACCATAAATCCTAAATCCAAAACCCTAAACCCTAACACTAAACCCTAAACCTTAAACCCCAAACCCTAACCCTAAACCCTAAACCTTAAACCCTAACTTCTAAACTTATTTTTACTTTTTGGCTTGAGGTGATTTATGTTTTTGACCTCTAGCTTCTGGGTTGGCCTGTTGGTTGCTGCTTGGTGGTTCATGTCTTTCCAGCCTCGGTTGGTTTGATTTTTTCAGCCTGGTGGCTCCTGTCTTCTCTACCATGTTACTTTGGTTGCTGGTGGATGAGATGGTTTTTGCTCTGGCTTTTTTTTTTTTTTTGCACTGGTTGGTTTGTTGGCTCTACTCTTGAACTCAAATTACTTTTTGCTTGATTTTTATGGTTGGATGGGTGGCCTTTCTTGTGGTAACTGCTATTGGTTGTTGTCTTTCTAAACCTTCTTTTGGAAAATGTTATGGCTACTTTTTTAGGTTTTCCTCCCAGTCCCTAGTTGTTTATTGTTGGATCCTTCTTTTGCCTTAGTTTTGTGTTTGATTATTCTCTTGGGATTAGCCTCTATTGGGTGCATTATTTGCAGCATAGTTTGTGTTATTATTATGCTTCATGTTAGGTTAGCCTTTGTTGCTAGAGAAGTTTGGTTTTTTGGTAGGTCCTGGCTAGCAACTACGATTTCCTTTCTAGAGTTGTTGTGTTTCTTTTGGACTTTTATTGTATGGTACTTTATTAGTTTTCTGCTTTTCCTTGGCTGTTAGGGATGCTTCTTTGATTGGTTACTTATTATGGGTTGTTCTCTAGTGGTAGTCTTATGGCTATTTTACATAGTTTGTTTGGTTGAAGGACTTTTAGTTGTCCTTGGAATCTTGGCGGGTTGATTTTTTTCCTTATTGGTCTTTTCCTTCTTCTTGGACAATTTTTGGAGCCTTTTGTTGTATTGGCTAAACCTTTGTTGATCCTTTTGGATTGGACTTTTTGGTTTCTTGTGGTTGGTGGATATTTTTGGCCCCATTTTGTGTGGCTATTTTATCCTCTTCTAATTTGCACTGGCTGCAGAATATGTTTCCTTCAGTTGATGGTTTCATTTCTGAGTTGTTTAGTTGTTTGTGGTTGCTCACCTTGGTTTGGCTTGGTGACTGCTACTTGTTGGAAGTTTGGTTTGAGGGCTCCGATCTTGGTTTTGTAGGATTTTTCTCTATTAATTGGCATGGGTCTGGTGCTTGTTGATTGCTGGTTCTAGTTTTCCCTAGTTTGGAGCTTGGATGGGTTTTTTGGATAATGGTTGTTGTTGGTGTTCTGACTTTGTTCTAGCCTCTCTCTTGGTTATTGTGATTAGTTTGTTGTTTTTTTTGTTTAGTGGTTTGGCTGTTAGTTGGTTGTTGGTCAATTTCACTTTGTTTAATTATGTAGGATCTAGAACACAATTGATTACTGGCCTTGGATGTTTGCTTGTATCAGGTATGCTGAATATGATGGCTTTGATATTACTCACCTCTTCTCTTTGGTTGGTAGCATTACATATGATCATAACCCTTCTTTATGAAGTTTGGATGCTCATATGTATTGTTTCCCCTTGAGATGATCCTAACTGAGCCTGAGCATTCTCTTTCTTAGCACTCTCCTTTTCCTCTCTTTATCCTTATCCTTTTTAGCTATGACTTTTGCCTTTGTAGTGAGTTGCTAATTTCTTTATAGGTTGGAACATTACAGAGGGAATGGTCATTACTCAGTCAATCGAAGTGTTGTTATTATGGATCTTGTTTATCTTGCTTTCTCAAAAAAAATCTTAATTTGCTGTTGACTTATTCTCTTACTATTTTCAACATTTGTTTTAGACTTACTCTGTGTCTTTTTCTCTTATGATTTTTAGCTATTGTATTTGCTCTTTTGTTTTGTTTTCATTTTTTAATGTACTTAGATGAGAGTTTAGCTCTTTAGGTTTCTTGTAGCTCTATGAGTAGAGTTTTAGAGCATTAACCCTTTTAAGAACATTATATCTTTTCTATGGTAAAAAAATTCTAAGATCGCCACAACGCCCCAACACACACACACACAATAAAAAACATAAACTCTAAATTCTAAATCCTAAATCCTAAACAACCCATAAAACCCTAAACCAAAACCCTAAACCATAAACCCTAAACCTTAAACCCCAAATTTTAAACCTTAAAACCCTAAAGTCTAAACCATAAACCCTAATCAATCCCTAAACCCTAAACCCTAAAGCCTAAACACTATACCCTAAACTCTAAACCCTAAAAGCATAAAACTTAAAACCCTAAACACTAAACCCTAAACCTGAAATCCTAAACATAAACCTAAAGTAAATAAATAAATTAAAAAATAAACCTAAACAATAAAACCTAATAAACATAAACTTAAACCAAAATTTTAAGAATGTGCAGAATTTTGATGATAGGAACATCATCATCAACTAGGATCAGTCTAGATCTGGCATTGGAGGTGAAGGCAGAGGCGGCTGTTATCATAGTGGTGGTGGGGCATCTAGAGGTGTTAGTGGATATGGAGGTGGTGGTCGGAGCAATGGTGGTTATGAAGGTGGGAGGAGCAACGAAAGTTACAACCATGGTGGTGGCGGAGGGAGAGATCGGGGATGTGATGGTGGATCCTACTACCCGAGAGGCAGGGGTGGTTCTGATGGGAACTGGAGAAATTAAAGAAGGACCAATCTGATCTATTGCATAAGGAACTATGTCTTTACAGTAAACGGTTCTAGTTATCTAAGGTTTTTGATTTGCTCTATCCGTGCTTAATTTTGATCTATGCTGTCTCTTATGTCTTAGAAAACTTGCTATGTTACTTTGCTGATGAATCAAAAAGAAGAAATGTTGAATCTAAATTTATTTTCTCTTAAAAAAAACCCTAAACCCTAAACTAAAACTTGAATCCTAAACTGAAAACTTAAACCCTAAACCCTAAACCCTAAAAACCCTAAACCTTAAACCATAAACCCTAAACCCTAAAACCTTAAACTCTAAACCCTAAAGCCTAAACCCTAAACTAACCCTAAACCCTAAACCCTAAATGCTAAAAAACTAAAATCCTAAACCTAAACTAAATAAAAACCTAAAAATAAAATAAATAAAAAAACCTAAACCAAAATAAAATAAAAAATGAATGAAATTAAAAACATAAACTTAAACTTAAACCAAAACCTAAACTTAAACCTAAACTTATAAAAATAATAAAATAAAAAATAAAAAATAAAAACTAAACTAAAATAAAATAAAGAAAAACCTAAACTAAACTAAAAAATAAAATACCTAAATAAAATAAAAACTAAACCTAACATAAAAATAAAATAAAATAGAAACTAAAAAAACCTAAACCTAAAAAATAAACCTAAAAATAAAAGGTAAAAATAAATAATAACTAAAACTTAAACCATAAACTAAAAAAAAAACCCTAAACCTAAAATATATTAAAAATAAATCTAAAGCTAAACTAATATAAACTAAAAAAAAATAAACAAAACCTAAACCTAAAATAAAATAAAGCAAACCTAAACCTAAACTAAAAAATAAAACCTTAAAATAAACCTAAAACCTTAACTTAAAAAAATAAAATAAAAACTTAAACCTAAACCTAAAAATAAAAAATAAAACCTAAACCTAAAAAATAAAATAAAAATAAAAATAAAACTAAACTAAAAATAAACATAAACCAAAACATAAACCTAAAAAATAAACTAAAATAAAAAACCTTAACTAAAATAAATAAACCTAAAATAAATAAACTAAACAAAATAAAAATAAAAATAAACCTAAATAAAAATATAAAATAAAATAAAGAAAACAAAAAAATAAACTAAATAAACTTAAATCTAGGAGTTTACATAATTTAAAAATAATAAAAAATTATATAGATAAAAATAAAAAACCCTAACCTTAAAGCATAAATTCTAAAACCCTAAACCCTAAACCCTAAACCCTAAAACCTACAACCCTAAACCCTAAACCATTAAAACCAAAAAATCTAAACCTAAACTAAATAAAACCTAAAAATTAAATAAATAAAAAAACTGAAACCTAAATAAAATAAAAAAATAAATTAAAATAAAACCTAAACCTAAACCTAAACATTAAAATAAAATAAAATAAAAAATAAAAACTAAACTAAAGTAAAATGTATAAAAACTAAAATAAACTAAAAAGAATAAAATAAACCTAAGAAAACCTAAATAAAATAAAAAAACGTAAAATAAAAATAAAATAAATTAAAAACTAAATAAAATCCTAAACTTAAAACAATTAACCTAAAAATAAATAAAAAATAAATCCTAAACCCTAAACTAAAAAAAAAATTAAACCTAAAATAAATTAACTAAAAAAAACCTAAAACTAAACTAAAAACATAAAACCTAAAAATAAACCTAAAATCAAAACCTTAACTTAAAAAAATAAATAAAAACCTAATCCTAAACTTAAAAATAAAAATAAAACTTAAACCTAAAAAATAAAATGAAAATAAAATTAAAATTAAAAATAAACATAAACGAAAACCCAAACCTAAAAAATAAACCAAACTAAAAAACTTAAACTAGACTAAATAAAAATAAAAAAATAAACCTAAATAAAAATAAAAAATAAAATAAAATAAATTAGACAAAAAAATAAACTAAATAATCCTAAACCTACCAGTTTACTTAATTTTTAAAAAACCCCTAAACATAAAATAAACCCTAAACCCTAAGACCTAAAACCTAAACCATAAATCTTAATCTCTAAACCCTAAACCTTAAACCTTAAACCCTAAACTCTAAACCCCAAACTCTAAACTCTAAACCCTAAATCCTCAGCTAACCCTATACCCTAAACCTTAAAAACCTAAAAACCTAAAAACCTAAACCTAAACTAAATAAAACCTAAAAATAAAATAAATAAAAAAATAAAATAAAATGAAAACCTAAACTAAAACTGTAACCTAAACCTAAACCTAAACATAAACCTAAAAATAAAATAAAATATAAAATAAAAACTAAAATAAAATAAAATAAATATAAACCTAGACTAAACTAAAAAAAACTTAAATAAAATCAAAACTAAACCTAAAAAATTAAAATAAACCTAAAATAAAATAACGTAAAAACTAAATATTAACCTAAATCTAAAGAATAAACCTAAAAATAAAACTTAAAAATAAATAAACAATAAAACCTAAACCCTAAACTAAAAGAAAAACCTAAACCTAAAATAAAAATAAGATAAACCTAAACCTAAACTAAAATAAATAAAACATAAACCTAAACCTAAAACTAAACCCTAAATAAAATAACAAAAACTAAAAAAAACTTAAACTAAACTAAAAAATAAAATCTAAAATAAACCTAAAATTAAAAACTAAATCCTAAACCTAAAAAATAAAATTAAAACCTAAATCTAAACCTAAAAATAAAAAGTAAAACCTAAACCTAAAAAAAAACTAAACTAAAAAATAAACCTAAATCTAAAAAATAATCTAAAATACCTAAACTAAAATAAATAAACTTAAAATAAATTAATAATGCAAAAATAAGCCATTATCCCACTCTGTGGGGATGACTACATGAATCCTTCATCTCCATTATGTCCTATTATGTGTCAAATTCTCATTCAATTCAAGTACACTAAGTTCATTTTTTATACTTCTTAACCTTGTCTTTTAGGTCTACCTCTACCTTTCTTAACATAAGGCAATTCTAATGCATCTACTCTCCTAATCGAGTCATTGGACAATCGACGCTTTATGTGGCCAAACCATCTAAGGAGACTCTCTCAAATTTTATCTGCCATTAGAGCTACTCTAACTTTTTCCCAAACATAAACATTTCTCTTTTATCTATAGGAGTAAAGCCACTCATCCAGCTAAGCATCCTCATCTCTGCAACACTTAACTTAGTCTGATGCTTCTCTTTAATAGAACAACATTCTACTCCATAAACCATTGTAGGTCTTACCACCATCTTATAAAATTTTCCCTTAAGCTTAAGCAGTACTTTCTATCACACAATAGGCTACATGCAATCCTACAACATACACATTTCTCATTTTAATGACTTGTTCACCTAATGTCACAACACTACCACTATAACTTCTACAACTAAAATGACACTCCGTAAATAAACTAAATTAAATAAAATTAAAAATAAACCTAAATAAAAAACTAAAATAAATAAAAAAACAAAAATAAACCAAAATGTATTAGTTTACTTAATTTTAAAAAAATAAAAAGTAAAAAAATTAAAAAATTAAAAAAAACCCTAACCCAAAACCTTAAATCCTAAAGCTAACACCAAACCCTAAACTCAACCTAAACCCCAACCCTAAGACAATCCCAAACCTTAACCAAACCTAAACCCTAAAACCCTAAAACCCTAAACAAACCTAAACCCTAAATCCTAAACCTAAACCCTAAACCCTAAACCCTAAATCCCAAACCCAAAACACTAAACCCTAAACCATAAAAACCTAAAAAACGAAAACCAAAACAAAATAAAACCTAAAAATAAAATAAATAAAAAACCTAAACTTAAATAAAATAAAATAATAAAATTTAATAAAAACCTAAACTAAAACCTAAACCTAAATCTAAACCTAAAAAGAAAATAAAATAAAAATTAAAAACTAAACTAAAATAAAATAAATAAAAGTCTAAACTAAACAAAGAAATAAAAACCTAAATAAAATAAAAACTAAACCTAAAATAAAATAAAATAAACCTAAAATAAAATAAAATAAAAACTAAATCAAAACCTAAACCTAAAAAATAAAACCAAAAAATAAATAAATTATCAAACCTAAACCTAAAGGAAAAATAAAATAAACCTAAGCCTAAACTAAAATAAATAAAATCTAAACCTAAAATAAACTAAACCTAAACTAAATAAAGTAAAATAAACAAAAAATGTACCTAAACCCAAACTAAAAAATAATACCTAAAAATAAACATAAAATGAAAAGCTAAAACCTAAACTAAATAAAATAAAATAAAAACCTAATCCTAAACCTAAAAATAAAAAAATCTAAACCTAAAAAATAAAATAAAAATAAAACTAAATCAAAAAGTAAACATAAACCTAAACCTAAACCTAAAAAATAAAACTAAAATAAATAAACCTAAAATAAATAAACTAAACTAAATAAAAATAAAAATAAATCTAAATAAAAAGAAAAATAAAATAAACTAAAATAAATAAAAATAAACAAAATAAACCTAAACCTACCAATTACTTAATTTTAAAAAATAGAAAAAATAAAATAAAAAAATAAAAAAACCATAAACCCTAAGCCCTAAACCCTAAACCTACAACCCTATACCTTAAACCCCAAAGCCTAAACCTTAAACCCAAAACTTTTAAACCTACAACCTTAAACCCTAAAACCTAAACCCCAAACCCCAAAACCCAAACCCTAAACCCTAAACCCTAAACCATAAAAAGTGAAAAACCTAAACCTAACTAAAATAAAAAGAAAAATAAAATAAATAAATAAAATATAAACTAAAATGAAATAAAGAAATAAAATAAAATCAAAACATAAATTAAATTATGGATTAGGGTTTAGGGTTTTAGGGTATAGGATTTTAGGGTTTAGGGTTCATGGTTAGGGTTTAGGGTTTAGTGTTTAAGCTTTAGGGTTTAGGGATTTTAGGGTTTAGGGTTTAGGGTTTCTAGTTTAGAGTTTATGGTTTATGGTTAAGGTTAGGATTTTGGGTTTAAGGTTTAGGCTTTAAGGTTTATGGTCTAGGGTTAAAAGTTTAGGGTTTAGAGTTTTGTGTTTAGGGTTAGTTTATCCTTTAGGGTTTAGGGTTTAGGGTTTAGGGTTTTGTTTTTTTAAAATAAATTAAATGAACTGTTAATTTTATGTTTTATTTAGTTTTTTATTTTTTATAGTTTATTTTATTTTTATATTATTATTTTTTTTATTTACTTTAGTTTATTTATTTTAAGTTTATTTATTTTAGTTTAGTTTTTAGGTTTAGGTTTAGATTTATGTTTATTTTTTATTTTATTTTTTTTTTATTTTATTTTTTAGGTTTAAGTTTTATATTTTATTTTTGGGTTTAGGTTTAGGTTTTTATTTTATTTTTTTAAGTATAGGTTTTGTGTTTTTATTTTATTTTTATATTTAGGTTTTATTTTTTAGTTTAGGTTTTGGGTTTAGGTTTGGGGTGTGGTTTGGGTTTTGTTGGTTTTGGCTCAGGATTTGTTGGGTTTAGGGGCTCAGTTTTAGGGTAGGTTTTTTAAGTTTTGGGGTTTTATGATTTGTTAGGTTTTAGGTCTAGGGATCAAGTTTTAGTTTAGGGTTTAGGGATTTATGTTTTGTTTTTAATAGAGAACAAATTCATATTCAACATTTTAGAGTTTTTTTAAAATTAGTTAAACTGGTAGGTTTTGATTTTTTTAGCTTATTTAGTTTATTTTTTATTTATTTTATTTTATTTTGTTTTTTATCTTTATTTATGTTTATTTTTTATTTTTATTTAGTTTATTTTTTAGGTTTATTTATTTAAGTTTTTTTTTAGGATTAGGTTTAGGTTTATGTTTATTGTTTAGTCCAGTTTTCTTTTATTTTATTTTATTTTAGTTTAGGTTTTATTAATTATTTTTAGGTTTAAGTTTTTATTTTATATGTTTAGGTATATGTTTAAGGTTTTTATTTTAGGTTTGTTTTTAGGTTTTATTTTTAAGTTTAGGTTTAAATTTATTTTCAATTTATTCTATTTTATTTAATTTAGTTTTTATGTTTAATTTATTTTAGGTTTAGGTTTATTTTATTTTCTTTATTTAAGGTTCAGGGTTTTTTTAGCATAAGATTTAGCTTTATTTTTTATTTATTTTTATGTGTTCATTAAATGTTTATATTTTGGGTTTAGGTTTTTATTTTGTTATTTTATTTTTAGGTTTATTTTATTTTTTTAATTTAGCTTAGGTTTTTATTTATTTTTTTATTTTAGTATTTTCATTTTTTATTTTTTTTAGGTTTAAGTTTAGGTTTTATTTTATTTTAATTTTTTATTTTATTTAGGTTTAGGTTTATTTATTTATTTAATTTTTAGGTTTTATTCAGTTTAGGTTTTTAGTGTTTAGGGATTAGGGTTTAGGATTCAGGGTTTATGGTTTATGGTTTGGGGTTTAGGGTTTAGGGTTTAGAGTTGTTGGTTTTGGGTTTGGGGTTTAACGTTTAGGGTTAAGGGTTTAGGATATTTAAGGGTTTAGGGTTTAGGTTTTAGGGCATAGATTTTATCATTGTAGGTTTAGTCTTATTGGTTAAGGGTTTAGGGTTTAGGGTTTAGGGTTCCTTTTTTAAAAATTAAGTAAACTAGTAGGTTTAGGTTTATTTAGTTTACTTAGTTTATTTTAATTTACATTAGTTTATTTTATTTTTATTTTTATTTTTATTTAAGTTTATTTTTTATTTTTATTTATTTATTTTTATTTATTTTAGTTTATTTTTTATGTTTATGTTTATTTTTTTAGTTTAGTTTTATTATTATTTAATTTTTTTTTAAGTTTGGGTTTTCAGGGTTTTAGTGTTTAGTGTTTATGGTTTAAGGTTTAAGGTTTAGGATCATGGTCAAGGTTTAATGTTAGGTTTGGTTTAGGGGTTTAGTGGATTTAGGGTTTATGGTTTTAGGATTTAGGGTTTAGGGTTTATGGTTTTGGAGTGGTAAGGTTTAGGTTTAGGGTTTTGCATTTAGGGTAGGCAGCCAGGGTTTAGGTTTTAGGGTTTAGGATTTGGGTTTAGTGGTTTAGGGAGTTTTGTTTAGGGTTGATTTTAATTTAGGGTTTTATAATGTTGGCTCAGTTTTTAGGATGTAGGAATAGGGTTTAGGGCTCAGGTTTTTCAGCCTTTAGGATTTTGGGTTTAGGACCCCAAAAAAAAAATTAAAAGTACCAAGTTTATATTGGGGGTTTAGGGATTTAGGATTTAGGGTTTTATTTATTTTAGTTTAGTTTATTTTTATTTTTATTTTTTATTTTTATTTAGATTTATTTTTTTATTTTATTTATTTAAGGTTTATTTATTTTAGTTTAGGTTTATAATTTTATTTTATTTTTTAGGTTTAGGTTTAGGTTTAGGTATTTTTTAGTTACATTTTAATTTATTTTAATTTGTGAGTTTTAGGTTAAGGCCTGAGCTCAGTTTTTGATTTAGGGTGGGGTTTGGGTTTAGGGTTTTAGGGTGTAAGGTTTAGTGTGGGGTCAGAGTTTAGGGGTCCAATGTCAGCTTTAGTGGTTTAGGGTTATTATGGCTGGTCAGGGTCACTGAGTTTTAGGTTTTGGGTGGGAAGGGTTTTAGATCTGGGGTCAGCTTTAGGTAGGGTCATAAGTTTAGGGTTTAGGGTTATGGTTTTTTTTTATTCTTTATCTTTTATTTTTTATTTTTTTTAAGTTTAGGGTAGGTTTAGTTTGGGGAGTTTAGTGGAGAGGGTATTTTAGTTTAGCCATTTAAAACCATTTTAACTATAACTTTAGTTTGTTTTAGGTAGCTTTGGGGTCCATTAGGGTTTAGCAGATTAGGATCTGGGTTTAAGGTTTAGTGTTTAGGGTTAGGGTTTTGTATTTTGAGATTTAGGGTTTCAGAGTTTATGGTTTAGGGCTTTGGGTTTAGGGTTAGGGTTTAGGGTTTAGGATTTATTGTTTAAAGTTTAGGATTTAGGTTTAGTGTTCCAGTTTTATTTTAGGGTTTAGGGTTTAGGGTTTTTTAAGGTTTAAGGTTTTTTAGGGTTTAGGGTTTAGGGTTTAGGGTTTGTGGCTCAGGGTTTAGTGTTGTGGTTTAGGTTTAGGTAGGGTGGTTTAGTGTTGTAGCTTTAGGGTTTAATGTTTAGGGTTAGGTTTAGGGTTTAAGTTTTAGGGTTTCGGGTTTATTGTTTAGGGTTTATGATTTAGGGTTTATGATTTTTTTTTCAAATAAAGTAAACCGATAAGTTTAGGTTTATTTAGTTTAAATAGTTTATTTTATTTTTTAATTTCATTTAGTTTTATTTTTTAGTTTTATTTAGTTTAGTTTATTTATTTTAGGTTTATTTATTTTAGTCAGGTTTTAATTTTGTTTATTTTATTTTTAGTTTAGGTTTATTTTTAGAGTTTATTTTATTTTATTTTAAGTTTAGGATTTTAGGTTTTAGGTTTAGGGTTTAGGGCCCAGGTTTATGGAGTGGTATGGTTTTGGGTTTAGGGTTTATGGTTTAGGGCCCAGGATTTTGGTGGGGTTTGGGAGGCCCAGGTGTGCCTGGTGGAGGTAAGTGGAGGTTTAGGGTTTAGGAGGGCTCAGGATGTTGGTTTAGGGAGTCTGAGGGTTTGGAGCAGAGGATTTAGGTTTAGGGTTTTGGCGGGGGTTTTGGTGGGGTCTTTAAGTGGGTGGGTTTAGTGTGGTCAGTGGTTTTAGATTTAGTCCTAGGTTTGGAGGGGTTATGCCTGAGGGTTTATGGAGGTTTAGGTTTAGTGGTTTAATTTATGGTTTAGGTTTTGGTCTTTTTTGATTTAAAATAAAGTAGGTGCTTTTTTTAAACCTTATTTATTTTATTTATTTTTTTATTTAGGTTTATTTTATTTTATTTATTATTTTAGGTTTATTACTTTAATAAATTTTTAGTTTAGGTTTATGTTTAGGTTTATTTTTAGTTGACTTTAATTTTATTTTATTTTAAGTTTAGGTTTTGGAATTTTGTTTTAGGGTTTAGAGTTTAGGATTGGGTATAGCATTAGGGTTATATAGTGTCAGGGTTTAGGGTTTAGGGTTTAGTGTCCGTGATTTAGGATTTAAGGTTTGGTTTGTGGTTTAAGTTTAGGGTTTAGGTTTGGGGTCTGGGTAGGGTTTAGGTCAGTTTAGGGTTAATCTTATTTTAGGTTTTGAGTTTAGGTTTTACGGTTTAGGTTTAGGGTTTAACATTTTTTGGTTTTAGAGTTTTGGTTTAGGGTTGAGGTATTTTTATTTATTTTTAGGTTATTTTTAGTTTCTTTTTTAAGTTTTGGTTTAAGTTTATGTTTCTTTTTTAGTTTAGTTTTATTTTTTTTTGTTTTTGTGGTTTAGGTTTTATTATTTATTTTTAGGTTTAGGTTTAGGTTTTTATTTTATTTTTTTAAGTTTAGGGTTAAGGTTTTTATTGTAGGTTTATTTTTAGGTTTTATTTTTTACTTTATGTTCAAGTTTATTTTGAATTTATTTTATTTTATTTAATTTATGGTCTAGGTTTAATTTATTTTAGGTTTAAGTTTAGGTTTTATTTATTTTACTTTAGTTTATTTTAGTTTATTTATTTTAAGTTTTGGTTTTTTTAGTAAAGGTTTAGGTTTTATTTTTTATTTATTTTTAGGTTTTATTTTAATGTTTATATTTTAGGTTTAGGTTTTTATTTAGTTTTTATTTTATTTTAATTTAGATTTTTTAATTTTAATTTTTTTGTTTAGTTTTTATTTTATTTATGCTTTTTTATTTTAAGTTTATTTTATTTATTTAGTTTACTTATGGTTTTTATTTATTTTATTTTATTTTAGTTTTTATTTTCTATCTTATTTTATTTTTAGGTTTAGGTTTAGCTTTAGCTTTAGGTTTTAGTTTATGTTTTTATTTGATTTGTTTTATTTTATTTTATTTTTATTTAGGTTTAGGTTTTTTATTTAATTTATTTTTAGGTTTTATTTAGTTTAGGTTTAGGTTTTTAGGTTTTTAGGGTTTAGGGATCAGGGGGGTAGGGTTAGGTGTGGTTTAGGCAGGGTTTAGGGTTGTAGGATTTAGGGTATAGGGTTTAGAGTTTTTTAGCTTTTAGGGCTTAGGGTTTAGGTCTTAGGCTTTATTGTTGTAGGTTTAGTCTTAGTTGAGTATGGGTTTATTTTTGGCTCAGGGATCATGGTCTGGGGTTTTTTTTAAATTAAGTAAACCGGTAAGTTTTCATTTATTTAGTTTACTTAATTTATTATTTATTTATTTTAGTTTATTTTATTATTATTTTATTTAGGTTTATTTATTATTTTTATTTAGCTTAGTTTATTTATTTTAGGCTTATTTAGTTTAGTTTAATTTTTTTAGGTTTAGGTTTAGGTTTAAGTTTATTTTTTTAGTTTAGTTTTATTTTTTAGGTTTTTAGTGTTTAGAGTTTGTGGCTCAGTTTAGGGTTTAGGGTAGGATTTTAGAGTTGTGGTTTTAGGTTTTAGGTTTAGGTCAGGTCAGTGTCAGCTTTAGGGTTTAGGGTTAGCATGGGTTTAGGGTTTAGGGTTTAAGTGGGGGGAGGGTGGGTGGGTTTGGGTTAGGGAGGGTTTAGGGAGGTTTAGGGGTTTAGGTTTATGGTTTAGGGAGGCTCATTTAGGGTCCAATTTTAATTTAGGGTTTAGAGTCACTACTTGGGTTTGTAGGTGTTGTGTTTAGGTTTAGGGTCTGTCCCACCCATTGTAGTTTAGGTTTAGGGTTTAAGACTGATTTAAAGTTTTTTTAAAAAAAAGCAAACCAAGAGGTCAGTTTATTTATTTATAGTTTATTTATTATTTATTTAGGGTTTAGTTTGGATGGATTAGGGTTGGAGGTGGTGTCAATGAAGGTGTGAGGCTCAGTGAGGTCTGGTTTTGGTTGGTTGGGTTTTGGGTTTTGGTTTTGGGGTTTGGGGTTTAGGTTTAGGGTTTGTGGTTTAGATTTAGTTATGGAGGGTTTAGGTTTAGGGTGGTTGTGGTTTATTTAGTGTTAGATTTTTTTCTTTTAAATTTTTTTATTTTTTTATTTTTTGGGTTTATGATTTATGGTTTAGGGTTTAGGGTTATGGGTTTAGGGTTTAGGTTTTAGGTTTAGGGTTCAAGTTTTAATTTAGGCTTATTTTTAAATTAAGTAAATCGATAAGTTTAGGTTTTTTTTTTTAGTTTATTTTTACGGTTTGGGGTTTAGGGTTAGACTAGAGTTTAGGTAGATTAGTGTGTAGGGTTTCCATTTTGGGGTTTAGGGTTTAGTGTTTTTTTAGGGTTTAGGGTCTTTTTGGGTTTTGGGTTTTGGGTTTAGGGTTTAGGGTTAGTTTTAGGGATTAAGGTTTTGGTAAACCCTAAACCTTGAACCCTAAAAAACCCTTAACCCTTAACCCTAAACTAACCCTAAAACCTAAACACTAATCCCTAAACCCTAAACCTTAAACCCTTAACTCTAAACCCTAAACCTGAAACCCTAAAACCCTAAACCTTAAACCCTAAACTAACCCTAAACTCTAAACCCTAAACTAGCCCTAAACTCTCAACCTTAAACCAAAAAAACCTTAAACCCTAAAGTCTAAACCTTAAACCATAAACTAACCTTAAATCCTAAGCTAACTCTAAAACCTAAACCCTATAACCACTAAACCCTAAAGCCTAAACACTAAACTGCAAACCCTAATCCCTGAACCCTAACCCTAAACCTTAAATCCTAAAATCCTAAACCTTAAAACCCTAAACAAACTAAATGCACCCCTCCTCTCGGCCGTGGCTCTCTCTGGCGATTTCGTGTTCCCTTTCATTTTTCTTATGGTTTGGCCGCTCCTCGGCCTTCCCCGATCATATTTTCTGGTTTATTGCTCTCGATTTGGCCACTTATGTGATTTTTCCTTGATCTTACAATGGCGGAGGCACCGCTTTCCGTGCAATCGAGCTCGTCGAACTTGGAGGCGTCGGCTAAGCCTTCCGATCTACATGGTAATTTGGATCCGACTTCATCCGTTACTGCGCCTGCTATTAAGTCCTTCAAGGATGCATTATCTAGTAAGAACACTTGCTCTAATGATTTAGTTAACTTAATCTCAACTTCCTTCTGTGGAATGTCGGTTGTAATGTGCTCAGATCTTGATGTGGGAAAATTGACAAACCCCTTTGAATTTTCATTAGTTGGAAAATTCTCCTTACTTCGCCCGACTCTTGACAATATCCGATCCTTCTTTCATAGCCTAAAGCTTGGGGAGTTTTCACTATCGGGTTGATCGATCCTAGGCATATCCTTAGGCAGCTATCGAATGATTTAGACTACTCAAGAGTCTTTGCTCGTCGCTCCTACTTTGTGTACAATTGTTAAATGAGGCTCTTGAAATGGTCACCTCTTTTTGATGTCAAAGAGGAATCCCCTATTGTTCCTTTATGGCTAGCCTTTCCAAACATGAGGATACATTATGTTAGCCATGAAGTCCTATTTGCAGTTTGGGCTCTCTTTGGTAGGCCCCTTCAAATTGATCAAGCCACCACCAGAGATCTCGCCATCGACATATCTTGGTTGAGATTGATATTACCAAAAAGTACCCTAAAGAAGTTTGGATCGGTTCGGAAACATTTGGGTACAATCAGAAAGTGGAATTTGAAAATTTTCCTATTTTTTGCACACACTGTAAGATCCATGGTCATGACAAGCATGAATGCTAATCTTAAAAGATTAAATTGTGGATCCTAATCCCACTCTAGGAAATGAAAAAACTAATAATGCCTAAAGCTACTCAAAATGGAACTCACCCTCCTACCCCTACTCCTTTACTATCCATTGATTTATTGGAGAATAATGAGGTAAAAATAATGATATTGAGGTTTGTGAGGAAACTAATGATAACTTATTTAACATTATTTGATTTGAATGGGTAATTACATCAAACAATTTTTACAAAATGTTGATACTTTGGTGATGGAATACTCATCATGGAAATGAAATAATTGTGCTATGGTGTCACAAATCTCTTCTATTACCTCAGAGTGATATCCATGCCAATCCAATTTCTCAACCTAACTTTGAAATCGAAGAAAGAGAAATCACCATTAAGAATGCTTTGAAATATACTACTCTTATTCTAAATATCACCAACCACTCCCTTTCTGATGGAGATACATTGGACATAGATAGGCCTTTTCAAACTGTTATTAAAAAAAATCCCTTAAAGCTTGAATGTTCACTAATAGATCCACTAGAACCACTCGATCTTCTCTAACGTCTCACAAATAATTGCTTCATGCTCTCTTTTTCTTCTCCTTCAATTTTTTTGTTATCTCTTTTCTTTTCCTTCCACCTTTTTATGATCAATTTTCTTATTTGGAATGTTCAGGGTATTAGGACTCTCAGTGTCTGTAATCGTGTTAGGAGCCTTTGTCGCACTCATAACATAACCTTACTTGTTGTTATTGAGCCATTCATTCACTCTTCTAAAAGTGCCCATCTTGCTAGAATGCTTGGCTTTCAAAATTTGTTTTATAATATTAGTAATAAAATTTGGTGTTTTTGGAATAATTTAATCAACATTTCTATCCTTGATGATCTCGAACAATTGGTTAATGTTCAAATCTCATTGGGTGATTTTTCTGCTCTTGGTTCCTTTATCTATGCTTCTTGTAATAGAGCTGGTAAGAACATTCTTTGGGATCACTTAAGAACCTTCGCCTCCTCGGTTAACAAACCCTGGTCGGTTGGGGGTGATTTCAACACTATTATCGCTTCCTCGGAAAGGAGGGGAGGTTGCTCTCCTAACATCCATTCCATGGAAGATTTCTCTAATATGATCCTTGATTGCAACCTGATTGATATTGGTTTTTCTGGCTCCAACTATACATGGCATAACTCTATACTTTAGCTGCGGCTTGATAGAACCCTCTTTAATTCCCTTTGAATCAATCAATGGCCCCTCACTTCTGTTGAGCATTTGAGCAGAACTTTGTCTGACCATGCTCCACTTTTGATCTCTATCAAAACTTCTTCCAGTAATCTTTCCTCCCCTACTCCTTTTAGATTTCAAAATATGTGGACTCAACATCGTGATTTCATTAATGTTGTTTCCATTAATTGAATGGCCCCTATTCACCCGGACAATTTCGTTAAAGGCATGATTCGTCTTTGGCTCAAGCTCAAAATACTTAAACAAAACCTAAATTGGTGGAACAAGCATCATTAAAAAAATCTTTTTGCCAATCTCAAAATTATGGAACAATTAGTTTGCTCCCATGAAGATGTTGTCTTAACTGATCCTAGTAAGCTTGATGAGTTGAACACTGCTAAAGATAACTTGATAAATTATCAGAATATGGAGGAAACCTACTGGCGTCAAAAGGCCTCTAGCAAACATATAGCAGATGCTGAGAGAAATACAATATATTTCCATGCTCGTTTGAAAAAAAGGAAAGACTTAAACTCTATTCAAAAAATCAAAAATATTAACGATAGCTGGATCACTGATAATAATGAAATTAAATATTCTGTCATACAACATTTTCAAAATTTATTAAACATCAACCCTCCCTTAGAAGCCCTCTCCAACACACACCTGATCCCCTCTATGATTACTAATGATGAAAACCATTTACTCACTATGCGTCCTACGGAAGCTGAGATTAGTAGTACTCTCACTAGCATGAGATGCATAATCCTTAATTTTTTGGGGAATTAACTCTTGCTCTTCCTTCTTTTGGCAAGATAACTGGTGTGGATGTGGGTCCATTGATGACTTACTCTCCACCCATTCCACTGCCGCTATTAAAGTGAAATCTTTCTAGCAGAATAATATGTGGAACAATAGTAAGCTTACTGATTATATTCCTTCTTTTCTCTTGAACAAACTTACTACTATTCCTATCATTCCTACCAATCAAGATCAGATCCTTTTTAAGCTCTCAGAGAATGGTGATTTCAACTTTAAAAATGTTTGGCTTCACATTAAAGAAACTCATGATTCTTCCAATGTGTTTCTCAAACTTGGAATAACACTATCCCTACTTCTTATTATATTCTTACTTGGCATATTTTGAAAAACTTCATCCCTGTTGACTCCTTATTGTGGGGTAAAGGTTTTCAATTACCTTCAAAATGTCAATACTGCTTTCACATTGAGAATGTGAATCATGTCTATGTTAACAGGGCCATTGCTTCAAAACTTTGGATTTGGTATGATGATCTCTTTAACATTGTCATTTTCAATGGCTCCCTAACTTTATATCAACTTCTTGAAGTTTATTTTGACAACACTATTGAAGGTCACATTAAATTCATAACTGCTATCACTCTTATTTGGTTCATATGGTTGGACAGAAATGATGCAAAACATCGTGAGATCCCCATGAACCACATGAGGATAATTTCTAGAATTAAAAACAAAATTCGTGACTTATTTAATGCCAATCTCATTCACTACAAACAATTCAAAGGATATAAATTTATGGCCAATAAACGAGGTCTTAACTTACTGGATCAACCCTATTATAGAAATGACAAGATTGTTTATTGGGTAAAACCTCATCATCATACTATTAAAATTAACACTGATTGCTCTGTCTCTCATAAAGGTTCAGTTGTGGTGGCATTTTCTAAATCTTAATGGTAAAGTCCTATGTGCTTTTGCTTACCCCTTAATTGCTCTGTTCCTTTTCTTGAGCTCATGGCGGAAAGCTCTTGAGATTTGCCTTCAAAATGGTTGGCTCAATATTTGGATTGAGGTGGATGCCCTTCTGCTGATTGATCTTTTGCCTTCCACCAAAATGAGCAACACTGAATTGTACTACCTTCTCAAGAAAACTAGAGCTCTTCTTACCCAACTTAATTTTAACATCACTCATGTATGGCATGAGGGTAATACATGTGTTGATTACCTTGCCAATCTGGGAGCTAGATTGGATGGTATAATCTTCTTTGATCAACTCACCCTACCCAAACATTTGTGTGGCTTGGTTAATTTGGATAATATTGGGCTCCCTTATCTCAAAAATTAATCTAGCCTATGAGATTGATCTAGTTCAATATCTGTTTAACTGCATTCCCATTTTATATTCTGTGTTATTGTTTTCTTGGGTTTTGCTGATGTTTCACCCAGATACTACTTGCTATTTTGATTTCTGTGACATGTGCTGTTGGTTTAATTGCATTTCCTTTAATTGGGAGCTTCCTGCTTTTGTTACTTACATTGATAAAGTGTTGCTGTGCCTCTCAAATTTGCTGATGCATCATCCTAATACTCCCACTTGGTCAATTTCTGAGCTGTGTGACATCTGCTGTTGGTTTACTATCCCTAATCTTGATTGAGGTCTTACTGTAAATGCTGCCTCCATTGTTAATGATAAGGGGTTTACTTATTGTTGGAGGAAGATATACTACTTAATGCTCTATTTGTTGCTGTTGTATTTTTTGATCAACAGGGACATATTTCTTTTCTTTTTTTGGAATTATAATCTAAGATCCTTGCATCAATGCTTAACAGATATCCCTCTGTTCAACTTTACAGCTGAGCCTAACTTATCTGATATTCTTCTCCTTATTATGGATTGGAATTACCACTGGATTTCCAATTTTAGTGATGCTATGGGATTAGCTGCTGGCAATAAATTTTGTATCTTGCTGGTTATCAAAGATGAAACTGCTTGGAACCACTTAGTAACCTATGTTGTATCAATGTTACTTCCTAGTGTTTCTTATGTAGGATGCAATATTTATTCTGATGTTTTAATGTTTGGTTGTTGGATTTTTGGGCCTTTTGTCATGTAGGCTGCTCTTAAGGTTGGTTTGCTGAAGGTAATTGCTAATCCCCTCTTCTCATCCTGAATGGGGTAGAATCGACTTCCTTTGTTGTAATCAATTTGCAGGCTAACCTTGTGGTTTTTGTCGTTGCCTATTTTTATCCGACTAACTTTGTCGCTTTGCTACGATCACCTAATTTGATATCTTCTCCCCTTTAGCTCTATTAAAATTGTGCACAGCACTATTATTACCAAACTGCATAATTTGATTTTAGCTAATGCTTCTGGGGTTTTGGATTATCTTGATCTGCTGGCTTTTGCTTTGTTGCTTGTCTCTTTTATTAGCTTTTGGGCTGCTACTGATTATCTCATTTCAGCTAGCTTTGGCCTGATCCTTTCCCTATCCTTCTGGGACTTTACTTTTGTTTTGTATATTTGCATTGGGGGGTTTTTTTTGGCCAATTTGCTATTAATTATCATCTTGGTTGTTGGTGATCTGATCTGACTTTGCTGCAAGCTATTTCTGGGGTTGTCCTTCTTGTCCAGCAGGGTGCCTTTGGAGTTGCTTTGCTGATTGCTTTGGGTAACCTCTTTCTTCCAACCTACCAGGAGAGTGTCTGTTATCTCCTGTTTATCCTTATCTCCTTGCAGGTTTGGACTTTCTTAATGGTTTTTCATTTTTATTTCTGTCAGGGTTTTTTTGTTGGTTCTTTGTGGGTTTTTTTTCTAAGGCATTGTCTATTTGTATTAGGTGATTCTTTGGACAACTTGCTATTCTTTATCTTGTTTGTTGGCTTCTCTGGATCTTTGATTCCTTTGTTCAGCTAGCTGCTTCTGCGGTTGTCTTTCTTGTTCAACAGGGTGCTGTTGTTTTGCTGATTGCTTTGGCTAATTTTTCCCCTTTCTACTAGGAATGTGTTTTCCTGTTTATTCTTATCTCCTTGCAGAATCAGGTTTTATTCATGGCTTCTCAGTTTGCCTACCTCGTGGTTGTGGGTTTAGCTGCAAGCCTATTTTCCCATTTATGGAAGGGATTTTCTGTTGGGCCTGCAGTTGATTTCAGTTGCTGCTATCTTTTCTCCTCAGCTTGCCTTGGCCAGGCCTTTTCCCTCTCTATTTGGAAAGCATCTTCCATTTTGATTGGGTTGGTTGTTAGCTAACTTGCTGTTCTTTTCTATCTTGGTGGTTGGCTGTTATGGATCATTAGATCTTATGTTCAGCCTCCTGTTACTGTGGTTGTCTATCCTATTTTGCAAACTGATTTTGATGTTATTTTGCTTAAATTTGGTGGGGGTAATAATTGCATTATTGCTTACACAGATGGCCTTTGGATTTTTGGGTCCTTTATCAAGCAGGATGTCTTTATGGTTCTCGACTATTTTCTGCCCATTCTGGTTATGGGCTTTTAGGTTATTGTTGTTATCATATCCCTTTACCTTCTTCTTATCTACTGTTGTCCTCCCATTTCCTGTGGTCATTTGGGCTTGGGGTATGCTGTTTCCCTTATCCAGCAGGTTGTTTTTGTGGTTGTTGGCTCTTTCCTGCACAATTTGATTATTGGCTTCTGGGTTTTTGCTGTTAGCATTTGGACTGCAGCTGAATTCATATGCTGCTATTTTTTCCCTCTAGCTTATGCTACATTTGTGCAGATGATTGTGACTATACTTTTGCCTCACTTGATTTTAATCTTTGCATTGTTTAATCTCATTGGGTAGATTTATGGCCACCTAGCTGGCTATTACTCTCAGGATTGTTGGCTGAAATGGATTAATGAGTTTGATCATAAGGAAACTATTTCTGTGGTGTTATCTCTGATTGTCTCTTACTGGATTTGTCTATGGTGGGGAGCAGCCCTTTACCTGTTTCTTCCTATTTGTTGTTGTACTTCCATTTCCTGTGGTAATTTAGGCTTGGGGTATGTTATTTCCCTTTATAATTGCTGTTCTCAATTTTATGAAATAAGGAGGTTGTTAAGAGATGCATTACTTACACTCTTTGCTTATCTTTTGATGGGAAATAACCCTGAGTTGCTTACTGGACTGTTTACCAAGAATGTATATTTATTAATGTTCTATAGGATTGGAATGGGGTTAATTCTCGCTCTTGCTTTTTTTGGTCGGTTTGCGAGATTTCAAAATTTTATATTTATTATCCTTTAGATCTGGATTCCAGTATAGATGACCTAACATTGATGGCTCTCTTTCATTTGAGTTGGGATTATGATGCCATGGAGCCTCATATGATGACATATATTTAACATGGGATCCCCTTACCCACTTTGCTCTTTGCTGCTCTTTCCACTTCTATGTATACGACTTTGCTTATTCTTGCAGGTATTTTGGCTCAAAAGATCTTCATCAAATGGCTTCTATATAAGTTTGTTGGCTATGATGGCTGTGATGCTTTCACTCTATTTTGGTTTGGTAGTAGCTCTTGTGATGTAACCCTTTTATGAAGTTCAGATGCTCATATTTCCATCTCCCAACTTGTGTGACGAGCTGAGCCTCCTCTATCCCACTTCTTTATTATTACCATTTTCGATCTTGTCGCTCTCACTTATCATTTTCTCGACTACTATAACCGCTCTAACTTCTTCCGTTTACAATCTTGTGTGTTTTTCTTTTTTCTCTTGCGTTGCTCCATAGTATCATGCATTCTCACTTCCTACAGAACATTGGCCCTCATCCTTCATTTGCTTACTTTTGTTAATCACTTTATATCTTTTGTTTGTTTTACTCTTTTCTTTTTCTAGATGTACTGGGATTTACTCCCTAGTCGATTGTAGCTCTTTGAGCAGTAGTTCTGGAGTTTATCCCCTTTAAGGACCTTGTAACTCCTTTTTTGTGGCAATAAAATTCCCCCTATATGAGGTTTCCCAAAAAAAAAAAAATCTTAAAACCCTAAACTGTAAACCCTAAACCCTAAGCCCTAAACCCTAAAAACCTAAAAACTTAAACTTAAACTAAATAAAACCTAAAAGTAAAATAAATAAAAAAGCCTAAACCTAAATAAAGTAAATAAATAAAATAAAATAAAAACCTAAACCTAAAAATAAAATAAAATAAAAATAAAAATATACTCAAATAAAATAAAGATAAACCTAAACTAAACTAAAAAAATAAAATAAACCTAACAATAAAAAACATTAATGAAATAAAAACTAAACAAAAAATAAAACTAAAATAAACCTAAAATATAATAAAAAACTAAATAAAAACCTAAACCTAAAATATAAACCTAAAATTAAAACCTAAAAATAAATAAAAAATAAAACCTAAACCCTAAACTAAGAAAAATTAAACCTAAACTAAATAAAATAAAATAAACTAAAATAAATAAATCTAAAAATAAACTAAACTAAAATAAATGAAACATAAACCTAAACATAAAATAATCTAAAACTAAACATAAACCTAAATCCAAAATAAAATAAAATAAACTAAAAATAAACATAAACCTAAACTAAAAAATAAAACCTAAAATAAAAACCTAAACTTAAACCTACAAAAATAAAATAAAAACCTTAACCAAATCCAAAAAACAAAAAATAAAACCCAAACCTAAAAAATAAAATAAAAATAAAAATCAACTAAAAAAATCTAAACCTAAATCTAAACCTAAAAAATAAACTAAAATTAAAAACCTAAACTAAAATAAATAAACCTAAAATAAATAAATTAACTTAAATAAAAAAATACCTAAATAAAAATAAAAAATAAATTAAATAAACCTAAACCTACCAGTTTACTTAATTTAAAAATAAAAAAATCAGAAATCCTAAATCCTAAACCCTAAATCCTAAACCCAAAAGCTTAAACCTCAAAACTAACCCTAAACCTTAAACCCTATACCCTAAACCTTAAACCCTAAAAAACCTTACACCTAAAACCCTAAACTGAATGCCCTAAACCATAAACCCTAAACCCTAAGCCCTAAAAACTAAATCCTAAAAAATCATAAACCTTAAATCCTAAACCCTAAAGCCTAAATACTAAACCCTACACCCTAAACCCTAAACCATAACCTTAAACCCTAAATCATAAAACCCTAAACCCTAAAACCCAAAACCCTAAACCCTAATCCCAAAAAAACCTAAAATGTTAAACCTAAACAAAATAAAACCTAAAAATAAAATAAATAAAAAAATTTAAACCAAAATAAAATAAAATAAACCTATGAATAAATAACTTAAATAAAATAAAACTACATAAATAAAATAAAATAAATAAAAAACTAAATAAAATAAAATAAAATAAATATAAACCTAAACCATAAACCTAAACTAAAATAAACTACAAATAAATAATAAAACTCTAAACCCTAAAACCAAAAGCTCTAATACTAAACTCCTAACCTTAATTTAAACCCTAACACCCTAAACCCTAAACTTAAAACCCTAAATAACCTAAACCCTAAATATAAACCCTAAACACTAAACTAAACGTTCAACTTAAACCCTAACCCTAACCTATAAACACTAACCCTAAAACCTTAAATCTAACCTTAAACTTAAACACTAACCTAAACTATAAACCTAAACTTAAACCTTAAACTCCTAACCTTAACCTAGGCCCTACTACTGAGCCCTCCTAGGCCCTGGAACCCAACCCTGGGCCCTGGGCCCAGTGCCCCAGGCCAAAACCTGAGCCCTGAGCCACTAGGCCCCATGACCTGCCTGACCACTAAACCACAACTAAAGAGCCCCTTTGTGCCTGGGCCTGGGCCCTAAAAGACCCTGACCTAAACCTAAAACTACCAAACAGGCAACCTGGGCATTAAACTGAGCCCAAACCCTGACCCTAAGGCTAGTCAAAACCCTAAACCCTAAAATCTAAAAGAGTGTGAGCCCAAACCCTAACCCCTAAAACTAAAAACCTAAACCTGCACTAAATAAAGCCTAAAAATAAAAAATAAAAAAAACCTAAATAAAATAATAAAAAATAAAAATAAAAACCTAAAACTATAATAAAATAAAATAAAAAATAAAAATAAACTAAAATAAAATAAAGAAAAACTAAACTAAACTAAAAAATAAAACTAAGAATAAAAAATAAACTTAAAATAAAGTTAAAATAAACCTAAACTAAAATAAAATAAACACTAAATAAATACTTAAACCTAAAAAATAAACCTTAAAACAAATAAAAATTAAAGCCTAAACCCTAAACTAAAAAAAGTCCTAAACCTAACATAAAAATAAAATAAATAAAATAAAATAAACCTAAACCAAAACTAAAATAAATATAACCTAAACCTAAACTTAAAATAAACTAAACTCTAAAACCTGATAAACCTAAAACTAAACTTAAACCCTAAGAATGGGCATAACCTTGACGACAGGAATATCACCATCAACTAGGCTCAGTCGAGATCTTGTGGTGGAGGTGAAGTCGGAGGTGGCTATTATCACAGTGGTGGTGGGGGATCTAGAGGTGCTCGTGGATATGAAGGTGGTGGTAAGATCCATGGTGGTTATGGAGGCGGGAGGAGTAACGGAGGTTACAATTGTCGTGGTGGCGGAGGGAGAGATCGGGAATATGATGGTAGATCTCGCTACTAGAGAGACAAGGATGGTTCTTATGGGACTGGAGAAACTGAGGAATGGCCGATCCGATCTGCTGCTTATGGAACTGTGTCTTTATAACAAAAACAGTTCTACTTATCTAAGGTTTTTTATTTTCTCTATGGGTGCTCATTTCTTATTTATATCATCGCTTGTGTCATAGAAAACTTGGGGTGCTACTTTGGTTAATGAGTTCAAAAGGAAGAAATGTTGAATATGAATTTATTCTCTATTAAAAAATAACCTTAAACCTTAAACCCTAAACCTACTAGTTCACTTAATTTTTTTTTTTAAAAAAAAACCATAAACTCATCTATACCCCAATACCTTACCCTACCTTCTAACCTAACCCTAATCCCTACCCCTAAACCCTAAAAACCCAAAACCACCACCTTTTTCTCATTAAAGCCTCCCACCCTAAAATTAAACCCTACTCTAAACCACAACCCTCCCTAAACCATACCCTACCATAAACCCTCCACCCAAACCTGCTGCCCCACCATAAACCCCAACCCTAAACCCTAAACCTATTACTAAATAAAATAAATACCTAAAACTTAAAATGAAATAAATAAAAACATAAATTAAAATAAAATAAAATAAAATAAAATGAAGCATAAACTAAAATAAACCTAAACTAAAACCTTAACCTAAAAAGAAAATAAAATAAAAAATAAATTAAAATATAATAAATAAAAATCTACACTAAACTAAAAATAAAAATAAAACTAAACCTAAAATAAAAATAAATTAAACTTAAAATAAAATAAAATAAAAACTAAATAAAAACCTAAACTTAAATAATAAACCTAAAAATAAAACTTAAAAATAAATAAAATATTAAACTTAAACCCTAAAAAAAACCAAACCTAAAATAAAATAAAATAAACTTAGACTAAAAAATAAACAAAAATAAATAAAACAAACAAACCTAAATCTAAAATAAACTACACCTAAACCTAAATCTAAACTAAACAAAATAAAAAACCTAAAAATAAACCTAAACCTAAACTTAAAAATAAAACCTAAAAATAAACCTAAAACTTAAACCTAAAAAAGGAAAATAAAAAACTATACCTAAACCTAAAAATAAAAAATAAATCTTAAACTTAAAAAATAAGTTAAAAATAAAACTAAATTAAAAAATAAAAATAAACCTAAACCTAAAAGATAAACTAAAATAAAAAACAAAAACTAGAGTAAATAAACATAACTAAATAAAAATAAAAAATAAAATAAACTAATATAAATGAAAAATAAAATAAAAAACTAAGTAAACATAATCCTATTAGTTTTCTTAGTTTTTTTTTTATTTTAAAAACCCTAAACCCTAAACCTCAAACCTAAAACTCAAAACCCTAAACCCTAAACTGTAAAAACTCTAAACCACAAAACTAAAATTAAACCCTAACCCCTAAACCTTAACCTGAGCCCTAGGCCTAAAATAAACCACTGAGCCCTAAATCCTGAGCCATAAACAAATCCTAAACCTAAACCCTAAACCTAAAATCTTAAACATAAAAATAAAATTAAAATAAAACTCAACTAAAAAATAAACCTAAACCTAAACCTAAAAATAAACCTAAACCTAAACACAAACCTAAAAAAATAAATTAAAATAAAAAACCTAAATTAAAATAAATTAATAAAAAAAATAAACTAAATAAAAAAATAAGCCTAAATAAAAATAACCCTCAAACTTAAACCTTAAACCCTAAACCCAAAATCTTAAACCCTAAACCTAAACCTTAAACCCTAAAACTAACCCTAAACTCTAGAACCTAAATGTACAACCACCAAACCCTAAAATTAGAAACCTAAATTGTGCCAATTTGTAATAAATAAAAAATAAACCAAATAAACTAAATAAAAAAACCTGAACCAACCGGTTTACTTATTTTAAAAAAAATCCCTAACCCTAAACCAAAACCCTAAACCATAAAACTAACCTTAATCCCCAAACTTTAAACCCTAAAACATTAAACCTTAAACCCTAAATCGTAAACCATAAAGCCCTGCCTAATCCCTTAACCCTAAACCCTAAAACCTACAACCGCAAACCCCAAACCTTAAACCCCAAACCTTAAACCCTAAACCCTAAACCCAAAACCCTAAAACCCTAAAACCATAAACCCTAAACCCTAAACCCTAAAACCTACAACCCTAAAACCTAACAAGCTAAAACCCTAAACCTAAATCAAACAAAAAAAACATAAAAATAAAATAAATTGAAAATATAAACTAAAACATAAACATAAACCTAAATGTAAAATAATAAAATAAAACATAAAAACTAAACTAAAATAATATAAAACCAAAATAAATTAAAAACTAAACCTAAAATAAAAATAAAATAAACATAAAATAAAATAAAATAAAAACTTTAACCTAAAATATAAATGTATAAGTAAAACCTAAAAATAAATAAAAAATAAAAACTAAACCCTAAATAAAAAAACTAAACCTAAAATAAAAATAAAATAAACCTAAACCTAAGCTAAAATAAATTAAGCAAAAATAAGTAAAATAAAATAAACTAAAAATAAACCAAAAGATAAACTAAAAATAAAACCTAAAATTAAATCAAATATAAAATCCTAAAACCTAAAACTAAAAGAAGAAAATAAAAACCTAAACCTAAACCTAAAATAAATAAAAAAAACTTAAACCTTAAAAATAAATAAAATTAAACTAAACTTAAAAATAAAAATAAACATAAACCTAAACCTAAAAAATAACCTAAAATAAAAAACCTAAACTAAAATAAATAAACCAACCTAAATAAAAATAAAAAATAAACCTAAATAAAATAAAAATTAAAGTAAACTATAATAAATAAAAAATAAACTAAATAAACTAAATAAATCTAAACCTACTAGTATAGCTTTTTTCTTATATAAAAAAACCCTAAACCCTAAACCCTAAACCTTAAACCTAAATCCAAAACATTAAACCCCAAACCTATAAAGGTCTTGCCTAAACCCTAGAGCCCTGGTTAAACCCTAGGTCACAAATAAAAGGCCAAGGCCTAAACCTGTACCCTGGATCCTAACCAGGCCACAACCACACTGAGCCATAAACCCTGGGCCTTCAAGGCCATGTGTCTTAATCTTATACGTGACCCTACCCTACCATGGCCCTCCCTAAATTGTACTAAATTATACCATGACCCTAAAGCTAAACTAAATCCTACACTACCAAAACTAACTGAGCCCAAACCCTACCAAAAGTAACCCTGGACCAGACCCAAACCACTGAGACCACTGAGCCCACCAAACCAACCCAAAAAATGAAGCTAAAGCCTAAATCAAACTAAAACCTAAATATAAAATATAAAAAATGAAACCAAAGAGAATAAAATAATAAAATAACATGGACATAAACTAAAACATAAACCTAAACCTAAACCTAAAAAGAAAATAAAATAAGAAATAAAACTAAATTAAAATAAAATAAATAAAAACCTAAACTAAACTATAAAAATAAACCTAAAATAAAAATAAAATAAACCTAAAATAAAATAAATTAAAAACAAAATAAAAACCTAAACCTAAATAATAAATGTATAAATAAAACCTACAAAAATAAAAAAAATAAAACCTAAACCCTAAACTAAAAAAAAACCTAAAGCTAAAATAAATATAAAATAAACCTAAACCTAAACTAAAATAAACTAAGCAAAAATAAATAAAATAAAATAAACTAAAAATAATCCTAAACTTAAACTAAAAATAAAAAAAAATCCACAAAAAAATAAAATTTAAAACCTAAACCTAAGAAAATAAAACCTAAACTTAAACCTAAAATTAGAAATAAACCTAAACCTTAAAATAAATAAAATTAAATAAATTAAACTAAACTTTAAAATAAAATAAACATAAACCTAAACCTAAAATAAACTAAAACAAAGCTAAACTAAAGAAATAAATAAACTAAATAAAATAAATAAAAAATAAAATAAAAATAAATAAAAAATATTTGGTTTGGTTTTCATATAAAAAACAACTAACCTAAACCCTAAGCTATCTACCCCTACCACCCTAAAACTACCACCACCAAACCCTACTAAACCCTAAAATAAAATTAAATAACCACTAAACCTGGGCCTTAATACTAGCCACCCCAGGCCTACCCACTCCACTACTAGGCCTTAACCCTATGACCTTACCCTAACCCTCTCACCCTAAATCGTAGACCCTAAATCCTGGGTTAACCCCACCTGACCTAAAAAGGCTGAAATCATAACCCACCACAGGCCTTACTCCTAAAAACCCCAAAGTTAAATGGTAACCCACCCTACTCACTATCCTGGGCCCTAAAGACCACCCTAAGGAGGCCCTGGGCCCTACCCTACATACCAAAAACTATAAAACCTAAACTGACTAAATAAACTTAAAATAAAATAAATAAACTCCTAAATATAAATAACATAATAAAATAAATAAAAAAACCTCAACTTAAACCTAACTTAAACCTAAAAAATAAAATAAAATAAAAATAAAATAAACTAAACTAAAATAAATAAAAATAAACTAAGAAATAACATAACCAGGATAAAACTTAAACAAAATAAAAACTAAATCTAAATTAAAAATAAAATAAACATAAAATAAAATAAAATTAAAATCAAATAAAAACCTTAACCTAAAAAATAAACCTAAAAAAATAAAAAATAAAACCTAATCCCAAACTTAAAAAACAAATGAACCTAAGTTAAAAATAAAATAAATAAAATAAAATAAACATTAACCTAAACTAAAATACACTAAACTAAAATAAATAAAACTTTAACCTAAACCTAAAATAAACTGAACCTAAATTAAATAAAATTAAATAAATAAAAAGTAAACCTAAATCTAAACTAAAAAATAAAACCTAAAAATAAACCTAAAATAAAAAATAAAACCTAAAAAAAATTAAAAAAATAAACCCTAAACCTAAACCTAAAAATAAAAAAAAATAAAACTTAAACCTAAAATAATAAAATAAATTAAAAACCTAAACTAAAATTTAAACCTAAGAAAACTAAACTAAAATAAATTAATAAAAACTTAAACTAAACAAAGAAAATAAAATAAACATAAAAATAAAATGCATAAGTAAAATAAAAGCCAAACATAAAATAAAAATAAAATATACCTAAAATAATGAAAAATAAAAACTAAATAAAAACCTAAACCTAAAAATTAAACCTAAAAATAAAACCTAAAATAAATAGAACATAAAACTTAAACCAAAGAAGAATATAAACCTAAACCATAAACAAAATAAAATAAACCCAAACCTAAACAAAATAAATTAAACCTAAACCTAAACCTAAAATACACTAATCTTATACTCTAAACTAAATAAATTAAAATAAAATCATAAATAAACCTAAACTAAAATAAAAATAAACCTAAAATAAAAACCCTAAAGCTAAACCTAAAAAAATAAAATAAAAAACTAAACTTAAAAAAAAATTAAAATAAAATAAAATTAAAAAAAACTTTATCTAAACTAAATAAAATAAAATAAACCTAAAAATAAAATACATAAACAAAATAAAACAAAACATAAAATAAAAATTAAATAAACCTAAAATAAAATAGAATAAAAACTAAATAAAAACCTAAACCTACAAAATAAACCTAAAAATAAAACCTAAAAATATATAAAATATAAAACATAAACGAAAAAAAATAAACCTAATACTTAAATAAATAAAATAAAATAAACCCAAACCTAAAGTAAAATAAATAAAACCTAAACTTAAACCTAAAATACATTAAACCTATACTCTAAACTAAATAAAATAAAATAAACTATAAATAAACCTAAACCTAAACTAAAAAATAAAAGCTAAAAAGAAACCTAAAATAAAAAACCTAGAAGCTAAACCTAAAAAATTAAAATAAAAACCTAAACCTAAAAATAAAAAAATAAAACTAAAATAAAACTAAATTAAAAAGAAACATAAACCTAAACCAAAACTAAAATAAATAAACTAAACTAAATAAAAATAAAAGTTAAACATAAGTAAAAATTAAAATTAAAATAAACTAAAATAAATAATAAATAAACTAAATAAACTAAATAAACATAAACTTATTGGTTTACTTAATTTTAAAATAAACACCAAATCCTACCCTACCCCCAACCTAAACTCTAAATCCTAAACCCCACCATAAACCTGACCTAAAACTAACCCTAAAACTTAACTAAACCATAAGATATACTGACCCAATCTTAAAAACCCTAAAACTGACCCTACCCAACCTAATCGTTAACCCTAAACTAAAAATGACTAACCCTACCTAAACCCTACCACTAGACTAAATTGTAAACTATAAACCTGAAACAACAAAACCCTAAACTATAAAGCCCAAATCCTAAAAATCCTAAACTCTAAAGCTGAAAAAAATAATGGGCACTTAACCTGCTAAACCCTAATTGGGGCCTCAAATCCTTATACACTAAACCCTAGGCTAACTATCCTCCATCCTAAACTCTGGAACCTAACCTTGACCTTTAAACTCCAAAACCTAAAATGACCCTAACCCACCCTACCACTTAACTTTAACTTAAATGTAAACTAAATAAATGTAAAATAAAATAAATACAATTAAACCTATCTAAACCTCTAAATCTAAAAAATAAACTAAAATAAAATAATAATAACCTAACCTAAAAAAATAAACTTAAGAATAAAACTTAAATAAAATAAAATTAAAATTAACATAAAATAAAATAAAATAAAACTAAATAAAAACCTAAACTAAACTAAAAAATAAAACAAACTTAAGAATAAAAAACCTAAAGAAAATAAAAATAAAATTAACATAAAATAAAACTAAATAAAAAGCTAAACCTATAAAATAAACCTAAAAAATAAAACTTAAATAAAAAAAATAAAACCTAAATCCTAAACTAAAAAAAAAACCTAAATAGAAAATAAAAATAAAATAAACAAAAAAATAAAGCTAAACCTAAACTAAAATAAACTAAACTAAAATAAATAAAACCTACACCTAAACCTAAACTAAATAAAATAAAATAAACTAAAAATTATCCTAAACCTAAATAAAAAAAGCTTAAAAATAAACCTAAAATAAAAACCTAAAACCTAAAACTAAAAAAAATAAAATAAAAACCTAAACCTAAACCATGGAACGATGAAGGTTCTGTGGTGGTAAGAGGAGATAATATGATGGTCGATCTAAAAAGAGTGGGTGGTTCTGAAGGAACTAGATAAATTAAAGAATGGTCGATCCGATCTGTTCCATTTGGAATTGTGTCTTTACAGTAGAGATAATTCTACTTATCTATGGTTTTTGCTCTGGGTGCCTATTATCTAATCATCGCTATCTTAAAACCTAGGGTGCTACTTGGTTAATGAATTCAAAAAGAAGAAATGTTGAATATGAATTTGTTCACTATTAAAAGAAACCTTAAACCATAAACCCTAAACAAAAAACTTAAACTCTAAACCTAAAACCAAAACCCAAATCCTTAAACACTAAACAATAAACCTAAACCCTAACCCTAAAATAACCCTAAACTCTAAACCTAATTCCAAACCATACTAACCCAAACCTAAACTTGACCCTAATGTTAAACCTAAACCCACAAACCCTAAACCTCAAAACTAAATAAACAAACTAACCCTAAACTTAAATAAATAGAATAAAAGGTTCCAGGCATGTTTAACCTCTAAACCTACTAAACCCTAAAAAACCTAAACTACCATAAACCTAAATACTCCATAAAGCTAATAAAAACACCTCAAACTAAACTAGACCCTAAACCTAACTTCCTAAACCTAAATAAACCTGACTCAAACTAAACCCTAATTATAACCCTAAATCTAAAACCTAAACCCTGCCATCCAAAACTAAACCAAAAAAAAAAATAAATGTAATCAAATAAATAAATAAATTAAAACCTATGCTAAAACCTAAACTAAAAAAAAATAATATAAAACTAATAAATATAAAAATAAAATAAACCTAAAAATAAAATAAAAATAAAATAAATAAATAAATAAACTTAAATAAAATAAAACTTAAAATAAAACTAAAAAAAACCTAAAAAATAAAAATAAAATAAAAAAAATAAAACAAAACTATAAAATAAACTAAAAAAATAAATAAAACCTACACCTAAACTAAATAAAAAATAAAATAAACTAAAATTAACTAAACCTAAAACAAAAAAACTAAAAATAAACCTAAAACCTACACTAAAAATATAATAAAAACCTAAACCTAAACCGAGGCGATGGGTTACAACCATGGTGGTGGAAAGATGGGGATATAATGGTCGATCCTTCTACTCAAGAGGCTGGGGTGGTTCTGAAGGAACTAGATAAATTAAAGAATGGTTGATCAGATCTGTTCCGTATGGAATTGTGTCTTTACAGTAGAGATAATTATACTTATCTAGGGTTTTATTTGCTGGGGTGCTCTTTTTTATCTCTATCATAACTATCTTGAAAGCCTCGGTACTAGTTGATGAAATCAAAAGAAGAAATGTTGAATATAAATTTGTTCTCTATCAAAAACCTAAACCTACCCTAAATAAAACCCTTAAACCTAAAACCAAAACTCAAATCCCAAACACTAAACAATACATCAACCCTACCAAAACCCTAAAACTCTAAACCCTAAACCCTAATCCATAAACCATAAACCACCTAAAACATAAAACCTTGACCCACAAACCCTAAATTATAAACCTAAATACTATAACCTGACCTGAGCTGAGCTAAACCCACTATAACCCTAAACTACCCTAAACCCAAAAAAATTTTAAACCCTACCTAGATCCTAACCCAGGCCCTAAACTGAGCCCTACTAACTGGCCCTAAACTAACCTAGAGCCTAGAATAAATAAGGCCCTGACCCTAAATCTGACACTGAATCTAACCTAAAGCTAACCCTAGGCCCTAAATAACATTGAAAAAATAAAAGCCTAAACACTAAATTAACCTAAAAAAACCTAAACCTAAAATAAAAACTAAACTAAAAAAAAAATAAATCCTAAACCTAGGCTAAAATAAATTAAACCAAAACCAAAACTAAATAAAATAAAATAACTAAAATAAACCTAAACCTAAACTAAAATAAATAAAATAAAACTAATAAACCTAAAATAAAATAAAAAAATCTAAACCTAAACTTAAAAATAAAAGTAAACCTAAAAAAAAATAAATTAAAATAAAATTCAACTAAAAAATAAACTTAAACCTAAAAATAAATTAAAATAAAACCTAAACGAAAATAAATAAACCTAAAATAAATAAACTAAACTAATTAAAATAATAAATAAACCTAAATAAACTAAAATAAAACAAATAAATAATAAATGAAATAAACTAAATAAACTAAATAAACCTATACCTTTGCTTAATGAAAAAAAAAAACTAAACCTTAAATTATAAAATAAAACTAAACCCAAACCATAAACCCAAACCCCAACCACAAAACAACCCTAAACTTTACAAACCTAAACCCTACACTAAACACTAAACCTAAACAATCCTAAACCCCAAACCCTAAATCCTAAACCCTAAATGTTAAACCTAAACCCTAAAACATAAACCTAAAGCTAAACCTAAACCCCCTGACCCCAAAACCCTAAACCCCAAACCTCCTAAACCTAAAACCCATCCACACCCTAAACCATAAACCTTAAGCCCTAAGAATAGGAAGAATCTTGATGGTAAGAACATCACCATCAACTAGGCTCAATCTAGATCTGACGATGGAGGTGAAGGAAGAGGCCATGATTATCATAGTGGTAGCATGGGATCTAGAGGTGCTGGTGGATATAGAGGTGGTGGTTAGAGAAGTGGTGGTTATGGAGGTAAGAGGAGCGATGGAGGTTATAGTTATGGTAGCGGTGGAGGGAGAGATCTGGTATATGATGGTGGATCTCGCTACTCGAGAGGCGGGGGTGGATCTGATTGGAACTGGAGAAATTGAAGAACAACCGATCTGATCTGCTACTTATGAAACTGTGTCCTTATTATAAAGAGGGTTCTACTTATCTAAAGTTTTTGATCTGCTCTATGGGTGCTCCTTTTTCGTCTATGACGTCGCTTGTGTCTTAGAAAACTTGGGATGCTACTTGGTTGATGAAATAAAAAATAAGAAATGTTGAATCTGAATTTGTTCTCTATTTAAAAAAAACCTTAAACCCTAAACCCTAAGCTAAAACTTAAACCCTAAACCGAAAACTAAAACCCTAAACCCTAAACACTGAACCATAAATCCTAAACCCAAAACCCCAAAACCCTAAAATCCAAAACTTTAAACCTAAACCCTCCTAAACCCCTACCCTAAAACCCCACACCCTAAACCCTAAACCCTACACCACCATAAAAACCCTAAACCATAAACTAACTTTAAACCTAAACCCTAAACTAATAAACCACCTAACCTAAACCTATAACCTAAACCCTAAAAACCTTATGAAGATGTCATTAGGGTAGATCTAAAATGACCTAATCCTAACATGGTTATGGTAACTAAAGAAAATGTCTTCAGACTTTCCTTGACTATTAGATATTTGAATACCTTAAACCCTAACCCTAACTTATATTATAATACCATATATCATAGTATAATCTAGCATCATATATTTGAGTATGTAGTGATTTTTTTGGATGTTATAAGATGTTTTGAAATGTTTTAGTATATTATGGTATTGTTCCCTATATTCTATACTAATATAAATCATAAAAAGATGGATTTATCAAAATTAGATGATAAAATTTGTTAAATTTTAGGTGGGAATTAGGTTGTAGTACCAAAGGTGTGCTATGCCACTTGTAGTCTAAAAATTAAGATTTTATGTTCTAAATAAATATTATATGTTGTAGCATAGTATAGCATCATATATCATAATATATTATTATTCACATTTTAAATACTTTTACTATTATACAATCATGCAGTCGAGCCTACACTAGCATTGTTTATAAAAATGTTGATTTAGACTTTAAAATGGTGGAATTTGGCCAAATTCATAATCGATAGAGCATGGCATCGTAATATATTGTTTAAATTTAAAATATGTAACTGATACGACTAAAAAAATAGTCTTTTATTGTTTAGAATAATTTTATGATTTGTTATCGTAAGCAATCCCTTATGATGTGAAATGCAATATAATATAATATAATATGTTATAGTGTATTATAATATAGGATGTCATAATAGTGTAGTATCATGCATTATAGCATACTATTGTGTATTACTACTTTTGTTTAGCATATTTTAGTTTGTTATAGTATGATGTAGTAGAGTTTGTACGGTATAATTCATAAAAATATTGATTTATTGAGATGATGGGATTTGGCCAAATTTAAGGTAAGTTTAGGGAACAACATTGGGGGTGTGCTATGGTGTGTCATTTAATCAAAAGATGGAATTTTGTATCTAAAATAAATGTTCATTTTTCAACCAAATTTTATAAATATTTTCTTAAAGTGATTCAATTTTAGGTGTAATGTAGGATAATATATTATATGAAAGCATATTAAAATATATTGTACATAACAGTATAACCTCACATATATATATGAATGTGGTGATGGGTTACTAAATGTTATTTTAAATTTTAGCATGTTTTACTTTTGTTATAATAAGTTGGGTCAAAACTCACAAAAACTTTAATTTGAAGGTTGAGATGAAAGAGTTTGCCAAATTCACAGTACACACCAAGAAGCAACACCAAAATTATGCTATTTTATACCATTTCTAGTAGGAAAAATATTCCGTTTAAGTGATTCTAATGAGGTGTATTGTTAGACAATATATTAAATTATAGCAAATTATAATATAACATCATATATTATAATATAATATAATGTGCTAATTCACACAATAATTTATTTAGCATGATATTGTGTAGTTAGTTTGATCTTGCACCATCATAAATCATAAAATGTTGATTACAATGTTAAGATGATGTAATTTGAACAAATACATTATTAGGCTTTTTGTTGAAGTATTAAAGGTGTGACTAAGAGAAGAAATAAGATTTGATGAGAATTCCATGTCAAAGATATGGAGGGAGATTCGTTAGGGGATCACACATACATTGGACATGACATGTTAGAGGTCTATGTTGAGGGCATAGAAGAAGAAAATCTTTTGGGGATAAGGTTTGAATTTGATTTGACTATATGATTTATGGAAAGAAGATCCGCTGGGGAAAAGAATCTATAATCCACTAGGGATTAAGATAGAATCGATTTTAATTTGTTTAGTTCTAATTGATGTGGAGGCATATCTACTAGAGATATGGGCTCAAGTCTACTGGGGATCGAGTAAATGAACCTTCCACTAGGAAAGAAGGTTCAAGCTATCCACTGGGGGTATTTGAGTTTGATTCCATAGATTTGTTTAGGGATGTATATGCTAGGATAAGAGTTTAGTTGGATTTATTTATTTTAGACTCTACTAGGGGAGTTGGTTTAATTTGGCTTCATTAGGGAGGTTAGTTTTCAATTAGATTTATTTGCTTGAATTGTTTACATATGATTTAGGGATCCACTAGGGAGAAGGGTGTGATTTAACTCCACTAAGGAAAATCAAATTGGTTTTATTTAATCTGAGTTAATGTATGGACCATGTCGGTGTGCGATGAACCCACTGAGAAGGGTCTATATCTGCATTGACCTACCTCAGGTTTACAAATCCAAAGGGCTAGTCTACCAGCTGCGGGGTAGATCTAGCTAACCGAAGGGGTTTCCTTTCGATGTGCAATGGTTATGCTAGGAAGAGGCATAACATACTTACATCTTCCAAAGTAAGGAATAATCACTGCAGTGACTTGTTGGATGCACAACAAATTGAACCTAACCTAGGGTGACTACTGAGTGAATGCCACTAGGGAGTTCTGTCAACTCAAAAGTAGTTAGAATTAATTTTATCTTCATTTCATGTGATTTGATATGGTTTTTTTGGTTTACTTTGATTTCAAATTGAGGGCATATCCATTGGGGAAGTGAGCTGGGTCAAATTTAATAGATTTAATTTATGGATCATGACAGTGTGTGATGGACCCAATGAGAAGGGGCTATATCAAACTTGTCCTCTCTCAAATTTACAAATCCAAAGGGATAGTCTAGCTGGTAGGCAGCCAAGCAAAGGGTTGGCTTTGGTGCAATGGTTGTGCTAGGAAGAAGGTCTAGTAGATTTACATCTTCTAAAGCAGGGAATAACCACTGGGGTGACCTATTGATAGCACAACAAAAAGAACCTGATTTAAATGTGGCTACTGAGTGAATGTTGATGGGGACTTATATCAACTTAAGAGTAGTCAGGTGATTCCTATAGGGAGTTTTGTTGACACTACCCTAAAGATAGGGTTCCTGCTTGGGAAAAGATACTATTAATGGTGTATTCCGAATCCACAGTGAATATATATTTTGTTTATATCTTTCCATGGACCCTATTAGTGTGTAAGGGACCATATTGAGAAGGGGATATGCTGGCCTTGACCTATCTCAGATTTATTGGACCAAGGGAGAATCTACACATCCACAAGATGAATTCTCTAACCACAGGGGTGGTTATTAGGAAAGGGGAACTGTCTAACCTGATAGTAACCTAGGTAGTGTCTAAGCAGGGTCGCAAAAGATGTGATTCAATTATAGTGCCCACAGGGGGGGTACTGCTAGGGGCATTATTCTAAGCCCTGGAAAAGAAATCTTATAGGTGTATGATGGCTAACTCAAGGAGAAAGTGTAGCAGACTTACATCTACCATGAGTGGTGTATTCTAAGGTGTGAGAACCAACCAACCAAAGGTGTATCCATCAGCATGAGTGGTGTATCCATCAATTATAGTGAGAACCAACCAACCTATGGTGCACTTGTGCAATGATCAATCAGAAAGCACGTGGCTTATAACTTTCTAAGTGGAACTAAACATGGGATGATATCGATGGACTGTTATCGACCTAGAGCGACTACTAAATGGGAGCGAGGAAGGACTAAGGAAGAGTAGTCGGGAAGGAGTCACTAGGGGACCTAAATATACTCGACCCAATTGGTGCAGCTAATCCAAGAAGAAAGTGTAGACTCACATCCTCTTAAATGAAGCCCACATGAGGTAGCTGGCCATGCAGACCTACTAACTAATACATCACATCATTGTGCAGTGGCCATGTAAAGAAGGAAAGCGTAGTAGACTTACATCCTCCAAAGCAAGAAGATCACTAGGGTGACACACTAGCAGGGTAACTAGTCAGCTCAACCTAGAGCAGCTACTGATATGTGTTTATTTTATATTTTTGTGTGTAGTTTATATTTGTGTTGTGTCGATGAAGGTTAGAATGACACTCGGGTTCCTTACACCTACCCTAAACACATCATGGCATATTCACAAACAAGAATACTTTCAACATAGAAGAGATTGAAATCAAAATGAAATTTTCATTGATGATAATTATTTTCATACATGATTTATAATATTTCTTTAAGTAGGGCCCATTGATTGGAAGCATTGAGTGCTCTCCCTTATGCTTAATAAGCTGATAAGATCCTCTTTGGTAGGCCTTCTCTATAGTAAAAGGGCCTCCCCAAGTGGGTTCAAACTTACCTCCCATCTTACGATGGGCAACAATCGGTCTCCTTAGATCTAAAATAAGCTGTCCTACTTGGAAAGCTCTAGGATGGACCAACTTATTGTGAGCTTAAGTCATTTTATCTTTGTACAACTCGAGGTTTTGGTATACCCGCAAGTGTCTCTCCTCCAAACCTTCACGTACTTCTAACCGTAACTTGGCATTCTACTCTATTATGATCTTGCTACCCACAACTATCCTTAGTGCTTGGAGTTGGACTTCTAATGGTAAAATAGCTTCAGACCTATACACTAATGAGAAAGGAGTAGATTGAGTTGTAGTTCTATATGTGGTGTGGTAGGCCAACAATTCTTCAACTAACTACTCATACCACTGTCCCTTACTATTGCCGAGTGTCTTCTTCAGTATTTGAATGAGAGTTATATTGAAGGCTTCTGCTAAGTCGTTTACCCTTAAGTAGTTTATGGTAGAATATTTCCAACATATTCTCTATCTCTGGGCAAAGATGTTGATCTTGGTGCTCTTGAATGAAGTACCATTATATGATATAATTCATCGAGGCACTCCAAACTGATATACGATATCATTCTTAAAAAACTAGAGCACATGTTAAGTTCTGACCTCTCTAAGTGGAATCACCTTTGCCTATTTGAAAAAGCAGTTAGTAGCAGCTAAGATGAACTGATGGCCCTTAGAAGAAACAGGATCAATCAGACCCACTATGTCGATACACCAACACTTGACTGGCCATGAGGCCAATGTAGGACATATAATGTTGGGCTGTTGGTCTAGGACCACACCATTTATTTGACATTGGTGGCATCGCCCAGCCGTATCCATGCAATCTTTTGTCATCGACAACCAATAGTATCCTAGTTTGTTAATCTTGGATTTCATCTTTGTACCGAATTGGTTGGCTCTACATATTCTTGAGTGTACCTCAGTAACAATCTTATGAGCTTCATGCTTTTTTAAACAATGTAACGACATATGATCAAAAGTCCACCGGCACAAGGCAGCATCCACAAGAGCATAAGAAAGTGCTCTCTACTTAATCTGATGGGCTTGGGACTTGTCTTGAGGTAGTTTGCCTTTATTTAGGTAATCCATGAATAGTTGCCTCCAATCTAACTCCTCATCCTTCTTTGCAATGGAAACCTCCCCTTTAAGAGAGTACTTTTTGATGTGTTCAATATCAATAAGATATAAGACATGTCTATTTTGTACCTTTATTGATATGGACTCATCTTCTGGACTTGCCAACTCCTTAGAAAGCTTGGCTAAAGAATACACTATGGTGTTCTCTCCTTGAGGAATCTTATAAATGGTAACCCTTAGGATTTGGACCAAAAAGTCCATAGTGTACTTATGGTAGTGATGGAGCTTGGAATTTAATAACCCTATAGGACCCACAAATTGGTTGATAACTAGGCGAATCCCAAGATGTTGATGTTACGGATGCTTAAAGTGATGACTAACTCGGAGCGAGCCTCATATTTGGCTTCGTTGTTGGTGCAAGAATTAGACATAAGATATGAGAATCTCATCACATCTCGATCCAGAATTAAGAGAACTATTTCTACCCCTGCATTTCTTAGAATAGTAGATTATGGTTCTTCTCTTCTTTGAGAGGAAGCCGCATCATCAAAGTATATTTCCCATCTGTGAATGCAAGTATCCCCTAAGTTCATGATTTATTCATCGGGGAGATCATCACTAAGCGGAGATTCTACAAGATGTGGGTGTGCTACTAAGAAATTTTCGCTCTCATCCTTTCACCTCATAGAGGGGTATGAAGGTAATGTCAAATTGCGAGAGGATCATGGACCATTGTGCCAACCATCTGGATAGCGTCAGCTGTGTCATGAGATACTATATTAGATTAAACATAGAGATTAAGTTCACTTTATAAGGAAGCATGTTGTGTTACAGATTTTGGGATGCAAAGATTAAAGCTAGGCAATGCTTTTCAATGGGTGGATAATTAGCCTTAATAGGGACTAGATGATAGCTGAGGTAATAGAGGGTATTTTCCTTCCCTCCATCATTGGCTTTGGCAAACAAAGCACCAAGGGAGTCATCTAACTCAGTACTATAAATTTTGAGAGGCTTGCCCGAGATAGAGGCTGTTAGAACTGGTGGAAACATCAGGTAATGCTTGATGTCTTTAAAGGCATGCTCACACTTGTCATCCCACCTAAACTTGCCATCATTTTTTATAAGTGTTGAGAATGGCTGACATCTTCTCGATAAGTTTGATATAAGGCATCTTAGATATGCCAATCACCTTTGGAATGATCAGAGTTGAGTTAAACTTTAATAGGGTGGCATTTCTAATATCTCCTTGATCATCTCTAAATCGATTTCAATTCACTAGTGTCGGATAACAAACCCAAGGAATTTCCCTGAAGCTACTCTGAATGTATACTTCAGAGGGTTCATTTTGAGGTTTAATTATCTTACCTATTCAAAAACTACTCTCAAGTCAAAGAGATGGTCTTTCTTTTCTCTACTTTTGACCATGAGATCATTGACATAGCACTCGACTTGATGATGAATGAGTTCATCAAAGATTCAAGTCATAGCCCATTGGTATGTAACACTATCATTTTTAATTCTAAAAGGTATGACCTTATAGCAATAGATTTTGATCGGGGTTCTAAAAGCAAATGTTTCTTTCATCTTCAAGGGCCATCTTTATTTGGTTATATATATATGAGCCATCCATGAAAGAGACGACTGCATCAGATGTGGAAATATCCACCATCAGCTCCAAGATTGGGAGTGGAAATTCATCTTTTGGACATGCCTTATTTAAATACCTAAAATCGATGCATATGTGAATTTGGCCATTATTTTTCTTAATTAGGACGACATTGGCTAACTAGGTAGGGTATTTTTTCTCCTAAATGAAGCCAACATCAATCAATTTCTTGACTTCATAAATGACCTATTGTTCTATGTCTAATCGCATGCATCTAGGAGCTTGCTTGATAGGGTTAGCAGTAAGCTTTATTATTAGTTTATGGACCGCTATGTCAGGACCCAATCTAGGCATCTCTTTATAACTCCATGAAAATGGTCCTTAAACTCAATCAATAGCCTAAGTAAGTCATTGGTTTCAATTTCATTTAACAAAGAACTGATGTATGTCGGGCATCAATCTTCTTCAATTCCTAAGTTGATTTCTTTAAGCTTATCGATGATTAACTTGATCTCTTTTTCAAACTCTAGCAGTGCATCTTTAACTTTAAAATCATCTAGATCATCTGATATTTCTAAGCACAACTCCTCATATGAGTAAATGTGATTTGAAAATAACCTATAAAATTCCAAATGATTGGTAATCACTAAGTAGTAATCTTCAACATTGACTGGACCCAATGTATTGAATCTTAGTTCCAGTCTTGATTGAGAGCTTTTACATTTGTTATTCCATATTCTCTCGAAGTAGTCTGACCTGTGATTTGACCAAGTATGTGCGATTAACCCTTTCTTTGCTAAATTATGAAGACAAGACAAGTACTAATCAAAAGGTAATTATATTAAATCTTTATATGAATCATCCTCAAGTTCTACATCAACTTCTTGACTTGAGGATGATGCTCTAAAGAACCTCGAGTCTTCACACGTGGATGACTTAGGTCTTTCTTAACTACCAAACCCTTAACTTTTGAAGGAAAGTGGGGTTAGAGAAGGTTCCCGACTTATGCCTAAGCTGTTTCACATATAGACTTGGATACACTTATGCTTTGCTTTGAAGCATCTTCATCACTATCTAGATCAAGTGTCACCTCAAGGAATCTACTGAGAAGAGCGGGTGTGCTAACCATATAAGACTCATCTATGAACTAGATTCTAAGTCTATATTAATAGCGGTACTCACAGTAGTTGGGACATATCTTATTGGGTGGCCAATAGAGGTTTTCCACCCACAGGCCCTCTGACTAGCCTCTTCCTCTTATGGAGGTCGGTCATCCTACCATATGTTTGAATGGAATAATAGCTGGGGTGGAATCTAATGTGGCTCACTTCCTCCTCAAGTATATTTCCTCCCTTTTTATTTTTCTTTTTTTCCTTTATTTTCTTTTTTTATTTTTTCTCTTTCATTTTCTTTTATTTTTATTCTTTTATTTAAACTTTAGCCAAGAATAGACTTGTTGATTTTGAGGGAGGTAGTAAGTCGCATCCTCATATATGACCTCTTGAACTAAATAGTTTGAGATCTCCTTGAGAGATCCCACCTCTCACAAACTTCATACAGATGTAGAGGATTAAGAACTATTGTTCTCTTTGTATTCATGGTCTCCCAAGCAAAGATTGAAATATGTATCAAAGTCTATAATGTGAAACTTTGCTTGCCTTCCAATCATCTATCTCCAAGGGCAACACTATAGAGCCTAAGGCCTGTTGACCTCACTTTTGGAGTGTGGATTTAATCTTCCCACCTTAGACTTAGGAGTCTTCTAGACACTAAGATTTCTCTAGTCATAAGACACTTCTAACAATTAGGTAAATATTTAACCTTAGCCTAAAGTCTTAGAAGGGTTAACCATAGGATTAGGTTATGCCTTAGGATTAGGATAATCCACCCTACCCCAAATCCAATTCATGTTCACCTTCTCAAACCAAACCTCAAGTTCAATTCAAACATCAAATTTAAAACCAAATCTAAACATAAATTCTAAAACCAAATGATTAAAGCCCATGATCAAATCCAAACTTGAAATTCTTCCTAAGCCATATGACCTATCCCATGGACTTAGCCAAATCTTAATCCAAATAAATCCAAAATCAATTGATTTTCTCATAATTAATTTATATCTTCAATTATCATCCAAAATGTAAATCAAATCTACATTCAAATGATCAAAACTTAATAGAATTAATTCAAAACCCTTCCTAAGACATATACTTATCCCATGGATTTAGCCAAATCTTAATCCAAATCAAGTCAAACTCAAACGATTTGCTTATAAATCAATCATATTTTCAATCATCTTCACAAACTTAAATGAAATATGAATTCATCAAAACTAAATCAAATCAAATCAAACCTAAACCACATGACCAACTCCATGGACTTAGCCAAATTTTTCATTCATTCCAAAACCCAAATTCAATTGATTTTCTCACGAATCAATCATACCTTCAATCATATTCACAAATATAATTGAAAAAATACAATTATCAAGCCAAAACAAAATTAACTTAAGTCAAACCTAACTTAACCCTTTTGACTTGGAATGTTCAAATGAACCAAAACCCATTTGAACCCAAGTTAATACAATTGAATTTATATATCAATCCCAAATCCATATATAAACTCAAACTCAACCAAAAATCACAACTAAACCAATAACTTGACCAAAAGTGGCCAATTTGACTTATTTGGGCCAAGTTCTAATATCCCAAAATTGCATTGAACCAAGCCAAACAAAACCTTCCATCATGATTGATCACCCTATTGATCAATTGTCACAAATTGGTCAAACCAAGTCAACTTGGTCATTTGACCAAGTCAACCCCTTAACCCATATGAACCCAAACTAGCCAAAATTGCCCAAGCTACCCTTGAAACCAATGATTCATACCAAATCAAAATCAATTTTTGAATATGACATGACCTTTAATTGAGTCAAACCAAACTGAATTGACCCTCTTGACCCATGTTGACACAAATTAACCTGAAAGACTAAATTGGGTCAAATAAAAATATAAACCAAATTGATTGCAACCAATGGCTCAAATTCATTCAAAATTGATTGTTGAACTTAACCAAAGGCATGATTGGACCCAATTAAACTCAATTGACCTACTTAGCCCAAATTTACTTAAAGGTTCAAGTTGGCCTAAATCAAAACCAAATCTAAATTAATTGAAACCAAAGCCTACAATCATCTTCAATGGGTTAACTAATCCCAAACCAACACCCAACCCAAGCCAATTTGGCCAATTTGGTCAAATTAGTCAACTTAACACATTTGACCCAAATGAATTCAAATGAGCCAAAATCAAATATAAGCCAAACTAAACCAAACCAATTGAACCAAGACATCCCAAATAATCATATGAACTTGGCCCAACCCTTGGTTTGACCAAATTTGACAACTGATCAACTTTACCCAACCTAACCCAATTTGACCCAAATGAGTCAAATTGAGCCAAACCTAACCAAATCAACTCAAATTGACTTGAAATTTGGCTAACCCACTTTCTCAATTCAAATCAAATCCAATGCTAAATGATCATTCTATCCTTGGGTCAAGGGAATCACATGAGACAAATCACCCATGTAAGTGGTCATTTCCATTCCTTGGCCACTTGGTACTCTCCCAATGGTCCACCAAACCACCTAAGACACTGCCCAACCTGACCCAAGGGGTGGTTCAAATGACCATGACCCATGGGAGGTGAAATCACCTCACTCTCCCCATTGGAGCATTTGGAATCCATAGGACACCCACGATTCCTCCTTGGCATTCCCACACCTTCAACCAACCAAGCGAAGCTCACCTCACCTTCTCTCTCTTCCACCCATGACTCCCTGAGATGGTTGGACAACCACTAGAAGCCAAACCCAATCTCACTAATTGAACAAGATGAATGGGGATATACACCCCCTCATTTCCATTCAAACACACATAAAAATCATTCCTCACATCCCTAGCTACCCAAGACAAGCCGCTAAAGCCATGCCCTAAGCTCCCAAGCTTGTTCCTTGATCAAAAAATGCCATTTTCATCTATCTCAAAATAGGACACTCCCATTCCTGACCTAACTTACCCATTTCTCTTTCAAACTCAAATTAACTTTGTATGCACCTTCCCTAGGCCTCATCGAGCAAGACTGAATCATCTCCCAAGCTTCTAGAGCACAGGAGGTGGGACTTCGATCAAAGTCAAGCTCCAAATCATTGGTTCATGGTCTTCCGAGTGAACATCAAGGAATTGATCAAATTTCTGCTCAACAAGGCTTCGTCTCCACTAGATGAAGCTTCCTCAATCATTTGAGCCTTCGATCTTGAGATCCTATGTGGTATGCTTCCAAAACCAATCCTTAAGCAAAAATGGGTAGGAGCTTTTTGAAGAAAACTTGCATCTCATGTGATCTTGACCATTGGATCCCATTTGATTAGTGTCGTGAAGGTGTGGGATCCTTTTGGAGTTGATCTGAGCTCGGGTAAGCTTGAATCAAGTGAGCAATGATGACGACCATTCTCCATCGTGATGTTAGATCACACACCCTTCTCGTGATGATCAAATCATGAATTAGATCTGCTAGATTGATATGATTTAATCTTATAATGTTGTGGAATTAATCATAGTCATCCAAACTTAGATCAAATGGTGGATGAGAAAGCCCACTCCACCATATAAGTTTATAAATTTTAAGGCTAGAAAGCACACCACATCGACCATGTGGAAAGCATGTCGCGTCAACACGCCATGTGGCACTAACAGGATTATGCTTTAATTAAGCTTAATTAATCATTTTAAATGGCTAAAACTTCTAAAAATCATAAAAAATCATAGAGAAATAAAAAATGCAAATAAATACTCATTTTAAAGGTATTTAATAAAATAATTAATTAAAAATGATCTTAACTAATTTTAAATAGTAATTAAAGTTTGATTACAAAATTATATGGTTAATTACTTCTTAATTACTGGAGTAATTTATCCCAAATTTTGTGGGTTAATTTAATGGGATGACATCTACCTCCCATGATTTTCTTGGGATTTATTGCTTACTTAATTAGGAAAATTGATTAATTAAACCTTAACTACTCTTTAAGTTAATTGATGATTAATTAATCCATGAATAGTAATAAATTAGTTAATTAAGTTTATTAATCATTGTTCAATAGTAAGTGAACTAAGGAATAGGGTTGGGACCCCTTTCCTAAGTTCATTTCATTTTTTTTAAAATAAAAATTAAGATTTAACTAATTAATTAAATCACTTAATCAAATTGAAATCATAATCACATCAGAGCTTAATTAATTAAAGCATGGGGTAAATCTTTAAGTGTTTAATAACCTAAAGGAGTTTAATGAAATTATGGTTAGTCCATATGTGTGGGAAAACCATAAGAGTAATTAATTAAGTCTTTAATCTAGTTAACTATTAATCATGAGCTAATTGCATTAGTCCCATTTTATTTCTTAGGATCATTGCAAGTTTATTTTCCATGCATATCATGTTGTCTCATAATTATTTAGTTAATTACTTTAAGGTGACATAGGTAATGGTAATTAATTCATCTAATTAAAGTTTCAACTTAATTAACTCATAAAATCAACTTAATTACATTTCCTTAAATTAAATTAAATTACTAATGTGGGAATGGGTTTAAAATAACAAGTGATGATTTCTATTCTCATCTTTAAATCAAATGAAATACAAAACTTAATTAATAAAGAAGCTTTGGTTTGCTTTAAATAATCTTATTTGATTTGATTACCCTTAAGAACTAGTTCGGTTGAATGAATCTCATGCTTATATTTGATTGTCCTCTTTCCAATCATGTTTTTTTGGTATGTCATTTGAATTCATGCATTCATCTTTTCAAAATAAAGTAAAAGATAATGGATTTCCTTTTGTAAGCTTGCATGTGTTGATTTAATCTAATATATGTGGCTATTAACTATTAAATCCAAAATGTATTTTTCAAAAGCTTATAAATGAATAAAAATATGTGTTATGATGCAAGTTATAAATACATAAGAAATGCATGTGCTTATAGCTTAAGTGTATGAATGTTGAGTTCTCTTTCCTCTATTCATGTGTTGATCTATATAAGATTGAATGATAATGTGTATATAATCTAGACATCTTGGAAACATGAGACTTTAGCTAGCCCCAAGGAGGACATTTGATTACCTGACTTCCTTGGTTTATTAATGGAACATACCCATTTGATTTCACTCTTATGTATTTCAAGTTTAGAATTTGAATAGAGCTTTAATTCATATACATAAATGATTCAATAAAAAAATATACAATCTTTGCATGGTTTTTTTCATTTATGTATACATCCATGTGTGTCCAAGAAAAGCAAGTATATAGTCAGACATCCCGAGAATAGAGGCTTTTAACCCCAAGGAGGTCATTTGATTACCTCACTTCCTAATTTAACAACAATACTGTACGCCTATATGTTTGTACATGTATATGTATATGTGATTAGTGAATGAAAATCCCATTTTACATTAAAATTGCATGCATTCATAATTGACTAAGTGGTTGAATTAATTAGCCATATGATTAGGAGCTTACTTCCTATGTTCATGTATATGAATTTACATATGTTTGAATGCAAATGGATATATAATCTGACATCCCGAGAATGAGGCTTTAGCTAGCTCCAAGGAGGTCATTTGATTACCTCACTTCCTGGTTTAACAATGACACATGCCTATTTAATTTCATTCTTATGTCCTTTTGTTTAAGAATTTGGATAAAGTTTTAAATTAATATGTTTAAATAATTCAATCAAATAAAATATAAATTCTAAACATACACATACATTCATCATTTAAGCTAAAATATATTGCATGTATATACACTTAGATTAAATCATATGCATGTTACATGTGATGGAAAAAAATTATTTAATATATGTCATGTGGTAGTAATTGAATTAAATTAATCTTAAGATGCCTTTCATTTTGTATAGGAATATTTAAAGTGAAGCTAAACTTAGGATTAATTAAATCATTTAATAAGCCATTCACTAAATGGAACTAAATCAAATTAATATACTTTAGTAAGTGACATAAGGTAGGGATGAAAGAGGGGAATCATCTTTTCCTCTCTTTATAACACTTTATTGCTAAGTGTAATCAAATGAAATAAAAGACAACACAAATTAAAATTCTTAAATCAATTAAACAACTTCAAGTGAAATCAACCTTTCATGTTAAATTGAATCCTTCTACACATTAAAAATACAACACTAATGCTAATAAGACTTACCACACAAGCCTTAATACACACATTAGAATTAAGTCACCACTTCTAGCTCTAAGTTAGGATGGTGTATGATGTATGATGTTTTTGTTTTATGTATTATTTTAGATTGGGGTGTTATGGCTTTAGACCGGATGATATGCCAATATTATTTATTATGTAGATAATTATGCTTAAGGATGCTTAAAAATAAATGTGAATGCTCTTTTCGCAGGTTGCTTAAATCCTAAAGCATAATCCAAGTTAGGATAGGTGGGCTTAGTTACATATGTGTAGGGTGCTATGTCCAAATTGTAAATACAAATGCTTAGGATTATATGTATATTTAGCTAACATCTATTTTTTAGGTGTTGTCAGATTTACTTTTTCCACATAAATGTAATTTTTTCAATAGAAATTAGGATTAGTGCTATGGGGGATTAGGATGAGCAGTGGGTCGAAGGCTTTTTCCTGGGGTGCCTTGTGATGCCTTTGAGGCTACCACCATCCAAATCAAAGAAGGAACCAAATCAAAAATGGAGATATGAAGAAAGAAGACCTCCATAGCATTTAATACAATTATAATTATTCTTTCATATTCCAGATTGTATAAGGGTAGTCCTCAGCAACCAATCTTCTCTCTCTTCAATTTGTACGGCGGTACTCGACCGCATTGGCCTTTTTTTCTTTTACAATAGTTTATATAATTGTTTGATGTTATGTTTACATTGTGCATTAGGATGGCATGCTTTTATAATTTCTTAAATGATTGATGCTTTAATGTGTGGCTTGGATACGATTGGCTCTTAGGATAAAAATAATGTTTCTACTCAACTAATCACTCATAACTAAATTTTAAACAACTCAGAACCACATCATAAAGCCTAAGACATAAATAAGATAATTATAAGATTTAGCAACCCCTTAGATGTATGGTTGTATGTTTCACATCATGCATGAATGTTCTTTCTCTCTTGAACATGAAGGATCTCCTTCCTTGCATGATAAAGGAATGCTAGACCTGTGAGGGCATCCCTTGTGGTGGAGAATAGCTTCTTCTAGCTGATTTGACTGACAACCTATTTCATCATTCATTTAGGTACTCTCGTCTTGTTCAATAAATTCTCTCAACATCATCCTTTCTTTTTGGAGTTTGAAGATGTTGACCCTCAAGTAGGCAAGGGTTCTTAGACTCATGTTGACTGATACACGTGGGTCAACTAGAACTCTAGATAGCCTGTATATGCCAACATCCACTGTAATGTAAATAGGTTGTGCTCAGTCGTCCCTAGAAGTAAGTCTTCATCACTAAATGTAAGTAAATAAAAACCTAAACCTAAATAATAAACAAAAAAGTAAAACCTAAAAATAAATTATAAATAAAACCAAAACCCAAAACTAAAAAACAACCTAAACCTAAAATAAACAAAATAAAATAAACCTAAACCTAAACTAAAATAAATAAAGCCTAAACCTAAACTTAAACCTAAAATAAACTAAACCTAAACCTTAAAATAAATAAAATAATATCTACCAAAAATAAACCTGAACCTAAACTAAAAAATAAAACCAAAAAAGAAACCTAAAATAAAAACCAAAAACCTAAACTTAAAAAAAAATCAAAACCTAAACCTAAAAAAAAAAATAAAACCTAAAAAAATAAAATAAATAAACTAAACTAAAAAAACCTAAACCTAAACCTAAACCTAAAAATAAAGTAAAAAACCTAAACTAAAATAAACCTAAAATAAATAAATTAAAATAAAATAAAATACAACTAAAATAAATAAATAAATAAATAAACCTAAACTCTGGTTTGTAATTTAAAATAAAATAAAGATATATAAATATATAACACCCTAACCCTACCTAAACTAAATCCTACACTAAACCAATGATACTCAGACCACTAAACCTAAACCACTGAGCACTAAAGCATACCAGGCCAGCCACCTACCATACTAACCTAAACCCTAGGCTAACCCTAAACCCTAATCCCACCATAACCCTAAACCCTACCTTCCCACTGAGCCAAACCACCAAAAAAATCTTTTCCTAAAATAAATCTAAAATATAATAAATAAATATCTAAAAAATAAAATAAATAAAAAAATAAAATAAATCATAAACTAAACCTAAACCTAAACCTAAACCTAAAAAGAAAACAAAATAAAAACTAAAATTAAAATAAAATAAAATAAGTAAAAACCTAAACTAAACTAAAAAATAAAAAACCTAAAAAAAATAAAAACTAAACCTAAACTAAAATAAATTAAAATCTAAATAAATACCTAAACCTAAAAATAAAATGTAAAAATAATAAAAATAAATCTTAAACTCTAAACTAAAAAAAAAACTAAACCTAAAATAAACATAAAATAAACCTAAACTTAAACTAAAATGAACTAAACTAAAATAAATTAAAACTAAACCTAAACCTAAAATAAACAAAACATAAATCTAAACTTAAACTAAATAAAATAAAATAAACTAAAAATAAACCTAAACCCTAAATAAAAAACAAAACCTAAAGATAAACTGAAAATATAAACCTAAAACCTAAACCTAAAAAAATAAAATACAAACCTAAACATAAACCTAAAAAATAAAATGAAAATAAATCTAAACTAAAAAAAAACCTAAACCTAAACCTGAACCTAAAAAAAAAAAAAAAACCTAAAATAAATAAATTAAACTAAAAAAATAAACCTAAATAGAAATAAGAAATAAAATAAACTAAAATAAATAAAAAATAAACTAAATAAACCTAAACCTACCAGTTTACTTAATTTTTTTTAAAAACCATAAATTCTAAATCCTAAACCCTAAACCCTAAAAAACCCTTGAACCCTAAAGCATAAACCATAAAAGCATAAATCCTAAAACCCTAAACCCTAAGCCTTAAATCCTAAACCCTAAACCTTAAACCTTAAACCCTAAATCTTAACCTAAAGCAAATAAATAAATTAAAAAAACTTAAACCCTAATACCTAATAAACCTAAACCTAAACACAAATCCTAAGAATGGGCAAAACCTTGACGGCAATGGCATCACCGTCAACCAGGCTCAGTCTAGATCTGGCATTGGAGGCGAAGGTGGACATGACAGTTGTTACAATGGTGGTGGGGGAATGTGAGGTGCTGGCAAATATGGAGGTACTCATCGAATTAATGGTGGTTATGGAGATGGGAGGAGTGACAGAGGTTATAGCTATGGTTCTGATGAGAACTAGACAAACTGAAGAACATCCGATCCGATTTGCTACTTTTGGAACTGTGTATTTACAATAGAGACGATTTAGGTTAATTAAGGATTTTGATTTATTCTATGCATGATCATTTTTTATCTATGTCATCGCTTGTGTCTTAGAAAACTTCATATGTTACTTGGTTGATAAAATCAAAAAGAAGAAATATTGAATATGAATTGGTTCTCTGTTAAAAGAATACCAAAAATCCTAAACTAAAATCTAAACCCTAAACCTAAAACCTAAACACTAAACCCTTAACCTTAAAAATCATAAACCCTAAAACCTAAACCCTAAACCCTAAACTCTAAAACCCTAAACCCTAAACCATAAACCCTAAACCCTAAACCCTAAAACCTATACCCTAAACTCTGAACCCTAAACCCCAAAACTTAAACCATAAACCCTAAAAAATATACTAAAATAAAAAACCTAGATTAAAATAAATAAACTAAACTAAATAAAAATTAAAAATAAACATAAAAAAATAAAAAAACTAAAATAAATAAAAATAAACTAAATATACCAAAACCTATTAATTTACTTAATATAAAAAAATCGTAAACCCTAAACCCTAAAAACCCTAAACACTAAAGCCTAAACACTAAACCCTAAATCCAAAACCACTCCCTGGCCTAAAGCCTAAACCCTAAAACCAAACCTAAAACCCACAAACTCAACCTAAACCTTATACATCCAAGTTTTTATTTTTATTTTAGGTTTTACTTTATAGTTTAGGTTTAGGTTTATTTTAAGTATAGTTTATTTTATTTAGTTTAGGTATAGTTTATTTTAGGCTTAGGTTTAGGTTTATTTTATTTTATTTTAGGTTTAGGTTTATTCTATTTTTACTTTAGGATTAGATTTTTTTTTAGCTTAGGGTTTAGGTTTTTTTAATTTATTTTTATGTTTTACTTTTAGGTTTAATTTTTAGGTTTAGGTTTTATGTAGTTTTTTTATTTGGGTTTATTTTTTTAATTTATTTTATTATTTTAGTTTAAGTTGGGTTTAGGTTTATTTATTTTAGGTTTAGTTTTATTTTTATTTTAGTTTAGTTTATTATTTTGTTTAGGTTTTTTTTTTAGTTTAAGGTATAGGTTTTATTTTTTATTTATTTTTAAGTTTTATTTTCTAAGTTTATTTTTTATGTTTGATTTTTTATTTAGATTTTATTTTATTTTATTTTAGGTTTATTTTATCTTTATTTTAAGTTTAATTTTTATTAGATTTATGTTTTTAGTTTATAGATTTATTTATTTATTTAGTTTAGTCTAGGTTTTTAGTTATTTTATTTTAGTTTTTTATTAGTTTATTTTATATTATTTTATGGTTTAGGTTTAATTTTAGTTTAGGTTTTAATTTAATTTTATTTTATTTAGGTTTAGGTTTTTATATATAAATAAAATAAACTTAAAACCTAAAAAAAACTAAAATCAAAAAAAAAATAAAATAAAACCTAAACCTAAAAAATAAAAAAAATAAAACCTAAACCATAAAATAAATTAAAAATAAAACTCAACTAAAATAAGCTTAAACTTAAACCTAAACCTAAAAATAAAACTAAAATAAAAAAAAGCTAAACTACAATAAATATACCTAAAATAAATAAACTAAACTAAATAAAAATAAAAAATAAAATAAACAAAAATGTATTGTATAGGCTGAGATGATGGGATTTGGCCAAATTTATGGTAAGCTTTAGGGAACATCATTGGGGTGTGCTATGGTGTGTCATTTAATCAAAAGAATGGAATTTTGCATCCAAAATAAATATTTGTTTTTCAACCAAATTTTATAATTTTTTTGCTTAAAGTGATTCATTTTAAGGTGTAATGTAAGATAATATATTATATGAAAGCATATTAAAATATAATGTACATAATAACATAACTTCACCTATATATGAATATAGTGGTGTGTTACTAAATATGATTGTACATTTTAGTATGTTTTACTTTTGTTATAATACATTGGGTCAAAGCTCACAAAAATGTTAATTTGAAGGTTGAGATAGATGAATTTAGCTTAATTCACAGCACACACCAAGAAGCAACACCAGAATTATGCTATTTTCTACCATTTCTAATAGAAAAAAAAAATTTACATCCAAAATGAACATTATTCATATTTTGAGAAAATTTTGTTTTTGTTCCTTTTAAGTGATTCTAATGAGGTCTAATGTTAGACATTATATTATATTATAAAAAATTATAATATAACATCATATATTATAATATAATATAGTGTGTTAATTCACGCTATAATATGTTTAGCATGATATTGTATAATTCATTTGAGCTTACGCCATCATAATTCATAAAATGTTGATTACAATGTTAAGATGATGTAATTCGAATGAATAAATTGTTAGGCTTTTGGTTGAAGTATTAAAGGTGTGCATAAGAGAACAAATAAGATTTGATGAGAATTCCATATTAAGGACCTGGAGGGCGATCTGCTATGGGATCACACTTGCATTTGACACGACATGTGAGGTGTCTATGTCGAGGGCATAGAAGAAGAAAATTTGTTGGGGATAAGGTTTAAGTTTGATTTGATTATATGAGTTGTGGAAAGAAGATCTGTTGGAGATAAGAATCTATAATCCACCGAGGATTAAGATCAAATCAACTTTAATTTGTTTCATTTTAATTAATGTGGAGGCATATCTGCTAGAGATATGGGCTCGAGTATGTTAGGGATCGAGTATATGAACCTTCCACTAGAGAAGCAGATTTAGGCTATCCGTTGAGGATTGGGATTTCAGTTTGATTTCATAAATTTGTTTGGGGCTGTATCCACTGAGAATAAGAGTTTGGTTGGATTTCATTGATTTAAACTCTACTGGGCCAGTGGGTTTAATTTGGCTCCACTAAAGAGGTTGGTTTTGAATTTGACTTATTTTCTTAACTTGTTTATATATAATTTGGGGCTCCACTAGGGAGAAGGGTGTGATTTAACTCCACTAGGGAAAATCAAATTGGGTTTAATTTAATCTGAGTTAATGTAGGGACCATGTCGGTGTGCAATGGACCCACTAAGAAGGGGCTATATCAGTCTTGACCTACCTCAGGTTTACAAATCCAAAGGGTTAGCCTATCGGATGTTGGGTAGAGCTAGCCAACCTAAGGGGTTGCCTTTTAGTGTGCAACGACTAGGGTAGGAATAAGGCGTAGAAGACTTACATCTTTAAAACTTAGGACCAACAGTTGGGGTGACCTGTTGGATGCATAATAAATCGAACCTGACCAATTGTGACTACTGAGTGAATGCTGCTGGGGACTTATGTCAACTCAAAAGTAGTCAGGATTAATTTTATATTAATTTCATGTAATTTAATATGGTTTATTTGGTTTAGTTTTATTTGGAAAAGGAATATCTAATGGGGATGTGAGCTCAATCAAATTTGATAAATTTAATTTATGGACCATGTTGGTGTGTGATGGACCCACTGAGAAGGGCTATATCAGACTTTGTCTTATCTTAGATTTATAAATCCAAAAATATAGTCTACTGGTCGTGGGGTAGAGCTAGCTAACCAATGGGGTTACATTTCAGTGTACAACGGTTGTGCTAGGAAGAAGGAGTAGCAGACTCACATCTTTTAAAGTAGGGAACAACCGCTGGGGTTGCCTATGGTAGCACAATAAATTGAACCCAACTTAGGGGTGACTATTGAGTGAATGTTGTTATGTGTTTCCTTCTTGGGAAAAGGTATAAATAGGGGCATCCTCCTAATCCAAAATTGAATATATATTTTTTTTATATATTTGCGTGGACCCTGTTGGTATGCGAGGGACCATATTAAGAAGGGGCTATGTCAGCCTTGACCAATCTCAGATATACTGGACCAAGGGAGAATTTGTACATCTACAGGATGGATTGTCTAACAATAGGGGTGGTTAATAGGAAATGGGAACTGTCCAATCTGATAGTAACCCGTGTGTAGTGTCTAAATGGGGTCGCAAAGGATGTGAGCCCAATATAGTGCTCATAGGGGAGGTGCTGCTAGGGGCATTAACTTGAGCCCTTGAAAAGAAAGCTTATAGGTGTACGGTGGAAAACTCAAGGAGAAAGCATAACAGAATTACATCTACCATGAGTGGTGTATCCAAAGGTGCGAGAACCAACCAACCAATGGCATATCCATCAGCATGAGTGGTGTATCCATAAACATAGTGAGAACCAACCAACATAAGGTGCCCGTTGGCATCCAACGATCAATATGGAAAGAAAGAAAAATCTTAGAACTTTTTTAAGAGGCGATCATGGATAGTCTATCATGTGGGGACGGATGCTATCGACCTAGAGACTACTAGCGAGAGCCCTAAGGAAGGACTAGACTCAAACTTGAAGCAGTTAAGAGGGAAGGATGCACTAGGAGACTTATCCTAAACCTTAAATATACTTGATGTTACGAGGCTAATCTAAGAAAGCGTGGCACTCACATCCTCTTAAATGAAGCCAACATGAGGTTGCCTACGCATTACAATAAAGCCTACCAAACTAACAAGGCCTTCAACAATAATGAAATAAGGAAGGAAAGCATGCGGACTTACATCCTCCAAAGAGAGACCATTGGGGTGACACACTAGCGGGGTAGCATGTCACCCGACTTATCATCTTGAGTGAGCCACTAGGGGCATTATCTCAACTCACAATAGCCCGAGACAAAAGATGTGTTTATTTTATATATTTTTGTGTAATTTGTCTTTGTGTTGTGTCGATGAAAGATAGGATGTCGCTCGGGTTCCTTACACATAACCTAAACACCTTGGTGGATTCATAAACAAGAATACATTCAACATGGAAGAGATTGAATTCAAAATGGAATATTTTTTATGATAATTATTTTTAAACCTCATTTATAATATTTTTTTAAGTTGAGCCCATTGATTGGAAGCAATGGGCACTCCCCCTTGTGATTAATAAGTTGATAAGATCCTCCTTGGTAGGCCTTCCCAAGTGGGTACAAACTTGCCTCCCATATTATGATGGGAAACAATTAGTCTCCTTAGAATTAAAATAAACTCTCCTACTTGAAAAGCTCTAGGATGGACCAACTTGTTGTAAGATTGAAACCTTTTAGCTTTATACAACTCAACATTTTGATATGCCCATAGGCATCTCTCCTCTAAACCTTTGAGATCTCCTAACTGCAACTTGTCATTCTGCTTTGTTGTGATCTTGCTATCCACAGCTATCATTAGTGATGAGAGTTGGACTTCTAATGGTAGAATGACTTTGGACCCAAACACTAAGGAGAAAGGAGTAGAATAAGTTGGAGTTCTATATATGGTGCGATAGGCCCATAATGCTTCAACTAACTGCTCATGCCATTATTGCTTTTGATTGTCGAGTGTCTTCGTTAGAATTTTGATGATCATTTTATTGAAGGCTTTTGCTAAGCTATTTCCATTTAGGTAGTTGATGGTAGAATAACTCCAATTTATGATGTGTCTCTAGGAAAAATTTTTGATCTCGATGCTCTTGAATGAAGTACCATTATTAGATATAATTCATTAAGTAACTCCAAATTTATATATGACATGGTTCTTAAAAAACTAGAGCACATGCTGAGTTGTGACCTCTCTGGGTGAAATCACCTTCGCCCTTTTGGAAAAGTAATGATAGCTAAGATGACCCTTGGAAAGAAGTTCAATTGACCCACTATGTGGTACCAACACTTGAATGTCCATGAGGCCAATGTAGGATGTAGGATGTAGAATGTTGGGTGGTTAGTGTAGGACCACACTGTGTATTTGACATTGGTGGTATCGCCTTGTTGTATCCATGAAATCTTTGTTCATTGATGGCCAGTAGTATCCTAGTCTCTTGATTTTGTCTTTCATCTTCGGACCGGATTGGTTGGCTCCACATAATCCTGAGTGTACCTCAGTCACAATATTATGGGCTTTGTGCTAGTCTAAATTATGTAACTACATATGATCAAAAGATCGCTGGTACAAGACACCATCCACAAGAGCATAGGAAAGTGCTCTCTGCTTCATCTAATGGGCTTGAGACTTCTCTTGATGTAGTTTACCTTTATTAAGGTAATCTATGAATGGTTTCTTCCAATCTAACTCCTCATCCTTCTTGGCAATGGCAACCTCCCCTTGATAGTACTTTTGATGAGTTCAATATCAATAAGGAGATAAGACTTGTCAATTTTGGACCTTTATTGATATGGACTCATCCTCTAACATGCAACTCCAGCAAGTTGGCTAAAGCATACCTTCGATGTTTCTCTCGAGGAATCTTATAAAAGCTAACCTCTGGGATTTGGGCCAACAACTCAATGGTGTAATGTGGTAGTAATGGAGCTTGGGCTTTATAACCTTATAGGACCCAATGATTTGGTTGATAATTAGCTGAGAATCCCCAAAGATGTTAATGTTCTCGATGCTTAGAGTAATGGCTAACTCCAGATTGGAAATCATAGCCTGATATTCATCTTCATTGTTGGTGCAAGAATTAGACAGATTACATGAGAATCCCATCACATCACAGTCCCGAGTTAAGATAACTATTCCTACCTTTGCCTTTCCTAAAATAGTAGATAGTGGTTCCTTTCCTCTATGAGAGGAAGTCACACCATCAAAGTATATCTCCTACTGATAAATGCTAGCATGCTTTAAGTTCATGATTTGTTCATTGGGGAGATCATCACTAAGCATAGAGTTAGTAAGAAGTTGGTGTGCTGCTAAGCAATTTACTAGCATTTGTCTTTTTATCGCATAGAGGGGTATGAAGGTAATGTCAAATTATGAGAGGATCATGGATCGTCGTGCCAATCATCCGAATAGCATCGGACGTGTCATGAGATACTGTAGTGGATTGATCATAGAGATTAAGTTTACCTTATGAGGAAGCATGTAGTGTTATAGCTTTTGGTATGCAAAGATTAAAGCTAAGCAATGCTTCTCAATGGGTGGATAATTAGCCTCATGAGGGATTAGATGATGGTTGAGATAGTAGAGTGCATTTTCCTTTCCTTTGTCATTGGCTTTGGAAAAAAAGCACCAAGGGAATTGTCTAACATAGTAGTGTAAAGTATGTGCCGCTTACCTGAGATAGGGGCTATTAGAACTGACTATGTCATCAGGTAATGCTTGATGTCCTCGAAGGCATGCTCACACTTGTCATCCAACTTGAACTGGGCATCCTTTTTGATAAGTGTTGAGAATGGTTAACATCTTTTTGATAAGTTGGATATAAGGCATATTAGATATGTCAATTAACCTTGGAATGATCTAAGTTGAGTTAAACTTTTATGGGGTGGCATTTTTTAATATTCCCTTGATCTTCTGGATCAATTTGATTCCACAGTGTGACAATAAACCCAAGGAATTTCATTAAAGCTACTCTGAATGCATATTTTAGGGGGTTCATTTTGAGGTTAAATTATCTTAACTATTCAAAAACTACTCTCAAGTCAAAGAGATGGTCTTCCTTTTCTCTACTTTAGACCGTGAGATCATCGACATAGCACTCGACTTTATGATCACTGAGTTCTTCGAAGATTCGAGCCATAATCCACTGGTATGTAGCACCAGCATTTTTAAGGATGGAAGGCATGACCTTATAGCAATAAATTCTAATCCAGGTTCTAAAAGTAGGGTTTCTTTCATCTTTAGGGTCCATCTTTATTGGTTATATCCATATGAGCTATCCATGAAAGAGAACACTACATTTGATGAGGCAATGTCAACCATCAACTCCGAGATTGGTAGTGGAAATTCATCTTTTGGACATGCCTTATTTAAATCCATAAAATCGACACATATGTGAATTTGGCCATTTTTACTCTTAACTAGGATGATGCTGGCTAACCATGTAGGGTATTTTTCTTCCCAGATGAAGCAAATAGCGATCAGTTTCTTAACATCATAAATGACCTATTGTTCTATGTCTAATTGCATGTATCTAGGAGCTTGATTGATAGGGTTAGCAATAGGCTCTATTACTAATTTATGGACAACTAAGTTAGGAGCTAATCTAGGCATCTCTTCATAATTCCATGCAAAGTAGTCCTTAAACTCAATCAATAGCCTACTAAGTAATTGATTTCAATTTCATTCAATAAAGAACTGATGTATGTCGATATGGATCTTCTTCAGTTCCTAACTTGATTTCTTAGAGCTCATTGATGGTTGACTTGATCTCTTCTTCAAACTCTGGCGATGCATCTTTGACTCCAAAATTATATGGATCATCCAAGTTTCTAAACTGACTCTTATATGAGTTAATATGATTTGAAAAGTACCTATCAGATTCCAAATGATTGGTGATGACTAATAAATAATCATCATCTTCAACTGGATCCACTGTACTAAATCCTAGTCTCAGTCATGATTGAGAGATTTTTCATTTGTTCTTCTGTATTCTTTCAAAATATTCTGACCTGTACTTTGACCAAGTATGTGGCATTAACCTTTCTTTGCTAAATTATGAACACATGGCAACTATCAACCAAAAGGTAATTAAATTAAATCTTTATATGAATCATCCTCAAGTTCTACATCGTCTTCTTAACTTGAGGATGATGCTCCCAGAAAGAACCTCTAAGTCTTCACACCTATGGATGACATAGGGGCTTCCTTACCTACCAAACCCTTAGCTTTCAGAGAGGAAAGTTGGGTTAGAGCTAAGGTTCCCAACTGAACCTAACTGTTTCACATAAATATTTGGATACACTTATGCTTGGCATAGGACACCCAAGGGAATCTACAACTGAGAAGAGTTGGCTGATGTGCAAACCATATAAGACTCATCCTAAGAACTAGATTCTAAGTCTATATATAAAGCATGTGTACTTCTAGTAGTTGGGACATATCTTCTATTGGGAGGTCAATAAGGAGGTTTTCCACCAATGGGACTGCTTCTGAACTACCTCTTCCACTACCAGGTGGAGGTCAATCGTCCTACCTATATGTTCAAATGGAGTAATGAATTGTGTGTTGAATCTAATGCCAGGCACCACTTCCTCCTCTAAGTCAATTTTCGCTCCCTTTTCTTTTATTTTCTTTTTCTTTTTCTTTTTCTTTTTTTTCTTTTATTTTTAAACTTTGGCCAAGTTTGGGAGAGTATACTTTTTGATTTTGAGAGAGGTAGTACACCGCATCCTCATATATGCTAACCTCCTGAACTGTAAATGGCTTCAGATCTCCTTTGAAATAGTAGATGATTCCACCTCTCACAAACTTCTTACACTGATGTAGAGAGGATGGAACTATGTTGTTCTCATGTATCCAAGGAAAGCATTGAAAGAGTATATAATATGAAACTTGGCTTGATCTTTGTCCTATCTCCAAAGGCAACACTATGGAACTGGGCACATTGACCTCACTTTTGGTGATTCAATCTTCCCATCTTAGACTTAGGAGTCTTCTAGACACTAAGACTTCCTTAGTCATAATACACTTCTAATAATTAGGTAAACACTTAACCTAAGCCAAAAGACTTAGAAAGGTTAACCATATGATTAGGTTATGCCTTAAGGATTAGGATAATCAACCTACTCTACAACCAAAATCCAATCCATGTTTACCTTCTCATGCCAAACCACAAGTTCAATTCAAACATCAAATTCAAATCCAAAACCAAACCCAAATTCCAAAACCAAATGATTGAACCCATGATCAAATCCAAACTTGATACCCTCCCTAAGCCATAAGACCTATCCCATGGACTTAGCCAAATATTAATCCAAATCAATCCAAAATCAATTGATTTTCTCATAATCAATTTATATCTTCAATCATCTTCTTAAATATAAATCAAATCTACATTCAAATGTTCAAAACAAAATCAAACTAAATCAAATTAAATCAAAACCATTCCTAATCCATATGACCTATCCCATGGACTTAGCTAAATCTTAATCCAAATCAAATCAAACTCAATTGATTTTCTCACAAATCAATCTTATTTTAAGTCATCTTCTCAAATTTAAATGAAATATACATTTAAATAATCAAAACTAAATCAAACCAAATCAAAATCCAAACCTAAGCCACATGACCCAACTCCATGGATTTAGCCAAATTCCTTCATTCCAAAACCCAAATTCAATTGATTTTTCCATGAATCAATCATACCTTCAATTATATTCACAAATATAAATGAAATCAAGAATCATCAAGCTAAACAAAGGTCAACCCAAGTCAAACCCAACTTAACCCTTTTGACTTAAAATGTTCAAATGAACCAAAACCCATTTGAACCTAGACCAATTGGAATTGAATTTATATATCAATCCAAAATCCATATGTAAACTCAACTAAATCAAACCCAATCTAAAATTAAGCTAACAAAACCCAATTGGTGCACTTGACCCAAAGTGGCTAATTTGACCGATTTGAGCCAAGTTCTAATCCTACCCAAATTAGATTGAACCAAGCCGATCAATACCTCCCATCATGATTGTTGATCATCCTAGGTTGATCAATTATCCCAAATTAGGTCAAACCAAGTCAACTTGGTCATTTGACCAAGTCAACTTGTTCATTTGACCAAGTCAACCCCTTAACCCATATGAACCTAAACTAGCCAAATTTCAGCCTAAGTCAAATCCCTTGAGACCAATGATTCATACCAAATCAAAATCAATATTTGTATATGACTTGACCTTCAATTGAGTCAAACCAAACCCAATTAGCCCTCTTGACCCAAGTTGACCCAAATTGACCTAAAAGACCAAATTGGGTCAAATCAAAATATAAACCAAATTGATTGCAACTAATGGATCAAGTTCATTCCAAATTGATTATTGAACTTGACCAAAGCCATGATTGGACCCAATTGAACCCAATTGACCTTCTTAGCCCAAATTGACCAAAAGGTTCAAGTTAGCCTAAATCAAAACCAAATACAAATTAATTGAAACCAAAGCCTACAATCATCTTCAATTGGTCAACTAAACCCAAACTAACATGCAAGCCAATTTGGCCAATTTAGTCAAACTGGTCAACTTAACCCATTTGATCCAAATGAATTCAAATGAGCCAAAATCAAATCTAAGCCAAACTAAACCAAACCAATTGAACCAAATCATCCCAAATGATCATATGAACTTGACCCAACCTTTTGTTTGACCCAATTTGACCAATTGGTCAACTGTACCCAACCTAACCCAATTAGACCTAAATGAGTCAAATTGATCCAAACCTAATCAAATCAACTCAATTTGACTTGAAATTTTTTCTAACCCACTTTTGGCTCATTTCAAATATGCAAAAATCAAATCAAATGTCAAATGATTATTCTACCTTTGGGTCAAGGGCATCATATGAGACAAATCACTCATTTAAGTGGTCATTTCCATTCCTTGGCCACTTTGTACTCTCCAAATGGTCCACCTAGGCACCTAGGACACTACCAAACCTGACCAAATGGGTGGTTGGGACGGCCATGACCCATGGGAGGTAAAATCTCCTCACTCTCCCCATTTGATCATTTGAAACACATAGGACACCCATGACTCCCTGAGATGCCCGAACAGCTACTAGAAACCAAACCCGATCCCACCGTCTGATTAAGATGAAAAGGTGTATACAGCCCCTTGTTTCCACTCAAACACACAAAAAATCATATCTTAGACCTCTAGCTACCCAAGACAAGTCACTAAAGCCATTCCTTAAGCTCCCAAGCTCGTTCCTCAATCAAAAAATTCCATTCCCATCCATCTCGAAATATGGCACTCTCATTTTCAACCTAACTTCCACATTTCTCCATCAAACTCAAATTAACATTGCACGCACCTTTCCTAGGCTTTGTCAAGAAAGAACGAATCATCTCCCAAACTTCCAGGGCACCGGAGGTGGGACTTCGATCAAAGCCGAATTTCAAATCATCGGTTTGTCACCTTCTGAGCGACTATAAAAGAAGTGATCCAAATCCTGCTCAACAAGGCTTCATCTCCATTACATGAAGCTTCCTCAATCATTCAGGTCACTAATCTTGAGCTCCAGTGAGGTATACTTCCAAAATTGATCCTTAGGAAAAAATGGGTTGGAGATTTTTGAAGAAAACTTACATCTCATGTGATCTTGATAGTTGGATCCCCGATGATCAATATTTTGAAGGTGTGGGATCCATTTAGAGTTGATCCAAGCTTGGGTAAGCTCTAATCACGTGAGCCATTGAAAACTGACTCCATTCTCCCTCATTCACGTGACATTAGATCACGCACCATCCATTCTGAATGATCAGAATGGATGGTCGTGATTAGATCCGCTAGATTGATCTCATTTAATCCTATTAAGCTGTGGGATTAATTGTAGCCATGTGATCTTAGATAGGATGGAAAATAAGAAAGCACGTCTATCTCTGCCATGTAGGCTCTAAGTCAGATAAGTTTTAAAAGTGCACCATGCCGCGTCAGCACGTCACATGGCGCCAATAAGATTAGGCATTAATTAGGCTTAATTAATCATTTTTAATGCCTAAAACTTCTAAAAATCATAGAAAAATAATCAAATTGCAAATAAATACTCATTTTAATGGTATTTGGGAGGAGAATTAATTAAAAATTATCTTAACTAATTTTTAATAGTAATTATGGTTTAATTAAGGTTAATTACAAAATTAATTATCTTAATTACTCCTTAATTACTTAAGAAATTAATTTTAAATTTTGTTGGTTAATTTAATTGGATGACCTCAACCTCCTATGATTTTCTTGGGATTTATTACTCACTTAATTAGGAAAATTGACTAATTAAACCTTAACTCCTCTTTTAAGTTAATTAATGATTAATTATCCCATGAACAAAAAATAATTTGGTTAATTAAGTTTATTAATCATTGTTGAATAGTAAGTGAACTAAGGAATAGGGTTGAGACCCCTTTCCTAGTTCATTTCACCCTTTTTAAAATTAATAAAATTAACTAATTAATTAAATCACTTAATCAAATTGAAATCATAATCACATGAGACCTTAATTAATTAAATCATTGGGTAGATCTTTGGGTGTTTAATAACCAGAGAGTTTAATGAAATTATGGTTGTCACATGTGTGAAAACCATATGAGTAATTAAAGTCCTTCTAATTAATATTAATCATGTGCCAATTACATTAGGCCTCTTTTATTTCCTAGGATCATTGCAAGTTCATTTTCTATGCATATGATGTTGGTTCATAATTATTTAGTTAATTACTTTAAGGTGACATAGGTAAGGGTAATTAATTTATCTAATTAAGGGTTTAAATTAATTAACCCATAAAATGAACTTAATTACATTTCCTTAAAATAAATTAAATCACAAATGTGCGAATGGGTTTAAAACACCAAGTGATGATTTCTCTACTCCTCTTTAAATCAAATCGAATCCAAAACTTAATTAACAAAGAAGCTTTGGTTTACTTGAAATAATCTTATTTGATTTGATTGTCCTTAAGAACTACTTTTCTTGAATGAATCACATGCTTATATTTGATTGTCCTCTTTCCAATCATGTTAAATTTGGTATATCATTTTTATTCATGCATCAAGCTTTTCAAAATAAAATAAAATAAAATGGATTTTTTTATGTAAGTTTGCATGTGTTTATTTAATTTAATATATGTGTGACTATTATCAGTATTAAACCCAAATGTATTTTTTAAAAGCTTATAAGTCAATAATAATATGTGTCATGATGCTAGTTATAAATACATAAGAAATGCATTTCCTTAAAGCTTAAGTGTATGGATATTGAGTTCTCTTTCCTCTATTCATGTGTTGATTTATATAAGATTGAATGGTAATTGGTATATAGTCTGGACATCCTGGGAACACGAGACTTTAGCTAGCCCCAAAGAGGTCATTTGATTACCTCACTTCCCTAGTTTAACAATGATACGTACCCATTTGATTTCATTCTTATGTATTTCAACATTAGAATTTGGATAGAGCTTTAATTCATATATATAAATGATTCAATAAAAAAAATACAATCTGTGCATGATTTTCTTTCCCTCATTTATGTATACATCCATGTGTGTCCAATACAAGCAATTTTATAGTTTGGACATCCCAGGAATATGAAGCTTTAGTTAGCCCTAAGGAGGTCATTTCATTACCTTACTTCCTTGGTTTAACAACGAAATTTACTTGCCTATATCTTTGTACATGTATATTCATATGTGATTAGTTAATGAAAATCCCCTTTTACATTAAAATTGCGGGCATTCATAATTGACTAAGTGGATGAATTAATTATCCATATGATTTGGAGCTTACTTCCTATGTTCATGTGTATGAATTTACATATGTTTGAATTCAAATGGGTATATAGACTTGATATCTCGAGAATACGAGGCTTTAGCTATCTTTAAAGAGGTCATTTGATTACCCCACCTCCCTGGTTTAACAATAGCACGTGTCTATTTAATTTCATTCTCATGTCCTTTATGTATAAGAATTTGGGTAAAGTTTTAAATTAATAAGTTTAAATAATTCAATCAAATAAACTATAAATTCTAAACATACACGTACATACATCATTTAAGTGTGCTAAAATATGTTGCATGTATAGATACACTTAAGATTAAATCATATGCATGTTACATGTGATGGAAAGGAATGATTTAATATATGTCATGTGGTAGTAATTAAATTATATTAATCTTAAGATGCCTTTCATTTTTAATATGATTATTTAAAGTGAACCTAAACTTAAGATTAATTAAATCATTTAATAATCCATTCACTAAAGAGAACTAAATCAAATTAATATACTTTAGAAAGTGACTAAAGGTAGGGATGAAAGAGGGCAATCCACTTTTCCTCTCTTTCTAACACTTAGTTGCTAAGTGTAATCAAATGAAAAAAAAACACAAATTAAAATTCTCAAATCAATTAAACTACTTCAAGTGACCAACCTTTCATGTTAAATTGAATCCTTCTACACTTAGAAAATACAACACTAATGCCTAACAAGACTTACCACACAAGCCTTAATACATACAATAGAATTAAGTCACCACTTCTAGCTCTAAGTTAGGATGGTGTATGATGTGATGTATGTTTTGTTTTATGATGTATTATTTTAGATTGGATGTTAGGGTGTATGCTTCATAGACTAGATGATTGGCCAATATTAGCGTAATCATGTTTTCTACAAGGGATTATGCTTAAGGGATGCTTAAAAATAAATGTGAATGCTCTTTTTGTAGGTTGGTTAAATCCTTAAGCATAATCCAAGTTAGGATGGGTGGGCTTAGTTACCCATGTGTAAGGTATTAAGTCTAAATTATAAATACAACTTCTTGGGATTCTATGTATATTTAGCTAACCTCTATTTTTTAAGTGTAGTTAGGTTTACTTTTCCAACATAAATGTAATTTTTGCATAGGAATTAGGATTAGTGTTGTGGGGGATTAGGATGAGCAGTGACCAGAAGGCATTGTCTTAGGAAAACCTGTGATGCCTTTAACACAAGCACCATCCATATCAAAGAAGGAACCAAATCATAAATGGAGATATAAAAAAGAAGACTCTCATAGAATTTAATACAATTATAATTATTCTTTCATATTCTAGGTTGTATAAAGGTAAAGCTCGGCTACCCATCTTTTCCTCTTGGGTTATGCATGGTACCGATCACACCGACCATTTAATCTTTTATGATAGTTTTTATAATTATTTGATGTTATGTTTACATCATGCATTAGGACGACAGGCCTTTCATAGTTTCTTAAATGATTGATGTTCTAAGGTGTGGCTTGGATACTATTTATCTCTTAGGATAAAAATAACTTTCTTCCTAACTAATCATTCATAACTAAATTTTAAACAACTCATGACTTCATCATAAAGCCTAATGCATAAATAAGATAATTAAAATATTTAGCAACCCGTTAGCAATATAGTTGTATGTTTTACATCATGCATGCATATTCTTTCTCTCTTGAACATGAAGGATCTACATTTTTGCATGATAAAGAAATGCTTGACCTGTGAGGGCTTCCCTTATGGTGGAGAACACCTACTTCTAGCTGATTTGACCTCTAACCTATTTCATGATGCATTTAGGCATAAGAAATCCTAAAGCCTCTGTCAAATAATTTTGTCTAAAATGAAATAAAATTTGAAAAGCTTTTGCATCTATAGATTAAGTCATATGCTCATACAACCCATGCTCTAGTCTCTTAGGGAGTGTGTTTAGGACTTTTGTCTCTTTCTAATTAAATAAGTATCTTAGCTATCTTGTAATTCATAATACCGGATTACATGGTTCTAAAATTGTAGGAGGAGTTAGCTGGCAGCCACTCCAGGTGGTTATAATTCCAAAAGTCAGACAATTTATTCTCTCTTATGGAGGTAAACCCTTATGTCCACCTGTCACTTAGATTTAGGTCGTGCTTTAGCTCATACTAAAGCTCCCTAGATTTAGGTTCTGAGGTGGCTATTTCCTTTGGGCTATAAGCATAAATCCTCACCTCTTAGGAATTCCCACAACCTTGTGTTAGTGGATTATAAGCCTTAGTAATCTAATTAAATTTCAACTCAAAACATATAAATCTTCTCAACTTCAAAATTATAAAGCCCAGAGCTCAACTACCCATGTTTTCTCTCTCCGGGTTGTATGGTGGTACCCAACTGAAATAGCCTTTTATTCTTTTAAGATAGTTTATATAATTGTTTGATGTTATGTTTACATTATGCATTAGGATGACATACTTTTCATAGTTTCTTAAATGATTAATGCTTTAATGTGTGGCTTAGATATGATTAGGCTCTTAGGATAAAAATAACTTTTCTACCAAACTAATCACTTATGACTAAATTTTAAACAACTCATAACCTCATCCTAAATCCAAGACATAAATAAGATAATTAAAAGGTTTAGCAAACCCTTAGCTATATTGTTATATGTTTCACATCATGCATGCATATTCTTTCTCTCTTAAACATTAAGAATCTCCATCCTTGTATGATAAAAGGATGGTTGACCTGTGAGAGCATCCATTATGGTAGGGAACACCTTCTTCTAGTTGGATTGACCCATAACCTATTTCATCATGCATTTAGGCAAGAGAAATCCTAAAGCCATCTGTCAAAATGATGTATCTAAAATGAAATAAAATTTGAAACAATTTTGCATTTATTGATTAAGTCATATGCTTATACCACTCATGCTCTAGTCTCTTAGGGAGTGTGTTTAGGACTTCAGTCTCTTTCTAATTAATTAACTACCCTAGCTATCTTGCAATTCATAAGACGGACTACATGGTTTTAAAGTTATATAGGAGGTTAGTTGGCCACTCCAGGCGGTTATAAGTCTAAAAGTTGGACAATTTATTCTCTCTTATGGAGGTAAACCCTTATGTCCACCTCTCATTTAGATTTAGGTCATGCTTTAGCTTATACTAAAGCTCCCTAGATTTAGGATCTGAGGTAGCTATTTCCTTCAAGCTATGAGCATAAATTTTCACCTCTTAGGCATTCCCATAACCTTGTGTTGGTGGATTATAAACCTTAGTAATCTAATTAAATTTCAACTCAAAACATATAAATCTCCTCAACTTCAAAATTATAAAGCCCAACCATAAGATAAATTGGAATGCTCACTAGGCTTCCTAGTATCATGAGCATTTCTTACTTATTTTATTTGGATTCCAAAAATAAGTCTTCTCCTTGAACTTTCCTGATTGATTTTGTAAATACAACTAATCCTTTGATAGTCTAACATTGAAATCTTTGGAGATGATAACTGTCTACTGTAATCGAGAGTATTCTTAGGAAATTTTATTTCCTAAGATGTGACTAACTATGGAGGCTTGCCTCCATAGGGAACTTAAGAACCTAGTTTAATATAAACCCTACCTTATTTAGCCATATAAAGTAGGGAAAAATCTTTGGTACATTCGAAGACCCATCATACCTTAGGAGTCCTTATTACATAATTAAGTCCATTGAAGGGTGATGCCTATATCTTTCAAGATACTACACCATACCTCAATGTTGTACCTGATCATCTCAAAAAGTACCCCCCCCATACATCCAGAAATAAACACCATAAGGCACTCTCTCCTTGTTCATTGAATCCTCTCAACATCATCCTTTATTTTTGGAGTTTGGAGATGTCGATTCTCAAGTAAGAAAGGGTTTTAAACTCATAATGTTGATACACAGGTCACCAAAACTCTAGATAGCTTTTTTTCCATATAATGTAAAGAATCAGTTGTGCCCTGTCATCCCTAGGAGTAAGTCTTCATCGCTCAATGTAACTTCTAAAATGTCCTATGCATGGGATTTCTCCTCTTTAGTAGTGATCAGATGAGTTAAGCATATATTTAGATCAAGTAAGGCCTTGACTAGATATTCCCTTATCTTTTTGGATAAGATAAGGTCATCATATATGCTTAACTTAGTTGGACATTGTAATCAACTCTGACTTGGTCCTCCATAAGCATATCCATGGCTGGAGCATCCTATGGAGGTGCTATCTCCTCATTGGAACCAATGACTTGCTTACCCTTATACTAAAGTGCTACCTTAGGAGGTAGAACTTTGCCACTACGTAGATTGACTTCAGTGACTTCTAGGAATGATGAGCTTATGGAAAGTTCTACCTTCTCATCGAGCATACCTACAACTTCTCCTATAGGATCCTCAGAGTCAGTTCAGTCCAAGTCACTCTCAAGAGTGAACCTAATTGATTCAAAGAAGGATAGTCCAACTCTAAATTAGAAAAGAAAAGATCGAAACTACTTGAGCTATTATTTTTATTTAGACTCAAAGAGCTTTCAATAAGAATAAAATTAAGAGCATCACAAGTAGACAATTTATAAGTAGAGTTAGCTTTCTCCATTAATTTAATTTTGGGTGGAGGTACATGATAGAAATCAAGTGAAGTAATCAAAGTAAGGGATTTAGTGCTCTTATCCAGAGATACAATGCTCCTTCCAGAATAAGAGCAGCTAGCAGAGGAAGTGGTAGATGTAACGATGGAGGGAGTACTGGGCTTGGACGGTGGATGTGCTACTGGACTATCCGAGGCAAGTTTGGTGAGCTGCTACTGCTATTGGTTTGTCATCCTCCTCGAATTATCCTTTTCAACTAGTAAACATTCCTTGGTGTTGGAGGTTTGAGCTATTTTTGGCACTTGCAAGGAAGGCTTCTTGATCTTAGAAATGATCTTTTTAGAGGTTTGGGATCGGGAAATTTTTGTATCCTTCTTTGGTCTTAAGAGGACCGAAAGTATCCCTAAGGATTACTCTAACAGAATTGGATGGTTGTGCTAACAAGTATTCCTTAGAGATAACTAGGCTCCCAACTTGTAGCTGCACTTAATCTAGTCCTTAAAAGTGATACAGTCCTCTAAGATATGGTCTAACATGCAGTGGAAAGGGTAATAGCTAGGATCATCACTCTTGCCCATTTCCTCCGGCCTCTTATGCTCTGGGAACTAAAAGTCAAGTTACTGTAATAGATTCTTAAAGATTTTCCTAACTACATCTCTACTGAATGAATATGGCTTATTCAATCTATGGTAAAGTACACCTGATGGATATGAATACTTAGGTGGTGGAAATGGTCATTATGGTGTAGTATGGTGGAAGGAGGTGGGAAAGAAGGCTCTATTTCTCAGCTCGCTTCCGGCGTCCACCCCCTTAGTTCTTCTCAAACTTCTACATCTTGATTGGTGAAGGGCAATGTTTGGCTTCCTCTTGAGGCGCGTAGATAATCATTTCTTTATGCTTAGAATGTAATCAACAAGGGACTCATTGAGTTTCTATTTCTCTACAATGAGGTCGCCTATAGTAACCCTATGCTAAGTGCTAGCAAACCTCTTGATGAAGAGGTGCTCCAACTCGGCAAAAGTCTTCACCGAACTGTTGGGCAGTTCGGCATACCAGTCAAATGCAACACCTGACAGATTGATAACGAAAAGGCAGAAGAGGAGTGTGTGCTACCACCAGTGTTGCAACAGTCGACTCTAAAGTGTGCAATGTGTTATCGTGAGTTTCCACTGCCATAAAAGAACATGAAGGATGGTGGCACAAAATCCTAAATAAAATAAAAACTAAATAAAATCCTAAACCTAAAAAATAAACCTAAAAATAAATAAAAAATAAAACCTAAACCTTAAACTAAAAAAAAACTTAAACCTAAAACAAACATAAACCTAAACAAAAATAAATAAAACCTAAACCTAAACCTAAAATAAACTAAACCTAAAATAAACTAAACCTAAACCCTAAATAAAATAAAATAAAATAAAATAAACTAGAAGTAAACCTAAACCTAAACTAAAAAAACCAAAAAAATAAACCTAAAACTAAAACCAACAAAATAAAATAAAAACCTAATCCTAATCCTAAAATAAAAATAAAACCTAAACCCAAAAAAAAAATCAACTAAAATTAATTAAACCTAAAAATAAATAAAATAAAAAACCTAAACTATAATAAAAACTTAAAAAAAAACTATAATAAATAAATAAATAAATAAATAAAATAAAAATAAAATAAACTCAAATAAATAAAAAATAAACTAAATAAACTAAACCTACTGGTTTGCTTAATTTTTTAAAAAACCTAAACCCTAAATCTAAGCCCTAAACCTAAACACTAACCCCCAAACTAACCCCAAACCCACAAACCTGAACCCTAAACCCTAAACTAAACCCAGAACCCTAAACTAAACCCTAAACCCTAAACCCTAAACCTAAAACCCTAAACCTAGTAAACCACTGGCCCTAACCCCACTAAACCCTAAACCCTAAACTCTAAACCTAAACCCCAAAACCCTAAAACTAAAACTTACAACCCATTATATACCCCCCCACCCAAACCCCAAACCTAAACACTAAACCCAGAATGGGTAGAACGATGGGATCATCATCAGCTGGGTCTTGATCTGCCGGTGGAGGCGAAGGTGGAGGCAGTGATTATCACAGTGGTGGTGTGGGATTTGGAGGTGCTGGTGAATATGGAGGTGGTGGTTGGAGCAATGGTGGCTATGGAGGTGAGAGGAGTGACGAAAGTTACTGCCATGGTGGTGGCGGAAGGAGAGATCGGGGATGTGATAATGGATCCTGCTACTCGAGAGGCGAAGGTTGGTTCTGATGGAAACTTGAGAAACTGAAGAATGACCGATCTAATCTGCTACTTATGGAACTATCTTTACAGTAGACATGGTTCTACTTATCATAGGGTTATGATTTGCTCTATGGGTGCTCATTTTTTATCTATGTTGTCTCTTGTGTCTTAGAAAACTCTGGGTGCTACTTGGTTGATGAAATTGAAAAGAAGAAATGTTGAATCTCAATTTGTCCTCTGTTAAAAAAAACCTTAAACCTTAAACTAAAACTTAAACCCTAAACCTAAAATGTAAACCATAAACCCTAAACCCTAAACCCTAAACCCTAAACCATAAACCATAAATCCTAAACCCTAAACCATAAACCCTAAACCCTAAAATCCTAAACCCCAATAAAACTGACCTACTAAACCCTAAACCAAACCTAAACCTACTAACCCCAACCCTAAACCTAACATAACTAAACCACCTAAACTAAACTTTAAACCCTAAACCACAAACCCATAAACCATAAAATACCCCAACCCCAAAAACCTAACCCAAACCCTAAACCTAAACCACAACTCCCCAACCTAAACCCAAACCTAACCCTAAATAACATTAAACCTAGAATATAAACCCTAAAACCTTGAATAAAGATGTCATTAGGATCTAAAGATTGACTTTAACATAGTTATGGTAGTTAAAGAAAATATCCTCAAGAGACTTTCCTTTGACTATTAGAGATCAAGACAAACCTAACCCTAAATCATATTATAATACCATATATTATAGTATAATGTAGCATCATCTATTTGAGCATGTAGTGATGTGTTTTTGGATGTTATAAGATGTTTTAAAATGTTATAGTATATTATGGTATTATGCTCTAAAGTCTATATTAATATAAATCATAAAAATATTGATTTAATAAATGAGATGATGAAATTGGTTAAATTTGTAGTGGGAATGAGGTTGGAGTACCAAATGTGTGCTATGCCACTTGTAGTCTAAAAAGTAAGATTTTATGTTCAAAATAAATATTATATGTTGTAGCTAAACCTAAACCTAAATAAAAATAAAATAAAATAAAATAAAACTTAACTAAAACTTAAACCTAAAAATAAAATAAAATTAAAATAAAAAATAAACTAAAATAAATAAATTAAACCTAAGAATAAAAAACTTAAATAAAATAAAAACTAAATGTAAAATAATATTAAAATAAACCTAAAATAAAATAAAATAAAAATTAAATAATAACCTAAACTTAAAAAAATAATCCTAAAAATAAATAAAAAATAAAACCTAAACCCTAAACTAAAAAAAAACTAAACCTAAAATAAATTTAAAATAAACAAAATAAAATAAACCTAAACCTAAACTAAAACAAACTAAATTAAATTAAGTAAACATAAACTTAAACCTAAGGTAAACTAAAGCTAAACCAAAACAAAAACTAAATAAAAAAAAACTAAAAATAAACCTAAATCTAAACTAAAAAATAAAACCAAAAAATAAACATATAATAAAAGCCTAAAACCATAACCTATAAAAATAAAATAAAAACCTAAACTTAAACCTAAAAATAAAAAATAAAACCTAAACATAAAAAATAAAATAAAAATAAAACTCAACTAAAATGTAAAACTAAACCTAAACCTAAGCCTAAAAAATAAACTAAAATAAAAAACCTAATCTAAAATAAATAAACCTAAAATAAAATAACCCTGACCCAAACCCATCTAAACCTAAACCCAAATCCTAAACCCTAAACCCTAGATCCTAAACCTGGGCTAAACCATAAACCTACTGCAACCTTAAACCCTGAGCCCCACACTCCACTGACATTAACCCAAACCTAAACCCCAAACCCTAAATGCTAAAACCTCATATAAATAAAACCTAAAATAAATTAAATAAATAAACTAAACCAAAATAAATGGTAAAAAAAAATAAAATAAAACCTAAACTAAAACCTAAACTTAAATCTAAACCTAAACAAAAAATAAAATAAATAAATAAAAAGCTAAACTAAAATAAAATAAATATAAACTTTAACAAAACTAATAAATAAAATAAACATAAAATTAAAAATCTAAATGAAATAAAAACTAAACTTAAAATAAAAATAAAATAAACCCAAAATAAAATAAAAGAAAAATTAATTCAAATCCTAAACCTAAAAATAAAAAATAAAACCTAAAATAAAAAAATATAAACCTAAAAAAATAAACAAAATAAACTAAACTAAAATAAATAAAATCAAAAATTAAACCTAAAATAAACTTAAAAACCTAAATTAAAAAAAAAAAATAAACTAAAATAAACCTAAAGATAAACTAAAATAATTGCACAAATAAACCTAAAACCTAAACCTAAAAAAAATAAAATTAAAAGTAAAACTAAACCTAAAAATAAAAATTAAAACCTAAACCTAAAAAATAAAATAAAAATAAAACTAAACCAAAACCAAAACCTAATAGATAAACTAAAATAAACAAACCTAAAATTAAAAAAGTAAACTAAATAAAAATAAAAATAAACCCAAATAAAAATAAAAAATAAATGAATAACCTAAACATAAACTAAGTAAAACCTAAATATAAAATAAATAAAAAACCTAAACCTAAATAAAATATATAAATAAAATAAATACCAAGCCTAAACTAAAACCTAAACCTAAACCTAAATTAAAATAAAATAAACTAATAAAAAAATTAAAATGAATTAAATAATAACCAAAACTAAAGTAAAAAAATAAAATAAACCGAAGAATAAAAAACCTAAATAAAATAAAAGGTAAACGTAAAATAAAAATAAATAAAATTAAAATAAACCTAAAAGAAAGACAAAATGAAAACCTAAACCTAAAAAATAAACATAAAAATAAAAAAAAACAATAAACTAAGAAAAACCCTTAACCTAAATCCCAAACCCTAAACCCTAAGAATGGGCAGAACCTTGATGGCAAGAACATCACCATTAACAAGGCTCAGTCTAGATCTGGTTGTGGAGGCAAAGTCGGAGGTGGCGGTTTTCACAGTGATGGTGGGGGATCTAGAGGTGCTAGATGATATGGAGGTGGTGGTCAGAGTAGTGGTAGCTATGGAGGCGGGAGGAACGATGGATGTTACAACTGTGGTGGTGGCGGAGGGAGAGTTCGAGGATATGATGACAGATCTAGCTACTTGAGAAGCGGTGGTCATTCTTATGGGAATTGTAGGAACTAAAAAATGGCCAATCCGATCTGCTCCTTATGGAATGGTGTCTTTATAGTTAAGATGATTCTACTTATCTAGGGTTTTTTATTTGCTCTATGGGTAATCATTTTTGATCTATGTCATCACTTGTGTCTTAGAAAACTTATGGTTCTACTTGGTTGATGTAATCAAAATGAAGAAATGTTGAATATGAATTTGTTCTTTGTTTAAAAAAAAACCTTAAACCCTAAACCTTGAACCCTAAACCCAAAACCTTAAGACTAAAACCTAAACCCTAAACCCGAAAACCTAAACCAAAAAAAATGCAACTAAAAATATACCTAAACCTAAAAAATAAACTAAAATAAATAAACTAAACTAAATAAAAATAAAAAATAAAACTCAGTAAAAATACATAATGAAATAAACCAAAATAAATAAATAAAAACTAAATAATCTAAATAAACCTAAACCTACCCATTTACTTATTTTTTTAAAAAAACCCTAAACTCTAAATCCTAAACCCTAATCCCTAAATCATGAACACTAAAATTAACCCTAAACCCTAAACCCTAAACTAAAACCAACTATGCCTTAAGCCCCTAAACAGCCCTAAACCTAAACTAAACCCTAAACCATAAACTTTAAACCTTAAACCCTGAAACCATAAACCCTAAACCCTAAACCCTAAATCTTAAACCTTAAACCCTAAACCTACAAACCTAAACCCTAAACCCCAAACCATAAACCCTATGGTTTTAACTGTTTGTTGGCTCATTAATACTCACCTTAGGGTTGTGGATTATTTTGTTCACAAGTCAAGTTCTTTGATTGCTTGTAGATTTTGCTTTGAACCCCTTATTGATTTATTTTATGCCTATCATTGGAATTCATTGATCTACCCTACCTTTTTTTCTCCATCAAACTTGTATTTATTATCTTGGATGAGTGGCATTATGGCAAGCTAGCAAGTTTTTGCTATTTTGGTTGTCTCTTATCTTGGAGATTTATTATCTTATTTTATCTTGTCAACTCAGTTGGCTCCATCTTTGTTGGTTGTAGAATTTCAGGGTCTCATGCTCTGAAAGCTATTTCGACATTCTCACGATGGTTTTGGTGTGATTTCTCTGATTCAGGAACTATATTTTATGCTTTATTTATTTGGTTATCTATTACCGCCTCGATTGAGGAGTTTTGGCCAACTATCTCTTCTGTCTTGGATGTTGCTATCTTATCTGCTATTTTATTCTAATGTTGAGACTCATTTCAATCCACTTGTTGATTTTTCTTATGGCGGGTTCCAATGCATTATTTGTTTGGTTGGCTTTACGAATGCGTCATCTCCTATTTTTCGATGCGACATCTCGGTCGATAGGTTGGAGCGGTCTTATGTCTATTGAAAAGAGTGGTATTATGGATAGTTTAGTCCCTTCCTGTCTTGGTTGTTGTTTCCTTTTGCTGTCTTATTCTTTGGGTTGATTGTTGAGTCTGGATTCGAATTGTAAATCTTGCTATTGCCTACTATCTTTCTAGGTGCTCATTTTGGTTGGTTGCAGTCCATTCCACATGTTTGACCTCTTGTCTTCCTTTACTGCTTTTCTCCGGACATTAATAAGGGGTTGTTTCACTTCGAAAGTCTCATTTATATACCATGTGATTGGGATGGTGTTAAAGGCTCATTGACTTATTTAGGGATTTAAGTTGCCTCCTCGTAATTTTCTTGTGGAGGATTATATGAATTGATTTCTTTCTTGGATATGGCTATTCATGAGATTATGGCTAAGATGGCTCACTCTCATATGTTCATGTATTCTCATGTCAAGATGACTATGATACTTATCTTGAATGAGACTCCTTATCCTTGACTCTTGCAATTTCCTATATATTTTAGATATGATTTTGCTTAGGTTTGCAATAAAGCTCACAAGAATATCAACAGCGTGCTACCTTCTCAGTTTGTTGGCTATGATGGTAGATGATCTCACTCCCTATTGGTTTGGTAGTAGGATGTAATGTCCTGGAGTTTGGATGCTCATACTTGCATCACCCAACATGGTGTGATTGAGCTGAGCCTTCTCTATCATAATTCCTTACTCATATTATATTATTTTCTTCTAACTTTTATTAGACCTTAAGCTTTCATCACTCTCTTATTATAACTTTGCGGTGATTCTCTCTCTCCTTCTTTTGCAGTGCTATATTATCATGCATCCTCAGCTTTGGCTTTAATCTTACTTTAGCTTATTATGTTAATCATCTTGATTGCTTTTATGCTTTTGCTTTATGTACTTAGATGGGGTTACTCCTGATTGTAGCTCTTTGGGAGTTGGGTTTATCCTTTTAAGGACCTTGTAACCCTCTTTTTGTGGCAATAAAATACCCCTACATGGGGTTTCCTAAAAAAATAAAAATAAAAAATAAAAAACCCTAAACCTTAAACTAACCCTAAACTTTAAACCCCAAACTAACCCTAAAGCCTAAACCCTATCCACTAAATCCTAAACCCTAAACCCTAATTCTTAAATTAATGCTAAACCCTAATTCTTAAACTAACCCTAAACACTAAATCTTGAAAACCATAAACTTGAAAGTCTAAACCCTAAACTAATCCTAATCCATAAATGCTAAACCCTTAAATCCCCTAAACTAAATAATAAACCCATACCTAAACTGATAAACTAAATTCATAAAAACTTAAAACATATAAACTAAATAAAACCTACAAATAAAATAAATAAAAAAACTTAAACCTAAATAAAATAAAATAAAAACCTAAATTAAAACTTAATCTTAAACATAATATTTAAATAAAATAGAAAATAAAAATAAACTATAATAAAATAAATAAAAACTAAAATGAAACTAAGAAATAAAACTAAATAAAATAAAATAAACATAAAAATAAAACCTAAACTAAATATTAAACCAAACCCTACTAAAATTAAAAATATTAAACTTAAACACAACCTTAAACCCTAAACCCTAAATCCTAAACCCTAAACCTGAACCACTACCCAAACCCAAACCCTAAATCTAAACCTCCCTAAACCCTAACCCTAAAACCTATAACCCTAAACCCTAAACCCCAAACCCTAAACCCTAAAACATAAACCGTAAACTTACCTTAAACCTTAAACCCTAAACCCTAAAAATGGATAAAACCTTGACAAAAGGAACATCACCATCAACTAGGCACAGTCTAGATCTCAGGCTTGAGGAGAAGGCAGAGGTGGTGGCTATCGCAGTGGTGGTGGGGGATCTGGAGGGTTGGTGGATATTGAGATGGTGGTCGGAGTAGTGGTGGTTATGGAGGTGAGAGGAGTGATGGAGGTTACATCCATGATGGTGGCCGAGGGAGAGATCTGGGATATGATGGGTCTTCTAGAGGTGGTTCTGATTTGAGTAGAAACTAAAGAATGGTTGATCCAGATCTTACTATGGAGCTGTCATTAGAGATGTTCTACTTATCTAGAGATTTTTATTTTCTTTATGGGTGCTCATTTTTTATCTATGTCATCACTTGTGTCTTTGAAAACTTGGGGTGCTACTTGGTTGATGAAATCAAAAAGAAAAAATATTGAATCTGAATTTGTTCTTTATTAAAAAAAACCTAAAATCCTAAACCTAAAACCCTAAACTAGAACTTAAACCCTAAACCTAAAATCTAAACCCTAAACCTTAAACCCTAAACCCTAAACCTTAAAAATCCTAAACCCTAAACACTAAACCCTAAACCTTAAGCCCTAAACCCTAAATCTTAAAACCTTGAACCCTAAACCCTAAACCTAAACCCTAAATCGATAAACCCTAAACCCTAAAACCTACAACCCTAAACCCTAAACCCCAAACCCTAAAGCCTATACCCTAAACCATAAACAAACCCTAAACCTTGAATAAAGATGTAATTAGAAATAGATCTAAAGAATGTCCTAATTCTAGCATAGTTATGGTAGCTAAAGAAAATGTCTTCAATAGACTTTCCCTTGACTATTAAATATTTGAATACCCTAAACCTTAAACCTAAATCATATTATAATACCTTATATTATAGTATAATGTTGCATCATATATTTGAGCATGTAGTGATGTGTTTTTTGGATGTTATAAGATGTTTTGAAATGTTTTTATATATTATGGCATTGTTCCCTATAGTCTATATTAATATAAATCATAAAAATATTGAATTAATAAATCAGATGATGAAATTTGTTAAATTTGAAGTGTGAATTAGGTTGTAGTGCTAAAGGTGTGCTACACCACTTGTAGTATAGAAAGTAAGATTTTATGTTCAAAATAAATATTATATGTTGTAGCAAAGTATAGCATCATATATCATATATTATTTTAAATCATTTTCTTTTTATTATACAATCATGTAGTCGAGCTTACACTAGCATTATTTATGAAAATGATGATTTGGACTTTAAAATGGTGGAATTTGGCCAAATTCATAATAGGTAGAGCTTGGCATCATAATATATTATTTCAATTTAAAATATGTAAGTGATAGGACTAAAATATATAGTTTTTTATTATTTAGACTAATTTTATGATTTTTTTTATCTTAAGAAATCCCTTGTGATGTGATATGCAATATGATATAATATAATATGTTATAGTGTATTACAATGTAGGATGCCATAACATAATGTAGCATCATGCATTATAATACTATGTGTACTATATTTTATATTTATAGTATGATGTAGTAGAGTTTATACTAGTATAATTCATAAAAATATTGATTTATAAGCTGAGATTTTGGGATTTGGCCAAATATAAAGTGTGCTTTAGGGAACATCATTGGGGGTGTGTGATGGTGTCATTTAATCAAAAGAATGAAATTTTACTTCCAAAATAAATGTTCATTTTTCAACCAAATTTTATAATTTTTTTGCTTGAAGTGATTCATTTTATGGCATAATGTAAGATAATATATCATATGAAAGCATATTAAAATATAATGTACATAACAATATAGCCTCACATATATATGAATGTGGTGGTGTGTTACTAAATGTTATTGTACATTTTAGTATGTTTTACTTTTGTTATAATACATTGGGTCAAAACTCACAAAAATGTTAATTTGAAGGTTGGGATGGAAGACTTTGGCTAAATTCACATCGCACTCCAAGAAGAAACACCAAAATTATGCTATTTTGTACCATTTCTAATAGAAAAATAACAATTTTACATCGAAAATGAACATTATTCATATTTTGAGAAAATTTTGTTCTTTGTTCCTTTTAAGTGATTCTAATGAGCTGTAATGTTAAATGATATAATATATTATAGCAAATTATAATATAACATCATATATTATAATATAATATAGTGTGTTAATTCACACTATAATATGTTTAGCATGATATTGTGTAGTTAGTTTGAGCTTGCACCATCACAAATCATAAAATGTTGATTACAATATTTAGAGGATGTAATTAGAACCAATACATTGTTAGGCTTTGGTTGAAGTATTAAAGGTGTGCATAAGAGAAGAACTAAGATTTGACAAAAATTCCATGCCAAGGACATGGAGGAAGATTCGCTAGGCGATCACACACATGCATTGGACATGAAATATGAGGGGTCAACATCAAGGGCATAGAAAAAAAATTTGTTATGGATATGTTTTGAATTTGATTTGATTATATGATTAGTGGAAAGAAGATCCCCTAGGGATACGAATCTATAATCCATTGAGGATTAAGATCAAACTTACTTTAATTTATTCTATTTTAATTGATGTGGTGGCACATCTGCCAGAGATATGGGCTCGAGTCTGCTGGGGATCAGGAATATGAACATTCAACTAGGGAAGCAAGTTCAGGCTATCCACTGAGAATTGAGATTTGAGTTTGGTTTTATAGGTTTATGTGGGGATGTGTCCACTAGGAATAAGAGTTTGGTTAGATTTCTTTGATTTAGACTATACTGGGTGAGTTGGTTTAATTTGGCTCCACTGGGGAGGTTGGTTTTCAATTTTATTTGTTTTCTTGACTTGTTTATGTATGATTTTTGGCTCCAACAGGGAGAACAGTTTTATTTAACTTCACTGGGGAAATCATATTAATTTTAATTTAATCTAAGTTAATGTATGGACCCTGTTGGTGTGCGATGGACCCATTAAGAAGGGGCTATATGAGCTTTGACCTACCTCAGGTTTTCAAATCCAAAGGGATAGTCTACCAGCTGTGGGGTAGAGCTAGCCAACCTAAGGGGTTTCTTTTATGTGTACAATGGCTGTGCTAGGAAGAGGGCATAGCTGACTTACATCTTCCAAAGTGAGGATCTTTGACACATTGGATGCACAACAAATTGAATCGATGGGGCAAATCTTGAGTCAATGCCGCTAAGGACTTATGTTAACTCAAAAGCAGTCAGGATTAATTTTATCTTAATTTCATGTGATTTGATATAGTTTGTTTGGTTTTGTTTGATTTTGAATTGAGGAATATCCACAGATGGGATGAAAATTTGATAGATTTAATTTATGAACCATATCAATGTGCGATGGGGACTTTAATCAACTCAAGAGTAGTCAGGCGATTCCTATAGGGAGTTTCTTTGCGCCTAAAGATTAGATAGAAAATCTAGGGGTGTCTAATCCACATGTGAAAATATATTTTATTTATATGTTTGCATGGACCTTGTTGGTATTTGAGGGACCACACTGAAAAGGGGCTATGTCGGCCTTAACATATCTTAGATTTACTAGACCAAAGGAGAATCTAATCATCCATGAAATGGATTCTCCAACCATAGGGGTGGTTACTAGGAAAGGGGAACTGTCCAATCTAATAGTAACTCAGGTAGTGTATAAATGGGTTCGCAAAGGACGTGATCCAAATATAGTACCCACAAGGGAGATGCTGCTAGGTGCATTATCTTAAGCCCTAGAAAGAAAGCCTATAGCTGTACGGTGGCCAACTCAAAGAGAAATTATAGTAGACTTACATCTGCCTTGAGTGGTATATCCTAAGGTGCGAGAACCAACCAACCTAAGGTGTATCTCTTAGCATGAGTGGCGTATCCGCCAACATAGTGAGAACCAACCAACCTAAGGTGCCCATTGGTGTGCAATGATCAATTTGGAAAGAAAGTGTGTAGGCTTTCATCCAAGTGGAACTAATCATTAGGATAATCTATCATGCAGATGTTATCACGAAAGAACGATAACTAAGCGGGAGCTCATGAAAGGGCTGGACCAGACTTGAAGGTGAGGAAGGGGACTTATCCTAAACCTCAAATATACTTCACCGAGTTAGTGCATGAAGGCTAATCCAAGAAGAATGTGTACCAAACTCATATCCTCTTAAATGAAACCAACATGAGGTAGCTTACCAGCCATGCAGTAAGGCCTACCAAACTAACAAGGCATTCATCGGTGTGCAGTAGCCAAGTAAGGAAGGAAAGTATAGTAGACTTACATCCTCCAAAGTAAGAACATTGCTGGGTGACACACTAAGAGAGTAACACGTCAACCCAACCTAGAGTAGCTATTTAGTGAGTACCGTTGGGGGCGTTATCTCAACTCAGAGTAGCTCGAGACAAAAGATATGTGTTTGTTTTATATATTTGTGTGTAGTTTATGTTTGTGTTGTTTTGATGAAGGATAGGATGCCAATCAGGTTTTTTACACCTACCCTAAAAATATCATGGAAGATTCACAAATAAGAATACTTTCAACATGGAAGAGATTGAATTCGGAATGGAATTTTCATTAATGATAATTATTTTTGAACATGATTTATAATATTTCTTTAAGTAGAACATGCTGATTGGAAGCATTGGGCACTCACTCTTATGATTAATAAGCTGATAAAATCCTCTTTGGTAAGCCTTCTCTCTACCAAAGGGCCTTCCTAGGTGGGTTCAAACTTGCCTTCCATCTTATGATGGGCAACAATCAGTCTCCTTAGAATTAAAATAAGCTCTCTTACTTGAAAAGTTCTAGGACAGACCAACTTATTAAGAGCTTAAATCATTTTAGCTTTGTACAACTCAAGGTTTTAGCATGCCCGTAGGCATCTCTCCTCCAAACCTTCGAGCTCTTCTAACCTCAACTTGGCATTCTGCTCTATTCTGATTTTGCTAGCCACAATTGTCCTTAGTAATTGGAGTTGGAATTCTAATGGTAGAACAGCTTAATCCATACATAAGGAGAAAGGAGTAGACTGAATTGGAGTTCTATATTTGATGTAGTAGGCCCATAAGGCTTCAACTAATTGTTCATGCCACTATTGCTTATTGTTGTCAAGTGTCTTCTTCATTATTTGGATAAGAGTTTTATTGAAGGCTTCTTCTAAGCTATTTTCTCTCGAGTAATTAATGGTAAAATATTTCCAATCTATGTAGTGTCTCTGGGAAAAGTTATTAATCTCGGTGCACTTGAATGTAGTGCCATTATCAAATATAATTCTTCAAGGCACTCCGAACTTATATACAATATGGTTCCTAAAAATGGAGCACATGCTAAGTTGTGACCTCTCTGAGCGAAATCACCTTCGCCCATTTGGAAAAGTATTCAGTAGAAACTACAATGAACTGATGACCCTTGGAAGAAGGAGGATCAATTGACCCACTATGCCGGTATCCCAACACTTGAATGGCTATGAGGCCAATGTAGGATGTAGAATGTTGAGTGGTTGGTGTAGGACCACACCGTGTATTTGACATTGGTGGGATCGCCTAGCTGTATCCATGAATCTTTGATCATCGATGACTAGTAGTATCTTAGTCTCTTGATCTTGGTTTTCATCTTCAGACTGGATTGGTTGGCTCCAGATAATCTTGAGTGTACCTTAATCAAGATCTTATGAGCTTCATGCTTGTCTAAATAATCTAACAACATATGATTAAAAGACTGCCAGTATAAGACACTTTCCACAAGAGCGTAGAAAAGTGCTCTTTGCTTCATCTACTAGGTTTGGGACTTCTCTTGAGGTAGTTTTCCTTTATTTTAGGTAATCTATGAATGGTTTCCCTTAATCTAACTCCTCCTCCATCTTTGCAATGGAAACCTCCCCTTCAAGAGAGTACTTTTTGATGAGTTCAATATCAATAAGGGATAAGACTTATCTATTTTGGACCTTTACTGATATGGGCTCATCCTCCAGACATGTCAACTCCTTGGCAGGCTTGGCTAAAGCATACGCTATAGCATCCTCTCCTAGAGGAATCTTATAAATGGTAACCTCTAGGATTTTGGCCAAAAACTCCATGGTGTACTTTTCATAGTGATGGAGCTTGAAATTTATAACCTTATAGGACACAGTGATTTGGTTGATAACTAGTTAAGAATCGCAGAAGATGTTGATGTTCTAGATGCTTAGAGTAATGGTTTACTCTAGACTAGAAAGTAGAGACTCATATTTGGCTTCATTGTTGGTGCAAGGATTAGACAAATGATATGAGAATCTCATCACATCACAGTTTGAAGTTAAGAGAACTATTCCTAATCCTGCCATTCCTAGAATAGTAGATTATGGACCTTCTCCTCGTTCAAAGGAAGCCACACCATCAAAGTACATCCCCAAATGGTGACTGCTAGTATCTCCTAAGTTCATGATTTATTCACTAAGCAGAGAGTTAGGGGGAAGTTGATGTTTTGCTAAGAAATCCGTTAGTGCTTGTTCTTTCACTGTACAGAGGGGTACGAAGGTAATGTCAAACTGTGAGAGGATCATGGACCATCATGCCAACTGTTCAGATAGCATTGGCCATCTCATGGGATACTATAGTGGATTGATCCTAGAGATTAAGTTCACCTTATGAGGAAGCATGTAGTGCTATAGCTTTTGGGATGCAAAGATTAAAGCTAGGCAATGCTTCTCAATGGGTGGATAATTAGGGATCAGATGATGGCTAAGGTAGTAGAGTGCATTTTCCTTCCCTTCATCATTGGCTTGAGCCAATAAAGCACCAAGAGAGTCATCTAATGTAGTAGTGTAAAGTATTGAGATAGTGCTGTGAATGCTTGATGGGTGATGCAACTGACTGTCATGATGTGTTGATGTCTCATTGAAGTCAAATCTTCACCATCTCATCCACTTAAACTTGACATCCTTTTGACAAGTGCTAGAGAATGGTTAACATCTTCCCGAGGGTTAGATATAAAGCATCTTAGATACTCCAACCGCCTTAGAATGATATAAGTTGAGTTAAATTTTTAGAGTGGCATTTGTAATATCATCTCTTGATCTTCTCGGATTGATTGATTCCCTAGTGTCAGACAACAAACCTAAGAAATTTCCCTAAAGCTACTTCAAATGCACACTTTAATGGGTTCATTTTGAGGTTAAATTATCTTAGTTATTTGAAAACTACTCTCAAGTCAAAGAGACGGTCTTCTTTTTCTCTACTTTTGACCACAAGATCATCAACATAGCACTCATTCTGATGTTGAATAAGTTCATCGAATATTTGAGTAATAGCCCATTGGTATGTAGCACTGGCATTTTTAAGGTAGAAAGGCATGACTTTATAGCAATAGATTCTGACATTGGCTAACCAGGTAGAGTATTTTTTTTTCTTGGATGAAGCCAGCATCGATCAATTTCTTGACCTCATAAATGACCTGTTGTTCTATGTGCATGCATCTAGGTGCTTGCTTGATACAATTAGAAGTAGGTTCTATTTCTAATTTATGGAATGCTACATCAGGAGCCAATCCAGGCATCTCTTCATAACTTCATGCAAAGCAGTCCTTAAACTCATTCAATAACCCAACTAAGTTATTGGTTTCAATTTCATTCAACAAAGAACTAATGTATGTCGGGCGTGGATCTTCTACAGTTCCTAAGTTGATTTCCTTGAGCTCATCGATGGCTGACTTGATCTCTTCCTCAAACTCTGGCGGTGCATGTTTGACTTCAAAATCATTTGGATCATCTAAAGTTTCTAAGCACAACTCCTCAAATAAGTTAATGTGATTTGAAAAGAACCTATCAGATTCCAAATGATTGGGGATGACTAAGTAGTAATCATCATCATTGGAAATTTACAATCCTAGTCCATCTTGATTGAGAGCTTTTGCATTTGTTCTTCCATATTCTTTCAAGTACTGACCGCTTTGACCAAGTATGTGGGATTAACCCTTTCTTTGCTAAATTATGAACACAAGGCAGGTCCCAATCGAAAGGTAATTCTATTAAATCTTATATGAATCATCCTCAAGTTCTACATCAATTTCTTAACTTGAGGATGATGCCCCTAAAGAACCTCTGAGTCTTCACACTGTGGATGACTTAGGGCTTCCTTAACTACCAAACCCTTTTTGAGAGGAAAGTTGGTTTAGAGCTAAGGTTCCCAACGATGCCTAAGCTTATAGACTTGGATACACTTATGCTTTGCTTTGGAGCCTGATCTTCATCATTATCTGGCTCAAGTATCACCTCCAAAGGAATCTAATGCTAAGAAGAACTGGATGGTGTGCTAACTATGTAATACTCATCTTATGAAATAGATTCTAAGTCTATATGGATAGTAGGTGTGCTCCTGGTAGCTGGGATATATTTTCTATTGGGTAGCCAATAAGGAGGTTGTCCACCCTGACCGCCTCACTTGGCCTCTCTTCGCCTGGTGGAGGTCACATCCTACCCATATGTTTGAATGAAGTAACAAACTATGGGTGGAATCTAATGTTAGCTTCCTCCTCCAAGTCTATTTTCGCTCCCTTTATTTTTTTTTTTCATTTTCTTTCTTTTCTTTTCTTTTTCTTTTTTTTTTTTTTTAAACTTTGGCCAAGTTCACGAGAATAGACTTGTTGATTTTGAGGGAGGTAGTAAGCTGCATCCTCATACATGTTGACCTCATAAATTGTAAATGGCTTGAGATCTCCATTGACATAGTAGATGATCCCACCTCTCATGAACATCATACAGTGATGTAGAGAGGATGAAACTATGTTGTTCTCATGTATCCATGGTCTCCCAAACAAAGTGTTGAAAGATGTATCTAAGTCTATAATATGAAACTTGGCTTCGGTCTTCCAATCATCTATCTTCAAGGGCAACACTTAGGAGTCTTCTAGACACTAAGACTTCTCTAGTCATAAGACACTTCTAACAATTAGGTAAACACTTAACCTAAGCCTAAAGACTTAGAAGGGTTAACCATAGGATTAGGTTATGCCTTAGAGATTAGGATAATCCACCTACTCTACAAACTAAATCCAATCCATGTTCACATTCTCAAACCAAACCTTAATTTGAATTCGAATATCAAATTCAAATCCAAATCCGAACCCAAATTTCAAAACAAAAAGATTGAAGCCCATGATTAAATCCAAACTTGAAACCCTTCCTAAGCCATATGACCTATCCCATGGACTTAGCCAACGTTAATCCAAATCAATTGATTTTCTCATAATCAATTTATATCTTCAATCATATTCCTAAATATAAATCAAATCTACATTCAAATGATCAAAAATAAATCAAACTAAATAAAATTAAATCAAAACCCTTCCTAAGCCATATGACCTATCCCATGGACTTAGCCAAATATTAATCCAAATCAAATCAAACTCAATTGATTTTTCCACAAATCAATCATATTTTCAATTATCTTCACAAAGTTAAATGAAATATACATTTAAATCATCAAAACAAAATCAAACCAAATCAAAATCTAAACTTAAGCCATATGACCCAACTCCATGGACTTAGCCAAATTAGTTCATTCAAAAACCTAAATTCAATTGATTTTCTCATGAATCAATCATACATTCAATCATATTCACAAATAAAAATGGAATCTACAAACATCAAGCCAAATAAAAATTAACCCATGTCAAACCCTGCTTATCCCTTTTGACTTGAAATGTTCAAATCAACCAAAACCCATTTGCCCCAAGCCAATTTCAATTGAATTTGTATATCAATCCCAAATCAATATATAAACTCAACTAAATCAAACTCAACCCAAAGTCAAGCCAACTAAACCCAATTGGTCAGCTCGACCCAAAGTGGCTAATTTGACCTATTTTAGCCAAGTTCTAATCCTACCAAAATTGGATTGAACCAAGCCCATAAAACCTCCCATCATGATTTTGATCACCCTAGATTATTAAATTGTCCTAAATTGGGTTGAACCAATTCAACTTGGTCATTTGACCAAGTCAACCCCTTAACTTATATGAATCCAATCTAGCCAAATTTCAACCTAAGCCAAATCCCTTGAAACCAATGATTCATACCAAATCAAAATCAATATTTGAATATGACTTGACCATCAATTGAGTCAAACCAATCCCAATTGGCCCTCTTGACCCAAGTTGACCCAAATTTTCCTAGAAGACCAAATTGGTTCAAATCAAAATATAAACCAAATTGATTGCAACCAATGGCTCAAATTCATTCCAAATTGATTGTTGAACTTGACCAAAGCCATGTTTGGACCCAATTGAACTCAAATAACCTTCTTAGCCCAAATTGACCTAAAAGTTCAAGTTGGCATAATTCAAAATCAAATCCAAATTAATTGAAACCAAAGTGTACAATCATCTTCAATTGGTCAACTAAACCCAACCAACCCAATTTGGTCAGAAATTGGTCAACTTAACCCATTTGACCCAAATTAATTCATATGAGCCAAAATAAAATATAAGCCAAACTAAATCAAACCAATTGAACCAAAAAATCCTAAATGATCATATAAACTTGACCCAACCCTTGGTTTGACCCAATTTGACCAATTGTTCAACTTGACTCAACCTAACTCAATTTTACTTTAATGAGTAAAATTGAGCCAAACCTGACCAAATCAACTCCAATTGACTTGAAATTTGGGCTAACCCACTTTTGGCTCATTTCAAATCTATCCAAATCAAATCCAATGTCAAATGATCATTCTACCCTTGGGTCGAGGGCACCACATGAGACAAATCACCCATGTAAGTGGTCATTTCCATTCCTTGGCTACTTGGTACTCTCCCAATGGTCCACCTAGGCACCTAGGACATTGTCCAACCTGACCCAAGGGGTGGTTGGGTCAACCATGACCCATGGGAGTTGTAATCACCTCACCCTCCCCATTAAAGCATTTGAAACCCATAGGACACCCATGATTCCTCCTTAGCAGCCACCTCCACACCTTCAACCAACCAAGCTGAGCCAACTCACCTCCTCCTTGTCACCCACGACTGCCTGAGATGGCTAGATGACCACTAGAAGCCAAACTTGATCCCACCATCCAATCCAGATAAAGAGGGGTATACACCCCCTCAATTCCACTCAATCACACAAAAATCATTCCTCAGAGCCTAGGTACATAAGATGAGCCACTAGAGCCATTCCCTAAGCTCCTAAGCTCCTTCCTCGATCAAAAAATGCCATTCCTATCCATTCTAAAAAAGACACTCCCATTTCTGACCTAAGTTCCCCATTTCTCCATCAAACTCAAATTAACTTTGCACGCACTTTCCCTAGGCCTCGACATGCAAGAATGAATTATTTCTCAAGCTTCCCAAGCACTAGAGGTGGGTCTTCAATCAAATATGATCTCCAAATCATCAATTCATGTCCTTCTGAGCGAACATCGAGGAATTGATCTAATTGCTACTTCACAGGGCTTCATCTCCTCTAGATGAAGCTTCCTCAATCATTCAAGCCTACGGTCTTGAGCTTCGGTGAGTTATATTTCCAAAACTGATCCTTAGACAAAAATGGGTTGGAGCTTTTTGATGAAAACTTGCATCTCGTGTGATCTTGATTATTGGATTCCCTCTGATCGATGTCATGAAGATGTGGGATCCTTTTGGAGTTGATTCGAGCTTAGGTAAGCTAAGATCAAGAGAGCAATGGCGGATGAACTCCATTTTTAATAACTTGCATAACATTAGATCATGCACCATCCATTCCGCGTGATCAGAACCTACGGTCATGATAGATATGCTAGATCAATCTGATTTAATCCTATTAAGTTGTGGGATTAATCATAGCCTTCTGATCTTAGATCGAATAACGGATGAGAAAGCACGTTTGCCTCCACCATGTAGGCGCTCAGTCAGATAAGTTTTAAGTAGGCAATCCTGCGGTGCCACGTAGAATGTGTGCCATATGGTGCCAATATGATTAGGCTTTAATTAAGCTTAATTAATAATTTTTAATGGTTGAAACTTCTAAAAATCATAAAAAAATCATAGAGAAAGAAATAAATTAAAAAAAATACTCATTTTAAAAGTATTTAAGAGGATAATTAATTAAAAATGATCTTAACTAATTTTGAACAGTAATTAAAGTTTAATTAAAAAATTTTATTATTTTAATTACTCCTTAATTACATGAGCAATTAATCTCAAATTTTGTAGGTTAATTTAATGGGATGACCTCTACCTCCCATGATTTTCTTGGGATTTATTACTCACTTAATTAAGAAAAGTGACTAATTAAACCTTAACTACACTTTTAAGTTAATTAATGATTCACTAATCTCATGAATAGTAATAAATTGGTTAATTAAGTTTATTAATCATTGTTCAACAATAAGTGAACTAAGGAATATGGGGACCCATTTTCCTAAGTTCATTTCACCCTTTTTTAAAAATGAAATTAATTAAAGATTTAATTGATTAATTAATCACTTAATCAAATTAAAATCATCAATCACATCTAATTTAATTGAATCATGGGGTAGATCTTTAAGAGTTTAATAACCTAAAGAAGTTTAATGAAATTATGTTTAGTCTGTATGTGTGGGAAAACCATAAGAGTAATTAATTAAGTTCCTTAATTTAAATAACTATGAATCATGATCCCCTTTATTTATTTCCTAGGATCATTGTAAGTTTATTTTCCATGCATATCATGTTTGCTCATAATTATTTAGTTAATTACTTTAAGGTGACATAGATGAGGGTAAGTAATTCATCTACTTAAGGGTTCAACTTAATTAACCCATAAAATTAACTTAATTATATTTCCTTAAATTAAATCAAATCACTAATCTGGGAATCAGTTTAAAACATCAAGTGATGATTTCTCTTCTCCTTTTTAGATCAAATCAAATCCAAAACTTAATTAATAAAGAAGCTGTGGTTTGCTTTATATAATCTTATTTGATTGGATTTTCCTTAAGAACTAGTTTAGTTGAATGAATCACATGCTTATATTTGATTGTCCTCTTTCCAATCATGTTAAATTTGGTATGTCATTTGAATTCATGCATCCATCTTTTGAAAATCAAGTAAAATAAAATGGATTTCCTTTATGTAAGCTTGCATGTGTTGATTTAATTTAATATATGTGTGGCTATTATCACTATTAAATCCAAATGTATTTTCCAAAAGCTTATAAATGAATAATAATATGTGTTATGATGCTAGTTATAAATACATAAGAAATGCATGTGCTTATAGCTTAAGTGTATGAATGTTGAGTTCTCTTTCCTCTATTCAAGTGTTGATTTATGTAAGATTAAATTATAATGGGTATATAGTCTGGACATCCCAGGAACATGAGGCTTTAGTTTGCCCTAACGAGGCCATTTGATTACCTCACTTCTCTGCTCTAACAATGACACGTGCCCATTTGATTTCACTTATGTCTTTCAAAATTAGAATTTAGATAGAGCTTTAATTCATATATATAAATATATATGATTAAATCAAAAAAATATAAAATCATTGCATGGTTTTCTTTCCCTCATTTATGTATACATCCATGTGTGTCCAAGAAAATAAAGTATATAGTCTGGACATCCCGAGAATACAAGGCTTTTGTTAACCCCAAGGAGGTAATTTGATTACCTCACTTCCCTAATTTAAGAACAACACGTACTTGCCTATATGCTTATACATGTATATGCATATGTGATTAGTTAATGAAAATCCCATTTTACATTAAATTGCATGCATTCATAATTGACTAAGTGGTAAAAATTATTTATCCATATGATTTGGAGCTTACTTCTTATGTTCATGTATACAAATTTACATATGTTTGAATGAAAATGAGTATATAGTCTGGACATCCCGAGAATACGAGGCTTTAGCTAGCTCCAAGGAGGTCATTTGATTACCTCATTTCCGTGGTTTAATAATGGCACATGCCAATTTAATTTCATTCTTATGTCATTTTTGTTTAAAATTTAGATAAAGGTTTAAATTAATAGGTTTAAATAATTCAATAAAATAAAATATAACTTCTAAACATACACATACATTCATCATTTAAGTGTGCTAAAATATGTTGCATGTATATATACACTTAAGATTAAATCATATGCATGTTACATGTGATGGAAAAGAATGATTTAATATATGTCATGTGGTAGTAATTGAATTAAATTAATCTTAAGATGCCATTCATTTTGAATAGGATTATTAAAAGTGAACCTAAACTTAGGATTATTTAAATCATTTAATAATCCATTCACTAAAGAGAACTAAATCAAATTAATATACTTTAGAAAGTGACTAAAGGTAGGGATGAAAGAGGGTAATCCTCTTTTCCTCTCTTTATAACACTTAGTTCCAAGCATAATCAAATGAAATAAAAGAAAACATAAATTAAATTTCTCAAATCAATTAAACTACTTCAAGTGAAATCAACCTTTCATGTTAAATTGAATCCTTCTACACTTAGAAAATACAACACTAATGCCTAACAACCACACAAGCCTTAATACACACATTAAATTAAGTCACCACTTCTAGCTCTAAGTTAGGATGGTGTATCATGTTGTATATTTTGTTTTATGATGTATTATTTTAGATTAGATGTTAGGTGTATGCTTAGACTGATGATAGGACAATATTAGCCTAATCATGGTTTTACAGGATTATGCTTAAAGGATGCTTAAAAATAAATGTGAATGCTCTTTTGGCGTTGCTTATATCCCATGCATAATCCAAGTTAGACATTAGTTACCCATGTGTGGTGCTAAGTCCAAATTATAAATACAATTGCTTGAGATTATATGTATATTTAGCTAACCTCTATTTTGCAGGTGTAGTTATATTTACTTTTCCCACATAAATGTATGTTTTTCAATAAGAATTAGGATTATGGGGATTATGTGAGGCCAAAAGGCTTTGTCAGGGGTCAATAGAACTCTATAGCTGTATCCGCCAATATTCATGTAATGTAAAGACATTGTGCTGTCTCAGAATAAGTCTTCATTACTGAATGTAACTCCTAAGATATCCTTCAAGTGGCATGCCTCCTCTTTAGTAGCGATCAACTGAGCTAAGCATACCTCCAGATCAAGTAAGGCCTTGATTAGAGAACTCTCATCTTTTTGGATATGACAAGTATGTGATATGCTAGATGGTAAGCTAGAAAATTGTAATCAATTCTGGCTTGGTCCTCCACAAGCATATCCATGGGTGGAGCATCCTATGGAGAGGCTATATACTCACTAGAACCAATGACTTGCTTACCCTTATCCTGAGATGGTACCATAAGAGGTAGAACTTTGCCATTGCATAGGTGGACTTCAGTGACTTCTTGAAATGATGAGCTTGTGGAAAGCTCTACCTTCTCATTGGGCATACCTATAGATTCTCCTATGGGATCCCCAGAGTTAGTTGACTCCAAGTCAATCTCAAGTGGTGAACCCGATTGATTCAGAGAAGGATAGTTCACTAATCGAAAGGAAAGGATAACTACTTATTATTATTTTAAGACTGAGTGCTTTCAACAAGAATAAAAACAAAAGCATCAGAAGTAGATAATATATAAGTATAATCAGCTTTCTGCATTAATTTCATTTTGGGTGGAGGTACATGATAAAAATTAAATAAGCAGAGTAAGGGATTTAGTGTCCTTATCAGCAAATACAACACTCTTGGTGGTAGAAGAGGAGCTAGCAGAAGAGATGGTAGCTCCAACGATGGAGTAATGACTCATGGGTGGCTACCGGATTATCCAGGCAATGTTGGTCATCACCCTCCTCGTGTTGTCCTTTGCAACTTGCAAACTTTCCTTGTTGTTGTAATAGCAGGCTCTAAAGTGTGCAATGTGTTATCGTGGGTTCTCACTGCCATCAAAGATCTTGAAGGATGGTGGCAAAAAACATTAAATAAAATAAAAACTAAATAAAAACCTAAACCTAAAAAATAAACCTAAAATAAATAAAAATAAACCTAAACCCTAAAAAAAACCAAAACCTAAAATAAACTAAAATTAAACCTAAACCTAAAATAAAACCTAAAAGTAAACCTAAAATATAAAAAAACCTAACTAAAAAGATAAAATAAAATGTAAACATAAACCTAAAATAAAAATAAAACCTAAACCTAAATAAAAAAAATAAAAATAAAACTAAACAAAAAATAAACATAAACCTATACTTAAACCTAAAAAATAAATTAAAATAAATAAACCTAAAATAAATAAACTAAACTAAATAAAAATAAAAAAGTAACCTAAATAAAAATAAAAAATAAAAAAACTTAAATAAATAAAAAATAAACTAAAAAAACTAAACCTACTAGTTTTCTTTAATTTTTTAAAAAAAAAACCCTAAACCCTATACCCTATACCCTAAACCATAAAACTAACCATAAACCCTAAACCCTAAACCCTAAACCCTAAACCCTAAACCCTAAACCGTAAAAACCTTAAACCCTAAACCCTAAACCCTAAACCATAAACCCTAAAAACCTTAAACCTTAAACCCTAAACCCTAAACCCTAAAATCATAAACCCTAATAAACCCTAAACCATAAAAACTTAAAAACCTAAACCTAAATTAAATAAATCCTAAAAATGAAATAAATAAAAAAACCTAAACCAAAATAAAATAAAATAAAAACCTAAACTAAAACCTAAACCTTAACCTAAAATAAAACAAAATAATCTTATAAAAATAAACTAAAATAAAATAAATAAAAACCTAAAATAAACTAAAAAAATAAACCTAGGAATAAAAAACCAAAATAAAATAAAAACTATACGTAAAATAAATAAAAACCTAAAATTAAAAAAAATAAAAACTAAATAAAACCTATACCTAAAAAATAAACCTTAAAATAAAGCCTAAAAATAAATAATAAATAAAACCTAGACCCTAAACTAAAAAAAACCTAAATATAAAACAAAAGAAATTAACAAAATAAAACAAACCTAAACCTAAACTACAACAAACTAAACCCAAATAAATAAATCTTAAACCTAATCTTCAAATAAACTAAACATAAACTTAAACCTATACCTAAACTAAATAAAATAAAATAAACTAAAATTATAGCTAAAGTTAAACTAAAAAATAAAACCTAAAAATAAACCTAAAATAAAAACCTAAAACCTACACCTAAAAAAAATGAAATAAAAACCTAAACATAAACCTAAAAATAAAAAATAAAACCTAAACCTAAAAAATAAAATAAAAATAAAACAAAACAAATAAATAAACATATACCTAAATCAAAACCAAAAAAATAAACTAAATTAAAAAACCTAAACTAAAATAAATATACCTAAAATAAATAAATAAAACTAAATAAAAATAAAAATAAAATAAACCAAATAAAAAAATAAACTAAATAAACCTAAACCCACTCGTTTACTTCATTTTTAAAAAAAAATTATAAACCCTAAATCCTAAACCTTAAACCCTAAACCACAAAACTAACCCTAAACTATAACCCTAAACCATAAACCCTAAACACTTAACAGAAAACCTTAAACCCTAACCCTAAAGCCTGAAGCCTACACCCTAATCTAACCCTAAACCATAAACCCTAAACCCTAAAAACCCTAAATGCTAAACCCTAAAGCCTAAACACTAAACATTAAACCCTAAACCCTAAACCCTAACCCTAAATCCTAAACCCTAAAACCATAAACCATAAAACCCTAAATCCCAAACCCTAAACTCTAAACCCTAGACCCTAAAAACCTAAAAACCTAAACCTAAACTAAATAAAATCAAAATATAAAATAAATAAAAAACTTAAACCTATATATAATAAATTAATAAAGTAAAATTAGAACCTAAATATAAAATAAAAGAAAATAAACTAATAATAATAAATTAAAATAAAATAAATAAAAACTTAGACTAAACTAAAAAATAAAATATACCTAAGAATAAAAACTTAAATAAACTAAAAATATAGCTAAAGTAAACTAAAAAATAAAACTTAGAAATAAACCTAAAACCTACACCTAAAAAAAATAAAATAAAAACCTAAACATAAACCTAAAAATAAAAAATAAAACCTAAACCTAAAGAATAAAATAAAAATAAAACAAAATAAATAAATAAACATATACCTAAATCTAAACCAAAAAAATAAACTAAATTAAAAAACCTAAACTAAAATAAATATACCTAAAATAAATAAACAAAACTCAATAAAAATAAAAAAAATAAAATAAACCAAATAAATAAAAAATACACTAAATAAACCTAAACCTACTACTATTTTAAAAAAATTATAAACCTAAAAAACCTAAACCCTAAACCACAAAACTAACTATAAAACCTAAACTAAAATAAACCCTAAACCTAAAACCTTAAACCCTAACCCTAAAGCCTGAAGCCTACACCCTAATCTAACATTAAACCCTAAACGCTAAACCCTAAATCTCTAAACCCTAAAGCCTAAACACTAAATACTAAACCCTAAACCCTAAACCCTAAACCCTAAGCCCTAACCCTAAATCCTAAACCTAAAACCATAAACCATAAAACCCTAAACCACAAACCCTAAACTCCAAACCCTAGACCCTAAAAACTTAAAAACCTAAACCTAAACTAAATTAAATCAAAATATGAAATAAATAAAAAAACCTAAACCTAAATATAATAAATTAATAAAGTAAAATTAAAACTTAAATATAAAAGAAAAGAAAATAAACTAATAATAATAAATTAAAATAAAATTAATAAAAACATAAACTAAACTAAAAAATAAAATATACCTAAGAATAAAAAACTTAAATAAAATAAAAACAAAACATAAAATAAAAATAAAATAAACTTAAAATAAAATCAAATAAAAACTAAATAAAAACCTAAACCTAAAAAATAAAATTAAAAATAAAATCTAAAAATAAATAAATAATAAAACCTAACCCTAAACTAAAAAAAAACCTAAACATAAACTAAAAAAATAAACAAAATAAAATAAACCTAAAGCTAAACTATAATAAACTAAACTAAAATAAATAAATCCTCAACCTAATCCAAAAATTAACTAAACCTATGCCTAATCCTAAACAAAATCTTAAAATAAATAAAACTAAAATAAAACTTAAAAAATAAACCTAAAATAAAGCCTAAAACCTAAACCTAAAAAATAAAATAAAACAAACTTAAACCTAAAATAAAATAAAACCTAAACCTAAAATTAAAATAAAAATAAGACTCAACCAAAAAAATAAACCTAAACCTAAAAAAATAAACTTAAAAAACACTAAACTAAAATTAATCAGCCTAAAATAAATAAACTAAACTAATTAAAAATAAAAAATAAACATAAATAAGAATAAAAAATAAAATAAACTAAAATAAATAAAAAATAAACTAAATAAAGTAAAAAAATGAAAGAAGAAATCTTGAATCTGAATTTGTTCTTTACAAAAAAATAAAAAAAATAAAAGAAAAACCAAAAACCCTAAACCCTAAGCCCAAAACCCTAAATCCTAAAAACCCACTAAACTCTAAATCCTAAACCCAAAACCCTAAATGCTAAAACCTAAACCCTAAACCCTAAACCTAAAACTTAAACCCAAAACCAAAAAAAAAACCCTAAACCCTAAACCCTGAACAAACTCTAAACCATAAAAAGCTAAAAACCTAATCCTAAACTAAATAATACCTAAAAATAAAATAAATAAATAAATCAAAACCAAAATAAAATAATATAATAAAATAAAATAAATACGAAAACTAAAACCTAAATAAAAACCTATACCAAAAAAGAAAATAAAATTAAAAATAAAAATAAAACTAAAATAAAATAAATAAAAACCTAAGCTAAAATGAAAATAGAATACCTAAATAAAATAAAAACTAAGCCTAAAATAAAAATAAAATAAACCTAAAATAAAATAAAATAAAACTAAATAAAAACTTTAAAATAAATAATAAACTTAAAAAAATACTAAAAATAAATAATAATTAATCCCAAACCCAAAAAAAATCTTAAACCCTAAACCCTAAAACCCAAACCCTAAACCCTAAACTCTAAACTCTAAAAAGCTAAAAATTTAAACCTAAACAAAATAAAACTTAAAATAAATAAATCTAAACCAAAATAAAAAAAAATAAAAAATAAAAACTTGAACTAAAACATAAACCTAAGCCTAAACTTAAAAATAATAAAGAAAATAAAAAAAATATAAACTAAACTAAAATAAAATAAATAAAACCTAAACTAAATGAAAAAAATAAAAAACCAAAATAAAATAATATAATAAAATAAAATAAATATGAAAACTAAAACCTAAATCAAAACCTATACCTAAAAGGAAAATAAAATTAGAAATAAAAATAAAATTAAAATAAAATAAATAAAAACCTAAACTAAATTGAAAAGTAGAATACCTAAATAAAATAAAAACTAAGCCTAAAATAAAAATAAAATAAACCTAAAATAAAATAAAATAAAAACTAAATAAAAACTTTAACATAAATAATAAACTTAAAAAAATACTAAAAATAAATAATACTTAAACCCTAACCCAAAAAAAACCATAAACCCTAAACCCTAAAACCCAAATCCTAACCCTAAACTCTAAACTCTAAAAAGCTAAAAACCTAAACCTAAACAAAATAAAACTTAAAATAAATAAATCTAAACCAAAATATAAAAATAAAAAATAAAAACTTGAACTAAAACATAAACCTAAGTCTAAACTTAAAAATAAGAAAGAAAAAAAAAATAAAAACTAAACTAAAATAAAATAAATAAAACCTAAACTAAATGAAAAAAATAAAAAACCAAAATAAAATAAAATGTAAACCTATCATGAATAAACATAAAATAAAATAAAATAAAACAAAAAATAACCTAAATAACAAACCTGAAAATAAATATAAAATAAAACCTAAACCCTAAATAAAATAAAACCTAAACCTAAACCTAAAATAAACTACATCGAAACCTAAACCTAAACTAAATAAAATAGAATAAAGTAAAAATAAACCTGAACCTAACCTAAAAAATAAAACCAAAAAATAAACCTAAAAGAAAAACCTAAAACCTAAGCTTGAAAAAATAAAATTAAAATCTAAACCTAAACCTAAAAATATAAAATAAACTCGAAACCTTAAAAAAATTAAAATTGAGCAAAATAATAAACTTAAACCTAAACAAAACATAAAAATAAACAAAAATAAAATACATAAACTAAAATAAATAAACCTAAAATAAATAAAGTTAACTAAATAAAAATATAAATAAACCTAAATCAAATAGAAAATAAAAAATATATAATAAAAAATAACCTAAATAAAATTTAACCTATCATTTTACTTAATTTAAAAAATTAAAAATACAAAAACCCTTACCCTAACCCAAAACCCTAAAACTAACCCTAAAAAACTAAACTAAACCAAAACCTAAACCCTAACTAAACACTAAAACCCTAAACCTAAACCTAAACCTAAACCTAAACCCTAAACCTATAAACAAACACTAAAACCCCAAACCCTAAACACTAAAACCTCAAACACTTAAACCTACAAACTAAACCTAAACCCTTAACCTAAACCCTAAACTATAAATAAACCTAAACCTAAAAAAACCTAAAAAATAAACTAAATAAACTTAAAATAAAATAAATAAATAAACATAAACCAAAATAAAATAAAATAAAAACCTAAACTAAATATAAACCTAAAATAAAATAAATAAAAAATAAACCTAAACTAAAATAAATAAATAAAACCTAAACTAAAATAAAATAAAATAAACCTAAAATCAAAAATTAAAGAAAATAAATAACTAAAATAAATAAAATAAAATAACCTAAATAAAAAAATAAAATAAATAAAACCCAAAACTAAAAAAAAAAATAAACCTAAAAAATAAATAAACTAAAACAAAACCTAAACTAAAAAAAAAAAAAAAACTAAACCTAAATAAAAAAAATAAACCTAAACCTAAACTAAAATAAACTAAACTAAAATAAAACCTAAACTAAACCTAAAATAAACTAAACCTAAACCTAAACTAAACTAAATAAATAAACCTAAAATAAACCTAATAAAAAATAAAACCTAAAAAAATAAACCTAAAATAAAAAAACTAAACCTAAATAAAATAAAAAACCTAAACCTAAAAAATAAAAAAAATAAACCTAAACTAAAATAAAATAAAATAAAATAAAAATAAAAAAAAAATAATAAAAATAAATAAATAATAAATAAATAAAATAAAATAAATAAAAACAAAAAACCCTAAACCTAAACTAATAAACCTAAAAAACCTTAAATAAATAAAATAAAACCTAACCTAAACTAAGCCTTTAAAAACTAAACTAAACCATAAAAACTAAACCTAAACCCTAACCCTAAAACTCTAAACCTAAAACCCTAAACCCTAAACCCTAACCTAAACCCTAAATTAAAACTAAAACTAAAAAAAAATGCAAACTAACCAAACTATAAATAAAAAAATAACCTAAAATAAAATAAAATAAACTAAAATAAACAAATAAAATAAACTAAAAAATAAATACTAAATAAAATAAAACCCTAAACATAAAACTAAAACCTAAACACTAAAACCTAAACTAAACCCTAAACCCTAAAACCCTAAACCTAAAAACCTAACTAAACCTAAAAACCTAAACCCTAAACACTAAACTAACCCTAAACTTTAAAAAACCTAAATTATCATTAAACCTAATAATAAAATAAAATTATAACCCTAAAACCCTAAACCTAAAATAAATAAAACCTAAAATAAAAAACTAAACCTAATAAAAAACTTAACCTAAACCCTAAATAAAATAAAAAAATAAACCTAATAAATAAAAAAAAAAATAAAAAATAAACCTAAATAAAATAAAATAAAAATAAAAATAAATAAAAACCTAAACCTAAAATAAATAAATAAAACTAAAAATAAAATCTAAAATATAACTAAAAATAAAAAAAATAAAATTAAAAAAAAACAATTAAAATTACCTAAAATAAACCTAAACTAAAAAAAAATAAACCTAACAAAATATATTTTAAAATAATTTAAAATAAATTAAATTTAAATATAAATTTAATATTAAATAATGCATAAATTATAAAATAATAAACTAAATAAACCTAAAACTAAATATAAACCCTAAACCTTAAACCCTAACCCTAAAAACCTAAAAAATTAAATAAAAATAAAACTCAACTAAAAATTAAACATAAAAAAAACTAAAATAAAAAACTTAAACTAAAATAACAAAACTAAACAAAGTATAAAAAATAAAAATAAAAAAAACCTAAATAAAAAATAAAAAATAAACCTAAACCCTAAACCCTAAATAAATAAACTAAATAAACTTAAACCTACCAGTTTACTTAATTTTATGAAAAACCCCTAAACCTTTAACCCTAAATCCTAAACCCTAAACCCTAAAACCTAAACCCTAAAACACTAAACCCTAAACCCTAAAAATAAAACTTAAAAATAAATAAAAAATAAAACCTAAACCCTAAAGTACAAAAAAAAACATAAAACTAAAATAAACAAAATAAAACCTAAACCTAAACTAAAAGAAACTAAACTAAAATAAATAAAACCTAAACCTCAAATAAACTAAACCTAAACCCAAAATATATAAAATAAAATAAATTAAAAATAAACCTAAACCTAAACTAAAAAATAAAACGTAATAATAAACCCAAAATAAAAACCTAAAACCTAAACCTAAAAAAATAAAATAAAAACCTACCTAAATCTAGAATTTAAAAAATAAATCATCAACCTAAGAAATAAAATAAAAATAAAACTCAACCAAAAAATAAACCTAAACCTAAAATAAATAAATTAAACTAAGTAAAAAAATAAACATAAATAGAAAAAATAAACAAAAATAAACAAAAAATAAAATAAGTAAACCAACGAAGAAATGTGAAATCAATTAAAAAAACCAAAAAGCAAAAACACTAAACTAAAACTGGAATCCTAAACCTAAAACCTAAATCCTAAAACCTAAACCCTAATCCTAACCCTAAATAGAAACCCTAAAAACTCTAAACTCTAAATGCTAAACACATAATGCTAAACACTAAAACCTTAAACACTAAACCCTAAACCCTAAACCCTAAACTGTAAAACCTAAACCCTAAACCCTAAACCCAAAAAAATAAAACCTATACCCTAAACCATAAAAAGCTAAAAACATAAACCTAAACTAAATAAAACCTAAAAATAAAATAAATAAAAAAAAATCTAAACCAAAATAAAATAAAATAAAAAAATAAAATAAAAGCATAAACTAAACCCTAAACCTAAACCTAAAAAGAAAATAAAATAGAAAATAAAAACTAAATAAAAATAATATAAATAAAAACTCACACTAAATTAAAAAATAAAAAACCTAAATAAAATAAAATCTAAACCTAAAATAAAATTAAATAAACCAAATTAAAATAAAAAAACTAAATAAAAACCTAAACCTAAAAATAAATTAAAAGTAAAACCTAAACCCTAAACTAAAAAAAAACTAAACTTAAAATAAAAATAAAATAAATCTAAATCTAAAGTAAAATAAACTAAACTAAAATAAATAAAACCTAAACCTAAACTAAATAAATTAATACAAACTAAAAATAATCCTAAACCTAAACAAAAAAGTATTACCTAAAAATAAACCTAAAAGAAAAATCTAAAACATAAACCTATGAAAATAATATAAAAATGTAAACCTAAACTTAAAAATAAAAAATAAAATCAAAACCTAACAAAAAATTAAATTAAATTAAAAAATAAACATAAACCTAAACCAAAACCTAAAAAATAAGCTAAAATAAAAAACATAAACTAAACTAAATAAAAATAAAAATAAACATAAAAAAATAAATAAATAAATAAACTAAATAAACCTAAACCTACGAGTTTACTTAATTAAAAAAAACCTAACCTTAAACCCTAAACCCTAAAACTAACCCTAAACCGTAAACTCTAAACTCTAAACCTACAACTCTAAACTCTAAACCCTAAACCCTAAAACCAAAATGCTAAACCGTAAAACCCTTAACCCGAAACACTAAACCCTAAAACCTACAACGCCAAATCCTAAACCCTAAACCCCAAACCCTAAACCCAATGCCCTATACCCTAAATCCTAAAAACCTAAAAACCTAAATCTAAAATAAATAAGAGCTAAAAATAAAATAAATAAAAAAACCTAAACCTAAATAAAATAAAATAAATTAAATAAAATAAAAACCAAATCTAAAACCTATACCTATACCTAAAACTAAACCGAAATTGAAACTTCAAAATAAAGTAAAAACTAAACTAAAATAAAATAAATAAAAACCTAAACTAAACTAAAAATAAACCTAAAAATAAAAAAAATAAATTAAAAAATATTAAATGTAAAATAAAAATAAAATAAACCAAAAATAAAAAGTAAATAAAAACCTAAACCTAAAAAAGAAACCTAAAAATAAAACCTAAAAATAAATAAATAAAAACCTAATCCCTAAACCTAAAATAAATAAAATAAAATGAACCTAAACCTATACTAAAATAAACTAAACTAAATAAAATAGAACATAAACCTAAATCTAAAATAAACTAAACCTAAACCCTAAACTAAATAAAATACAATAATCTAAAAATAAACTTCAATTTAAAATAAAACCTAAAACCTAAACCTAAAACAATAAAATAAAAACCTAAACTTATACCGAAAAATAAAAAGTAAAACCTAAACGTAAAAAATAAAGATAAAAAACCTAAACTAAATAAATAAATACAAACCTAAACCTAAACCTAAAAAATAAACTAAAATAAAAAACCTAAACTAAAATAAATAAACCTAAAATAAATAAACTAAACTAAATAAAAAATAAAAAATTAAATTAACTAAAAAAATAAAAAATAAACTAAATAAACCTAAGCCTATCAGTTTACTTAATTAAAAAAATATAAACCTTAAGCTCTAAATCTTAAACCTAAACCCTAAACCCTAAACCCTAAAACTAACCCTAAACCCTAAAAAACCCTAAACCATAAGCCCTAAACCCTAAGCAAACCCTAAACACTAAGCCCCAAAAATGATAAACCCTAAAGCCTAAAAACTAAACCCTAAACACTAAACTAAATAAAATAAAATAAACTAAAAATAAACCTAAAACAAAAACCTAAAATATAAACCTAAAAAAATAAAATAAATTCTTAAACATAAACCTAATAATAACAAATAAAATCAAAACCTAAAAAATAAAACAAAGTTAAAAGTAGAACCATAACCCTAAACATTAAACACTAAAACTAACCCTAAACCCAAAACTCTAAACCCTAAACCTACAACCCTAAACCCTAAACCTACAACCCTAAATCGTAAACCCTAAACTCTAAATCATAAAACCCTAAACCCTAAACCCTAAACCCTAAACCCTAAACATTAAACCCTAAAACCTAAAACACTAAACCCTAAACCCTAAACCCATCAAAACTAAAAACCTAAACTTAAACTAAATAAAACATAAAAATAAAATAAATAAATAAACCTAAACCTAAATAAAAATATAATAAAATAAAAACCTAAACTAAAACCTGAACTTAAACTTAAAAATAAAAAAACTAAACTAAACTAAAAAATAAAATAAACATAAAAATAAAAAACCTAATAAAAATAAATACTAAACGTAAAATAAAATAAAACATAACTAAAATGAAATAAAATAAAAACTAAATAAAAATCCAAACCTATAAAATAAACATAAAAATAAATCCTAAAAATAAATAAAAAATAAAACATAAACCTTAAACTAAAAAAAACCTAAACCTAAAATAAAAAAATAAAAAAACTTAAACCTAAACTAAAATAAATAGAACCTAAATCTAAACCTAAAATAAACTAAACCTAAACAGAGATTAGTAGTACTCTCAATAGCATGAACAGTGATTCTATTGCTGGCCCTGATGGTTTTACGTCTCATTTCTTTCAGCATTGTTGGCCTTTTATTAAATCTGATCTTGTTAATGCTGTTATTGATTTTTTGATGGCAACTCTATTCCCAGATATTTTTCAAGTACTTCTATTGTCCTTATTCCCAAAACCATCAATCAATCTTGGGATTTTAGACCTATTAGTCTTTGTACCTTTTTCCAAAACTCATTTCTAAATTAATTAATAATAGGATTAGCCCCCTGCTCCATAAAATCATCTCCCCTAACCAAACTGGTTTCGTTAAAAGTAGAGCCATATTTGATAATATGCTTCTCGCTCAAGAGCTGGTTCATGACATTGATGTTTCTTCCAGAGGAGGTAATATGCTTTTCAAACTAGACATATCTAAAGCCTTTGATAACCTCTCGTGGGATTTCCTCTTTCAAATCTTACATTTGTTTGGTTTCTCTGATAATTTTATCCGGCTTATAAAAAGTTGTATCACTAACGTCTGGTTTTCTGTTATCTTAAATGGTGAGTCCCTTGGTTTCTTTACTTCGAGCCATGATTTGCGTTAAGGTGGCCCTCTTTCTCCTTCTCTTTATATCATTGCTGTTGAATATCTTTCGAGGAGCCTCAATGAACTTTTCATTAAAAAACCTAACATGGTTTTTAAAACTCATGGTGGCTTCCCTGTTTCTCATATTAGCTTTGCTGATGATTTTATAATCTTCTGCAATGCCTCTCTTCAACATGCTAAAACTATTAAGAATCTCTTAAATGATTTTGGCAAAGTTAGTGGTCTCTTCCTTAATGAAAAAAATGTTGTTTTATTCCCTCAGCTAAGATTCCTACCAATAGACTAAATCAAATCTCCAGAATTACTAATTTTAAGCAAAGTCAGCTTCCCATTAATTATCTCGGGGCTCCGCTTTTTAAAGGCTAGAAAAGATCTCATCTTTTTTATGACCTTATTTAAAAAATTTCTAATAAAATTTCAATTTGGGAATTTCATTTACTCTCTTTTGGTGGTAGGTTAACCTTGATTAAGAGCACTCTTAATTCCATGCCTTTATATCTCATCCAAACTATTATGCCAACCATTTCTAGCATCAACAGAATTGAGCATCTCCTAAATAAATTTTTTTGGGGCTCCAATACCTCTTCTAAAAAAATGCACTGGACCTCTTGGTTTAAAAGTTGTGGCACTTTTGACGAAGGTGGTCTTGGTTATAAATCCATAAAAGAAGCTATCAATGCCTTTTCCTATAAACTCTGGTAGAATTTTAGTAGTAATCATAGTCTTTGGGCTAATTTCATGTCTGCTAAGTATTGCCAGGGTAAGCACCCCCTCATTTGTCCCTTTAAGCCGGGTGACTCTCCTGTGTGGAAAAGACTTTATTCTGTCAAATGGGATGCAGAATCCTTAATATTTTGGGACATTAACTCTGGCGCCTCTTTCTTTTGGCAAGATAACTGGAGTGGATGTGGATCCATTGATGACTTACTCTCCACCCATTCCACTGCCTCTATTAGAGTAAACTCTTTCTCGCATAACAATAAGTGGAACAATAGTAAGCTAAATTTATCCCTTTACTTTCTTGAACATGGTTACTACTATTCCTATCACTCCACAATCAAGATCGATTCTCTTTAAGCTCTCTCATAATGGTGATTTCAACCTCAAAATGTGTGGCTCCACATTAAAGATACTCATGATTCCTCCTATTTATTCTCCAAACTTTGGAATAACAATATCCCTACTTCTTATTCTATTCTTACTTGGCATATTCTAAAAAATTATATCCCAGTTGATTCCTTGTTGTGGGGTAAAGGGTTCCATTTACCCTCTAAATGTCAATGCTATTTCCATATTGAAAATGTTAATCATGTATTTGTTAATGGGGTCATTGCTTCTAAACTTTGGATTTGGTATGATGATCTTTTTAACACTGTCAATTTCAATGGCTCTCTTACTTTATATCAACTTCTTGAAATCTATTTTGATAATACTATTAAAGGTCACATTAAAGTTATCATTGCTATCACTCTTATCTGGTTCATATGGATTGACCGCAATGATGCAAAACACCGTGGGATCCCTATGAACCATGTGAGGATTATTGCTAGAACTAAAAACAAAATTCATGACTTGTTTAAAGCCAATCTCATTCATTACAGACAATTTAAAGGCTATAAATTTGTGGCCATTAAACTGGGCATTAACCTGTCGGATCAACCTTACTGTCGAAATGACAAGATTGTCTATTGGAAAAAACCTCTTGACCATATTATTAAAATCAATATTGATGGCTCTGTCTCTCATAATGGATTTGGTTGTTGTGGCATTTTCACGAACTCTAAGGGTATAGTACTATGTCTTTTTGCTAATCCCCTTATTTCTTGCACTGTCCCATTTTCTAAGCTTATGGCAGTCTTCAAAGCTCTTGAGATTTGCCTCCAAAATGGCTGGCTCAATATTTGGATTGAGGTGGATGCTGTTCTGCTGATTGATCTTTTGACTTCCACTAAGATGAGCAGCACTGAATTGTGCTACCTCCTCAAGCAAACTAGAGCTCTTCTTTCCCAACTGAATTTTAACATCACTCATGTTTGGCATGAAGGAAATGCTTGTGCTGACTACCTTGCCAATCTAGGTGCTAGATCCGATGGTATCATCTTCTTTGATCAAGTCACCTTACCCAAACACTTGCATGGGCTGGTTAACTTGGACAATTCTGGGTTTTCTTATCTCAGAACTTAATCTAACCTTTTGATGTATACTGTCCATTCATCTTTTATCTGTATGCTTCTTTATTTTTTGGCTTTCTGTTCCTTTTTGTGCCTTTTGTGGATGCTTCACACAGATATTACTTGTTGTCTTGATCTTTGTGTCATGAATTGGTGTTTTAATAGCTTCTCCTTCATTTGGAGACTCACTTCTTTTGGCATTTACATTGATAAAGGGCTGTTGTTGAGCTATGTGCATACTGATACTCTGCATTGGAATTATGTTGAGCTATGTGTCAGCTACTATTGGTTATATAACACAATCCTATTTGGGATTTTAATATCAATACTGGCTGCATTCCTAATCCTAGGGGGCTTAATCATTGCTGGATGGAGATATTTATTTTGATGGGTTTAGCTACTACCATTAATCGCAACTTCGTTTCAAAGATATTACTGCTTGGAGCATCTTAGTTATCTATGTTGTTTCTATGCATTGTATTATTGTTCACTATGCTGGTTGCAATATTTATTTTGATGATTTACTGTTAGGTTGTTGGATTTTAACTGATAATGACTACTGGCTGGCTTTTGACATGCTGCTTATCTCCCCTATTAGATCTTGGGCTGCTGCTGATATTCTCTTTGATTTTAGCTTGGAGCTGATGTTTTTATTTTATTTCTAGGAGTTATCTTTTATTTTATTTTTCTGCATGAAGAGGCTTTTTGGCCTTTTTACTGATATTTATCTTCTTGGCTATTGAATCTGAATCTGGACCCCATTCAAGATGCTCTCTTTGGAATCCATTTTTTGATTCGGTCCCTTTGGTGGGATCTTGTGGGGCTTTCTTCTTTTCTTCCACCTACCATGGTTGTTTTGTGGTTTTCTTCTGTCACGACCTCCTTACCCCTAATGGCACACTTATTATTGTGCAGAACTTTGATATTACTTCTTGGTTATCTTTTTATGCTTCTTCTACTTTGCTTGTGTGGAATCTCTGGCATTCTGTTGTTTCTTTATGCACTGTTTATTTTTTGACCTGGATGGAGTTTCTTCAGATTATTTCTGGCTACTTTATTCAAAAGATCCTTTCTGTGCAGGATGTTTCTGAGATTGGGGCTTTGGTCAAGCTCTTTTACTGCTCTTATCTGAAGATTATTTGTTTTTTGCTGGCTTTCTTCCCTTGCTCTCTGCAGGAAAGGGTTTTCATGTTGGCCTCTCTTTTTGGTTTTTACTGTGTTTACCCTCTTTTCTTTGTTTTTGTTTCTATCCTTGCTGCTAACATCTAGGATGCTGTTGGTCTTCCCTGCAGTTATTTTCCTTCTCTATGCTATGATGGGAACATGCAAATCTTGAAGGTCATTCTTCTGTTCTGCTTGAAATTAATCAATGGTTTATCTTATATGCATAATTGGGTTATTGGCCAACCCACGTTATTCTTGATTATCCTTGGCAGAATTGGATTAATTTGACTAAGCAACCTGCTACTGAACTGTTTGCTTTGAATGTCTCTTACTGGATTGGATTGTGGTGAGGAGCTGTTCATTACCTATCCCTCCCTATCTGCTATCTTCTACTCATTCCTACTATTTTCTATAACTGTAGACAACTGAGTTGGGGTTTTGCTGACTTTCTTGCTACTTTCAGCTTAATTACTTTTATCCAAAGTAGGATAGCTGTCGAGCATCAATTGGTTGCAACCTTCCTTATTGCTGTTATTATGCTGTTTGTGATATCCCATGTCTACTCTAATATCTTTTTGCAGGATTGGAATTGTGTTATTCCTTTCAATGCTAGTCATTGGCTTTTTGGGTCCTCATTACAAATTGTTGTCTTTGTGATTTATGGTTGTTTTTTGATTCTTGATTTCCCAACTATTTGTGTTATTATCAGCTGGGTGGTTTTTGATCACACATGCTGTTGCTGTTTACATCCTGGTTCTATTTTCCATAGTCAGAATTTTTCTTTATTATGGGATCCATTTTATGTACAGTCTACTCTTAATGGCTTTTCCTATGGTCAACTTATTGATACCTTCTTTCTTAGTTGTTGGCTGATATGGACCCTTGAGGCTACTGTCAATCTTGCTGTTTCTGGTCTTCTTTCCCATGCTCAGCAGGTTTGGAGTTACTTAATGGATTTTAATTCTGCCTTTGCTGAGGTTGTGGGTATTTCTGTTTACTCTGGTGGGAATTACTTGAACTGGATTGGCTTGTGGAGGGGAGCTATACATTATCTATCCCTCCTTATCTTTATATATGCTTTTGGGTGGACTCTTGGCCAGCTTGTTGGTATTAACCTTTTGGTTGTTGGTGAACTGATTAATACTATACATCCGTCTGGGTTTTGTTTTTTGTTCACAAGTCTCTATTGAAGATGTTGATTGCTTGGTGGATTTTGCTTTGAACCCCTTATTGGTTTATTATATGCATATCATCAATTCATTGGTCTACCTTATCACCCGCTTTTCTCCATCTTCTTTCGTTAAACTTGTATCTATTGACCTTATCTGGATGGGTGGCTTTATGGCAAGCTAGGGTTTTGTTGTCTTGGTTGTTTCTTGTCTTGGAGATTTGTGCCTTGGTTTTTTTCGTGACTCCTATGTTGGCTCCATCTTTGTTGGTTGTAGGACTTGTGGTCCTATGTTCAAGTCGCTTCGCATTGTTGTTCTGATGGTGTTTGGTGATTGCTGTCTGGGTTGCTGCCTTCCAGATACCTATTTTTATGCACTATCTATTTGGTTATTAACTATTGCAATGTCTACTCTGATTGAGAGGTTTTATGGCCAACTTGCTGTCCCTTCCTACCTTGGATGTTGCTGTCTTGGCTAGTTTTTGCCTTGGTTATCCGTTGTCTTACTTTTTCTAGATTCTAATGTTGATACTCATTTGAATCCACATGTTGATTTTTCTTCTGGTGGGTTCCAATGTTGCATAAGGTATTTTGCTGTTGGGGTTGGCTTTCTGAATGCTCATGCTATTTATGTCTGGGCTGTTGTTCATCTCCTGATTGTTGTGATCTACATTACCAACTGTTGTCTCTATTCCCATCTCGGTTCGGTTAGGTTTGTGCAGTCGTATGCACTGTCTATTATGAATGGGTGGTATGGTGTTGTCGCTTTTGTTGTCTTGCTCTTCTTTGTTTGTTGATCCGATTATCGATTTTGGTCTCAATGGTGCTATTGGAGCTGTAGCTCTAATTGTCTTTACTTGGTGCTATTTTTGGTAGGTTGCAGTCTATTTCCTGTGTTGGGCTATGCTGCCTTCCTTTACAATTGCTTTTTCCCAATTATTGATATGGATATTGTTTCCTGGCCTGAAAGATTCATATATATATCATATGTTTGGGATGGTGTTAATTATAGGCTCATTGACTTGATTAGCAGGATTTCAGCAAGTTATCTCCTTTGCTATTTTCTTGTGGAGGGATTATATGCTGGCTTTTTTCTTTTCTTGGATATGCCTTTTCATGAGGTTCTGGAAAAGATGGCTCATTCTCTTATGTTTATGTATTCTCATGTCAGGGTGACTATATTGATGATACTTTTCTTGAATGGGACACCTTATCCTTCAGCTCTTTGCAATTTCCTCTCTATATTAGATATAGTTTTGTTTAGGTTTGTAAAGCTCACAAGACTATCAACAACTGGGTGTTATCTCGGTTTGTTGGCTATGATGGTCGTGATGATCTCACTCCCTTTTGGTTTGGTAGTAGCTCTTGTGATGTAACCCTTCACAAGCTTGGATGCTCATATTTGCATCGCCCCAACTTGTGTGGTGACGAGCCTTCTCTATCACAATTCCTTACTATCATTCTCAGTTATGTTGTTTTCATTTATCTTTTTTTGCGTATTACCTTAGCTTCTAATCTCTTAATTATTACAATTTTGCAAGTGATTCTCTCTTGTCCTCTTGCAGGTTTGCTCCATATTATCATGCATTTTCACATCCTCCAGAGCATTGGCCCTAATCTTCCTTTGGCTTATTATGTTAATCAACTTGTATCTTTTGATTGCTTTAATGTCTTCTTTTGCTTTTGGATGTACTTAGATAGGGGATTTACTCTTTAGGCTGATTGTAGCTCTTTGAGTAGTAGTTCTGGAGTTTATCCTCTTTAAGGACCTTGTAACTCTCTTTTTGTGGCAATAAAATACCCCTACATGGGGTTTCCCTAAAAAAAAAAAATCCATAAACCATAAACCCTAACCCTAACTATAAACCATAAATCCTAAACCCTAAACCCCAAACCCTAAATCTAAACCTAAAGTAGCTAAATAAATTTAAAAATAAACTTAAACCCTAAACCCAAAACCCAAAACCCTAACCCCAACCCTAAATCCTAAACCCTAAACCCCAAATCGTAAACCTAATTTTAAAATAACAAAATAAATTTAAAACATAAACCTAAACCCTAAAACCTAATAAACCTAAACCTAAACCTAAACTCTAAGAATTGACAGAATCTTGATGACTGGAACATCACAATCAACCAGGCTCAGCCTAGATCTGTGGGTGGAGGCAAAGGCGATGGTTATTGCAGTGGTGGTGGGGGATCTGGAGGAGTTGGTGGATATGGAGGTGGTGGTCAGAGTAGTGGTGCTTTTGAAGGTGGGAGGAGCGACGGAGGTTAAAGTCATGGTGGTGATGGAGGGAGAGATCAGGGTTATGATGGTGGATCCTGATACTCGAGAAGCCGAGGTGGTTCTGACGGAAACTGGAGAAACTGAAGAACGGTCGATCCGATCTGTTGCTCATAGAAGAGTGTCTTTACAGAAGAGATGGTTCTAGTTATCTAAAGTTTTTGATTTGCTCGATGCGTGCTCATTTCTTATCTATGTTTTCGCTTGTGTCTTAGAAAATTTTGTGTGTTACTAACTAGTTGATGAAATCGAAAAGAAGAAATGTTGAATCTAAATTTGTTCTCTGTTAAAAAAAATTAAAAATCCTAAACTTATACTAAAACCAGAACCTTGAACCTAAAACCTAAACCCTAAACTGTAAACCCAAAACCCAAAACCCTAAAAAAAATAAAAAAAATTTAAAAACCCTAGACCCTAAACCTTAAATTTACAACCCTAAACCCTAAACCCTAAAACCTTAAACCTTATACCCTAAACCCTAAAACCTAAACCCTTAACCTTAAACCCTAAATCCTAAAGCCTAAAACCTAAACCCTAAACCCTAAACCCTAAAATAAGCCTAAACCCTAAGCCAACCTTAAACACTAAACCCTAAACCCTAAACCCTAAAAATCCTAAACCCTAAATCCTAAACTAAAATTAGAACCCTAGACCTAAAACCTAAACCCTAAACCTTAAACCACAAACTTAAAACCTGGTCCTAAACCTAAACTCTAAACTAAAACCTTAAACTAAATCCTAAAAGCCTTAAACCTAAACTCTAAACCCCAAACCCTAAAACTTAAACCCCCCTAAACCTTAAAAGCATAAACCTAAACCTAAACCTTAATCCCAAACTCTAAACCCAAATGCTACACCCCACAAATCCTAGCTGAAATCCCAACCTAAACAAACCCTAAACATAAACCCTAAATTTTAAACATTATTCCTTAGTTCATTTACTATTGAGCAATGATTAATAAAATTAATTAACTAATTTTTTACTAATAATGGGATTAATTAATCCTTAATTAACTTAAAAGAGTAATTAGGGTTCAATTAGTCAAACATTAATTAATCTGGAGGTGCTGGTAGATATGGAGGTGGTGATCAGAGTAGTGATGGTTATGGAGGAGAGAGGAGCGATGGAGGTTACAGCCTAAACCCTAAACCCTAAAACTAAAGCCTAACAGAATAAATTAAAAACCTAAACCTAAACCTAAAAATAAAAAATAAAACCTAAACCTAAAAAAAAAACTAGACTAAAAAATAAACCTAAACCAAAACCTAGAAAATAAACTAAAATAAAAAAACCTAAACTAAAATAAATAAACCTAAAATAATTAAACTAAACTAAATAAAAAAATAAACCTAAATAAAAATAAAATAAAATAAGCTAAAATAAATAATAAATAAACTAAATAAACCTAAACCTATGAGTTTACTTTATTTTTTTTTTAAAACCTATCCCTAAAACTAAACCTAAACCCTAAACTCTGAACCCTAAACCTACAACCCTAAACCCTAAACCCTAAACTGTAAATCTTAAACCCTAAAACCCAAAACCCAAAACCCAAAACCCTAAACCTTAAACCCTAAAATCGACAACCCTAAACCATAAGCCCTAAACCCCAAACCTTAAATCTTAAACCTTAAACCCTAAAAACCTAAACCTAAACTAAATAAAACGTAAAAATAAAATAAATCATAAAAATGTAAACCTAAACAAAATAAAAAAAATAAAAAAAATATAAACCTAAACTAAAACCTAAACCTAAACCAAAACCTAAACCTAACCCTAAAAGCAAAAATAATATGTAATAAAACCTAAACTTAACTAGAAAATAAAATAAACATTAAAATAAGAAACCTAAATAAAAAAACTAAAAGTAAAATAAAAAAAATAAACATAAAATAAAATAAAATAAACAATAAATAAAAACATAAACCTAAAAAATAAAAATAAAACATATACCTAAAAATAAAATAAAACTAAAACTAAACTAAAAAATAAACATAAATTTAAACCTAAACATAAAAAATAAAATAAAATTAAAAGCCTAATTGAAATAAATAAACATAAAATAAATAAACTAAATTAAATAAAAATAAAAAATTAACCTAAATTAAAATAAAATGTAATACAATAAAATAAACCTAAACTGGTTTGCTTAATTTTAAGAAAATCCTAAACCTTAAATCCTAAACCCAAACCCTAAACTAATGGTGGTATACCATAAACTAAAAACCATACCCTACCCTAAACTCCCTGACCCTACCCTATGACCACTGCCTAACCCTAAATGCTAAACCCTAAACCCTACCATACCCTAAACCCTAAACTAACCCTAAACCCTAAATGTGGACCACTAAACTGAGCCACTAAACCCCAAGTGACCTGACCCTCTGACCATACCCAACAAAGCACTAAACCTTACTAAATCCTAAATCCTAAACTCCTAACCACTAAATGTAAAATCCTCACTAAGATCCTGGGCCACTGAGCCCTACCCACACCCACCTGGGCCACTACCACAAACCTAAAGACTGTAGGCTAAACTAAATAAGACCTAAAATAAATATAAAAACCTAAACCTAGATTAAATAATAAAATAAAATAAAATAAAAACCTAAACTTAAACTAAAATGTAAAATAAATAAAACCTAAACTAAACTAAAAAATAAATAAACCTAAAAAAACCTAAATATAATAAAAACCTAAACCTAAAAAATAATCCTAAAAATAAATAAAAAATAAAACCTAAACCCTCAACTAAAGAACAACCTAAACCTAAAATAAACAAAATACAATAAGCCTAAACCTAAACTAAAATAAACTAAACTAAAATTAATAAAACCAAAATATAAACTTAAACTCAAAACTAAATAAAATAAAATAAACTAAAAGTAATCATAAACCTAAACTAAAAAATAAAACTTAAAAATAAACCTAAAATAAAAACTTAAAACCTAAATAAAATAAATAAATTAAAAACCTAAACCTATTCCTAAAAATTAAAAATAAAACCAAAACCAAAAAAATAAAATAAAAATAAAAATAAACTAAAAAATAAGCATAAACCTATACCTAAACACAAAAAATAAACTAAAATAAAAACCTAAACTAAAATAAGTAAACTAAACTAAATAAAAATAAAAAATAAACCTAAATAAAAATAAAAATAAAATCTAATAAACTAAAATAAATATAAAATAAACTAAATAAACCTAAACATACCAGTTTACTTATTTTTTAAAAAATGTTAAACCCTAAACCCTAAACCATAAATCTTAAACCATAAACCCTAAACTATAAATCCTAAAAATAACCCTAAACCCTAAACCCTAAACCTAACAAACCCTAGCCTGACCTGCAAACCATCCTAAATCCTAGCACTACCAAACTCTAAATGATAACCTTAACAGACCCAGGCCCTAAATCCTAAACTAAAACCAACCCTAAAAACTAAACCTGATAAAAGGCCGAACTACTAACATTAAACCCTAGCTGACCCTAAACCTTAAATCCTAAAAATCCTAAACCCTAAATCCTAAACACTAAATCTTAAACCCTAAAGCCTAAAACCCTAAACCTAAAACTCTAAACCCTAAACCCTAAACCCTAAAAACCTAAAAAGCTAAATATAAACTGAATACAACTTAAAAATTAAATAAATAAAAAACCTAAACCTAAATAAAATATAAAAATTAAATTAAATTAAAACATAAACTAAAATATAAACTTAAATGTAAAAATATAATAAAATAAAAAGTAAAAACTAAACTAAAATAAAATATATAAAAACTTAAATTAAAATCAAAAATAAAATATACCTAAAAATAAAAAACCTAAACAAAATAAAAAATAAACATAAAATAAAGATAAAATAAACCTAAATGAAAAACAAATAAAACTAAATAAATACTTAAACCCAAAAAATAAACCTAAAACTAAAACCTAAAAAGAAATAAAAAAATAAAACCCAAACCCAAAACTAAAAAAAAACCTAAACATAAAATAAACAAACTAAAATAAACTCAAACCTAAAATAAAATAAACTAATCTAAAATAAATAAAACCTAAACCTAAACCTAAACTTAAATCCTAAACTAAATAAAATAAAATAAACTAAAATTAGACCTAAACCTAAATTAAAAAAAACCTTAAAAAAACCTAAAATAAAAACCTAAAACCTAAACCTAAAAAAATAAAATAAAAACTTAAACCTAAACCTAAAAATAAAAAATATAATAGAAACCTAAAAAATAAACTAAAAATAAAACTAAACTAAAAAATAAACATAAACCTAAATTTAAAACTAAAAAATAAACTAAAATAAAAAACCTAAATTAAAATAAATAAACCTAAAATAAATAAACTAAACTAAATGGAATAAAAAAACTTAAATAAAAATAAAAAAAGTAAAATAGAGTAAAATAAATAAAAAATAAACTGAATAAACCAAAACCTACCCATTTACTTAATTTTAAAAAAAAACTTAAAACTAACCTTAAACCCTAAACCCTAATCTTATAACCATAAACCTACAACTCTAAACCACAAACCCTAAACCCTAAAAAACCCTAAACTAAGCTTAAACATTTAACCCTAAACCCTAAGCCCTAAACTCTAAATCCTAAACCCTAAACCCTAAACCCTAAACTCTAAACCATTACCCTTACCCTTACCCTTACCCTTACCCTTACCCTTACCTTGCCCTTACCCTTACCCCCAAAACTAACCCCAAAAAAATCTCCCCTCTCAGCCGCAGCGCTCTCTGGCGATTACATTTTTTCCCTTCAGCCGTTTTCATTTTCCTTGAAGCTTGGCCAATTTTTGATCATTCATGATCGATTTTTTTGATTGTTTTTCTCTGATTGGCCTCTAATGTGATTTTCCCTTTATTATTTCAATGGCGAAGGAGCCACTTTCTGCGAAGCTGAGCTTATCCATCTTGGAGGCATCGGCTAGGGCATCTGATTTATATGGAATTGTGGATCTGAAATCATCCGCTACTCTGCCTACGGTTAAGTCCTTTCAGGATGCATTATCTGGTAAGAACCTTTCCCCTAATGCTTCGGTGAATTTGATCTCGACCTCCTTTCATGGGATGCCTGCTATTATGTGCTCGAATCTAGATGTGAAAAAGTTGGCGAAGCCTTTTGAATTCTCTTTAGTTAGTAAATTTTCCTTAAGTCGGACAACTCTCGATAACATCCGATCATATTTTTCATAGCCTTAAACTTTCAGGTGTTTTCACTATCGGATTGATTGATCCAAGGCATATTTTAATTTACTCTCTAATGACTTAGATTATTCAAGAGTTTTTGCACGTCGCTCTTACTTTGTTTTTAATTATCAAATGCATCGTTTGAAATGGTCTCCTCTTTTTGATATGAAAGAGGAATCCCCAATTGTTTCTATATGGCTAGCCCTTCTTAATATGAGAACATATTATGTTACACATCAAGTTCTCTTTGCGGTTAAGGCTCTCTTTGGTCAGCCTCTTCAAATTGATCAGGCCACCACTGTGAGATCATGACCTTTTATTGCTCATATTTTGGTTGAAATTAAAATCACTAAAAAGCATCCTAAAGAAGTTTGGATTGGCTCTGAGAAGTTCGGTTATAATCAAAAAGTTGAATTTGAGAATTTTCCTATTTTTTGCACACATTGTAAGATTCATGGCCATGATCATTTTGAATGTTTTGTGTTGCATCCTCAACTTAAAAAGAAAAAATTGCCGGATCCTAATCCTACTCTATCAAATGAAAAAATTAGTAAAATTTCTTATGTGTCTAAATTCACTCAAAATGGGAATCATACCCCTACCCCTACTCCTTTTCTATCCAGTGCTTTGTCTATTGGAGAGCATTCTGAGCATGTTAAAAATAATTCTTATGAGGTTCATGAGGAGGCTAATGATAGCTTAATTATCATTTCTTCTAATTATAATAATTTGGCCCCTCAAGATAATACATTGACTCCGTCTACCCTACCCCTTTTGGCTAGTGAACCCGAGGAGACCCATATGAACCTTAGTGGTGAGTAGAATGGAAATTTCAGGTTGGATCAAAATCTGAAAACAAATTCTAGAGTTGATCCTTTGATGAAGGAACAAAATCTGAAAACTGTCGATCCTTTGATGATGGAACAAAATCTGAAAACTAATTCTAAAATTGACCATGAAATCTGTGCTATTAATGGCTTCAAAACCTCTCCTTCTCCTACTCTTCAGAGTGATACACATGCTAACCCACTTTCTTAGCTTAATTCTAACATTAAAGAAGGAGAAATTACCACTAGAAATGCTTTGACTGATACAAATTCGATTTTGAATATCACAAATCAGTCTCTCTCAGATGGTGATTCTTTGGACAAAGATAGACCTTTTCAAAATATTTTTTTAAAAAAATCACTTAAAGTTAGAATGTTCACTAATAGCTCCACTAGAACTACTAGATCTTCTCTAACTTCCCATAAATAACTGTTTCTAGTTTCCTTTTCTTCCTGCTTTATTATTTCTTTAGTTATCTCTTTTCCTTTCTTTTTTTATTTTATTATGATCAACTTACTAATTGGAATGTTCGGGGCATTGAGACTCTCATTGTCCGCATCCGTAATAGAAGTCTTTGTCGTATTCATAACATAGCCTTACTTGTTGTTATTGAACCATTCATACAATCTTCTAAGATCAACCATGTTGCTAGAATGCTTGGCTTTCAAAACTTCTTTTATAATATTAGCAATAAAATTTGGTGTTTTGGAATAATTTAGTCAACATATCTATCCTTGATGATCTTCAATTGGTTAATGTCCACATCTCATTGGGTGAATTTTCTATTCTAGGTTCCTTTATTTATGCTTGTTGTAATAGAGCTGGTAGGAACATCCTTTGGGGAAACTTAAGAAACTTTGCCTCCTCGATAAATAAACCCTGGTTGGTTGGGGGTGATTTTAACACTATTCTCTCTTCCTCGGAAAGAAGGGGAGGTTGCTCTCCTATCACTCATTCCATTGAAGACTTTTCTAATATGATTCTTGATTGCAATCTGATTGACATTGGCTATTCGGGTTCGGATTATACATGGCATAACTCTAGACTCTGGCAGCAACATGATAGGACTCTTCTTAATTCTCTTTGGATCAATTAATGGCCCCTTACTTCTATTGAACATTTGAGCAGAACTTGGTCTGATCATGCTCCACAATTGATTTATGTCCAAAATCCCTCTAATAGATTATCCTCCCCAACCTCTTTCAGATTCCAAAATATATGGATCCAACACATTGATTTCATAAATGTTGTATCCATTAACTAGATGGCTCCTCTTCATCCGGATAATTTGGTTAAGGGCATGATTCGTCTCTGGCTTAAGCTTAAAAGACTTAAACAAAACCTAAATTAGTGGAACAAGCATCATTTTAAAAATCTTTTTGCCAATATCAAAAAATATGGAACAATTAGTTTGTTCTCTTGAAGATTCATTTTGACTGATTCTACTAAACTTGAGGAGTTGAATGAAGCTAAACATAACTTGGTTAACTATCATAATATGGAGGAAACCTACTGGCAGCAAAAGGCTACTAGCAAACATATTGTTGATGGTGACAGAAATACCAGGTACTTCCATGCTCTTTTCAAAAAAAAGAAAGCCTTAAACTCTATTAAAAAATTAAAATGTTAACGACAGCTGGATCACAGACAATAATGATATTAAAGATTCTGTCGTACATCATTTTAAAAACTTATTAAACAACAACCCTTCTTTAGAAGCTCTCTCCAACTCTCATCTGATTCCCTCAATAATTACTAATGATGACAACCACTTGCTTAATATGCATCCTATGTAAGTTGAGATTGGTAGTATTCTTAATTGCATGAACACTGATTCTGTTGCTGGCCCTGAAGGCTACATGACTCAATTTTTTTTAGAATTGTTAGCCTATTATTAAGTCTGACCTTGTCGATGCTGTCATTGATTTCTTCCGGCAAACCTCTTGATGAAGAGGTGCTCCAACTCAGCAAAAGTCTTCACCAATCCATTGGTCAGTTCGACGTACCAATCAAATGCAACACCTGACAAACTACTAACAAAAAAGGCAGAAGAGGAGAGCGTTGCTGCCACCGATGTTGCAATAACCAGCTCTAAAGTATGTAATGTGTTATTGTGGGTTCCCACTGCCATCAAAGATCTTGAAGGATGGTGGCACAAAATCCTAAATAAAAAAAACTAAATAAAAACCTCAACCTAAAAAATAAACCTAAAAATAAATAAAAAATAAAACCTAAACCCTAAACTAAAAAAAAATAAAACCTAAAATAAACAAAATAAATATAAACATAAACCAAAACTAAAATAAAATAAACTAAAATAAATAAAACCTAATCTTAAACCTAAAATAAATTAAACCTAAACCTCAAACTAAATAAAATAAAATTAACTAAAACTAAACCTAAACCTAAACTAAAAAAAAAACTTAAAAATAAACCTAAAATAAAAACTTAAAATCTAAACCTAAAGAAATAAAATAAAAACCTAAACCTAAACCTAAACCTAAAAATAAAAAATAAAACTTAAACCTAAAAAATAAAATAAAACTAAAACTAAACTAAAAACCTAAACATAAACTTAAACAAAAACCTAAAAAATAAACAAAAATAATAAAACATAAAACAAAATAAATAAACCTAAAATAAATAAACTAAAATAAATAAAAATTAAAAATAAACCTAAATTGAAATAAAATAACATAAACTAAAATAAATAAAAAATAAACTAAATAAACCTAAACATATCAGTTTACTTTATTTTTTTTAAAAAAAATCCTAAACCCTAAACCATAAACAATAAAACTAACCTTAAACTAAACCTAAACCCTAAACCCTAAACCCTAAACTAACCCTAAACCCTAAAACCTAGACCCCTAATCCCAAACCCTAAATGTTAACTTAAAGTAACTAAATAAATTTAAAAATAAACATAATCCATAAAACCTAATTAACATAAAACTAAACCTAAACCATAAGAATGGGAAAAACCTTAACGGCAAGAACATCACCGTCAAACAGGCACAGTCTTTATTTGGTGGTGGGGATGAAGGCGGAGGTGGCGGTTATCGTAGTGGTGTTGGGGGATCTAGAGGTGCTGGTGGATATGGAGGTGTTGGTCGGAGTAGTGGTGGTTTTGGAGGTGGGAGGTGCGATAGAAGTTACTGGTGTGAGGGTGGCGGAGGGAGAGATCAGGCATATGATGGTGGATCCTACTACTCGAGAGGTCGGGGTGGTTCTGATGGAAAGTGGAGAAACTAAAGAACGACCGATCCGATCAACTGCTTATGGAACTGTGCTTTTACAGTAGAGACAATTCTAGTTATCTAGGGTTTTTTATTTGCTCTATGCGTGTTCATTTGTTATCTATGTCATCGCATGTGTCTCAGAAAACTTGGTGTGTTACTTGGTAGATCAAATCGAAAAGAAGAAATGTTCAATCTGAATTTGTTCGCTGTTAAAAAAAAACTAAAAACCTGAAACCCTAAACTAAAACCTGAACCCTAAACCAAAAACCTAAACCTTAAACCCTAAACCCTAAAAACCCTAAACCCTAAACCAAAAACCCTAAAACCCTAAAACCTAAACCCTAAACCCTAAAACCTAAACCATAAACCCTAAACCCCAAAGCCTAAACCCTAAAGCCTAAATAATAAAAAATGACAAACCTAAACCTAAACAAAATAAAACCTAAAAATAAATATATAAAAAACCTAAACTAAAATAAAATAATATAAAATATAAAATAAAAACATAAACTAAAATAAATAAACAAAATTAAATAAAAATAAAAATAAACCTAAGTAAAAATAAAATAAAAAATAAACTAAAATAAATAATAAATAAACTAAATAAACATAAACCTATTGATTTACATAATTTAAAAAATAAACCCCTAAGCCATAAACACTAAACCCTAAATCCTAAATCATAAACCCTAAACCCTTAACCATAAACCCTTAAAACATAAACCCTAAACCCTAAAGGCTAAACTAACCCAAAACCCTAAATCCTAAACAACAAACCCCAAACCCTAAACTTTAACCTAAAGTAACTAAATAAATTAAAAAATAAACCTAAACCCTAAAATCTAATAAACCTAAAACTAAACCTAAACTAAAAGAATGGGTAGAACCTTAATAGAAGGAACATCACTGTCAAATAAGCTCGATCTAGATCTGGTTGTGGAGGCGAAGGCTGAGGCGGTGGTTATCGCAGTGGTGGTGGGGGATATAGAGGTGTTGGTGGATATGGAGGTGGTGGTCGGAGCAGTGATGGTTATGGAGGCGGGAGGTGCTATAGAGGTTACAGCCATGGGGTGGTAGAGGGAGAGATCGAGGATATGATTGTGGATCCCGCTACTCAAGAGGCCTGGGTGGTTCTGATGGGAACTAGGAAAATTGAAGAATGGCCGATCTGATCTACTGCTTATGAAACTGTGTCCTTATAGTAGAGGCAGTTCTAATTATCTAGGGTTTTTGATTTGCTCTATGCATGCTCATTTTTTATCTATGTTGTCGCTTGTGTCTTAGAAAAGTTGGTGTGTTACTTGGTTGATAAAATTGAAAGAAGAAAGGTTAGATCCGAATTTGTTTACTGTTAAAAAAAAATGGAAAAACCCTAAACCATAAACTAAAACTTGAACCCTAAACCTAAAACCTAAACCCCAAAACCTAAACCTTAAACCCTAAAAACCATAAATGTTAAAACCTAAAAACCATAAACCCTAAACCTCTAACCCTAGACCCTAAACCCTAAACCCTAAACTCGAAAAAGCTAAAAACCTAAACCTAAACTAAATAAAACCTAAAAATAAGATAAATAAAAAAAATCTAAACCAAGATAAAATATAATAAAAATATAAACTAAAACCTAAACCTAAAAAAAAATAAAATAAAAAGTAAAAACTAAACTAAAATAAAATAACTAAAAACCTAAACTAAACTAAAAAAAAATAAAACCTAAAATAAAATAAACCTAAAAAAATAAAAAATAAAATAAAATAAGCCTAAAATAAAATAAAATAAAAACTAAACAAGAACCTAAACCTAAACAATAAACCTAAAAAATAAAGCCTAAAAGTAAATAAAAAATAAAACCTAAACCCTAAACTAAAAAAAAACATACACCTAAAATGAAAAGAAAATAAACCCAAACCTAAAATAAAATAAATAAAACCCAAACCCAAACCTAAAATAAGCTAAACCTAAACCTAAATCTAAACTAAATAAAATAAAATAAATTAAAAATAAATTTAAACCTAAACTAAAAACCTAAAACCTAACCCTAAAAAAATTAAATAAAAACTTAAACTTAAACCTAAAAATAAAAAATAAAACCTAAACCTAAAAAATAAAATAAAAAAAACTAAACTAAAAAACAAACTAAACCAAAAAAATAAACTAAAATAAAAACCCTAAACTAAATTAAATAAACCTAAAATAAATAAACTAAACTGAATAAAAATAAAAATAAACCTAAATCAAAATAAAAAAATAAAATATACTAAAATAAATAAAAAATAAACTAAATAAACCTAAACCTGCCAGTTTACTTAATTTAAAAAAATTCAAAAAAAATCCTAACCCTAAACCTTAAACCCTAAAACTAACTTAAATTCGAAACTCTAAACCCTAAACCAACAAACCTAAACCACAAACCCTAAACCGAAAACCTAAACCCTAAATCCTAAAACCTAAACCCTAACCCCTAAACCATAAAACCTGAAACCCTAAACTCGAAACCCTAAACCCTTAACCTTAAAAAACCTTAAACCCAAAACCCTACACTCCAAACCCTAACCTTAACCCAAAACCCTAAACCCTCAACCCTAAACCCTATAACCCTAAACCTTAAACCCTTAACTAACCCTATACCCTAAACCCTAAAAATAATAAACCCTAAAGCCTAAACCTTAAACCTCTAAACCATAGACCCTAAACCCTAAGCGAACCCTAAACCATAAAAACCTTAAATGCTAAAGCCTAAACACTAAACCTAAAAACCTAAAAACCTAAACTAAATTAAAACTAATAATAAAATAAATGAAAAAAAATGTGAACTTAAATAAAATAAAAACCTAAACTAAAACCTAAACCTAAACCTAAAAATAAAAAAAGTAAATTAATAAAAATAACTAAAATAAAATATATAAAAACTTAAACTAAAATGAAAAATTAGATAAACCTAAATAAAATAAAAACTAAATGTAAAATAAAAGTAAAATAAATCAAAAATAAAATAGATTAAAAATTAAATAAAAACCTAAACCTGAAAGATAAATCTAAAAATAAAAGCTTAAAATAAATAATAAATAAAACCCAAACTATAAATTAAAAAAAGACATAAACCTAAATTATAAGTAAATAAACAAAATAAAATAAACCCAAACCTAATGCAAAATAAACTAAAATAAAATAAATAAAACTAAAATAAACTAAACTTAAACCCTAAACTAAATAAAATAAAACCTAAAAATAAACCTAAAATAAAAACCCAAAACCTAAACCTAAAAAATAAAATAAATACTTAAACATAAACCTAAAAAATCAAATAAAAATAAAACTCAACTAAAAAATAAAACTGAACTAAAAAAATAAACTAAAATAAAAAACCTAAACTAAAATAAATAAACTAAACTAAAAAAAATCAAGAATAAACCTCAATAAAAATAAAAAATAAAATAAACTCAAATAAATAAAAAATAAACTAAATAAACCTAAACTTACTAGTTTACTTAATTTTAAAAAAAAGCTAAGCCCTATAACCTAAGCTTTAAACCCTAAACCCTAAACCCTAAACCCTAAATCCTAAACCTACAACCCTAAACGCTAAACCTTAAACCCTAAAACCTTAAACCCTAAACCCTAAATCCTAAACCCTAAACCCTAAACCTAAACCTACAATCATAAACCCTAAATGCTAAAAACCCTAAGCCCTAAAGCCGATGCACTCAACCCTAAACCCTAAATCCTAAACCCTAACCCTAAAACCTAAACCCTAAACCATAAACCTTAATGCCCTAAACCCTAAACCCTAATCCATAAACACTAAACCCTAAATCTCAAAAACTTAAAAACCTAAGCCTAAACAAAATAAATCTTAAAAATAAAATAAATAAATAAATTAAATCTAAAAAAATCAAAAAATACTATAAAATAAAACCTAAACTAAAACTTAAACCTAAACCAAAAAATAAAATAAAATTAATTAATAAAATTAGACTAAAATAAAATAATTAATAACCTAAACTAAACTAAAAAAAGTTAAATAAACCTAAGAATAAAAAACCTAAATAAAATAAAAGCTAAATGTAAAATAAAATTAAAATAAACCTAAACTAAACCAAAAGTAAAATAAAATAAAAATAAAATAAAAACTTAAACCTAAAAAATAAACCTAAAATAAAAATAAATTAAATAAAATAAAATAAATCGAAACCTAAACCATAAACTAAACTAAAATAAATAAAACATAATCTTAAACCTAAAATAAACTAAACTTAAACCTAAACCTAAACTAAATAAAATAAAATAAACTAAAAATAAACAAAAAGTTAAGCAAAAAATATAACTTAAAAATAAACCTAAATAAAATCCTAAAACATAAACCAAAAAAAATAAAATAAAAACCTAAACCTAAACTTAAAAATAAAAAATAAAACCTAAACCTAAAAAATAAAATAAAAATAAAACAAAACTAAAAAAATAAACTTAAACCTAAACTTAAACTTAAAAAATAAACTAAAATAAAAAATCTAAGCTAAAATAAATTAACCTAAAATAAATAAACTAAACTAAATAAAAAAAATAAACATAAATAAAAATAAAGAATAAAATAAATAAAAATTAAAATAAATTAACTAAATAAACGTAAACTTACCAATTTACTTAATTTTTTTTAAAAGAAATTAAAACATAAGCTAACCCTAAACCCTATACCATAAAAATAAACTAAAAAAAGCCTAAATCTACTAGTTTATTTAATTTAAACATAAAGCTAAACTAAAGCCTGAACCATAAACCCTAAACCCTAGAACTAACCCTAAACCCTAAACCCTAAAACCCTACGAAACTCAAAACCCAAAACCCTAAATCAAAACCCAAAACCCAAAACCCTAAACCCCTAAAACCTAAAACCTAAACCCTAAACCTTAAACCATAAACCCTAAACCCTAAAAAACCTAAATCTTAGAGCCTAAACACTAAACCCTAAACCCTAAACCCTAAATCCTAAGCCCTAAATCCTTAAACCCTAAACCCTAAACCCTAACCCTAAACCCAAAACCCTATAACCCTAAACCTTAAAATCGTAAACCCTAAATGATAATCCCTAAACCCAAAAAACCTAAAAACCTTAACTTAATAAATAAAACTCAGTTAAACCTAAACTTAAACCTAAAAATAACCTAAAATTAAAAACCTAAACTAAAATAAATAAACATAAAATAAATAAACTAAACTAAATAAAAATTAAAAAAACTAAAATAAGAATAAAACATAAAATAAACTAAAATAAATAAAAAATAAACTACGTAAACAAAATAAACCTAAACCTACTAGCTTACTTAATTTTAAGAAAATCCTAAACCCTAAACCATAAAACTAACCCTAAACCCTAAACCTACAATACTATACCTACACCCCTAAATCCAAAACCCTGAACCCTAAAAAACCCTAAACCTTAAACCCTAATCCCCAGACCCTAAACCCCTAACCCTAACACTAACCCCTAAACCCTAAACTCTAAAAGCATAAACCCTAAAACTTTAAACCCTAAACCTTAAACACTAAACACTAAACCCTAAGCCATAAATCCTAAACCCTAACCTTAAACTCTAAACTCCAAACCCTAAACCTAAATATAAAGTAACTAAATAAATTAAAAAATAAACCTAAACCCTAAGACCTCATAAACCAAAACATAAACCTAAATACTAAGAATGGGTAGAACCTTGACAGTAGGAACATCAGCATCAACCATGTTTAGTCTATATCTAATAGTAGAGGCGAAGGTGGAGGCAGTGGTTATCGTAGTGGTGGTGGGAGATCTGGAAGTGCTAGTGAATATGGATGTGGTGGTCAGAGTAGTGGTAGTTCTGGTGATGAGAGGAGCGGCTGAGGTTATAGACATGGTTGAGGAAAAGAGAGAGATCGGGGAAATGATGGAACATCCCGCTACACGAGTGGTCGGGTTGGTTATGATGGGAACTAGAGAAACTGAAGAACAGCCAATCAGATCTGCTGCTTATGAACTTTGCCTTTACAGTAGAGATAGTTCTAATTGTCTAGGATTTTTGATTTGCTCTATGCATGCTAATTTTTTATCTATGTTGTTGCTTGTGTCTTAGACAACTTGGTGTGTTACTTGGTAAATAAAAAAAAAGAAATATTGAATATGAATTTGTTCTCTGTTAAAAACACTGAAAAACCCTAAATCCTAAACCCTAAAAACCATAAACCCTAAAACCCTAAAACACTAAACCCTAAACCCTAAACCCTAAACCCTAAAGCCCTAAACAATAAACACTAAACCTACAACCCTAAACCTTAAATCCTAAACCATAAAAAATCGTAAACTTTAAACCTTAAACCCAACAAAACCCTAAACCCTAAACCCTAAACCTTAACCCCTAACCCTAACCCTAAACCCTAAACCTAAAACCCTGAAACCTAAAATAGTAAAACTTAAACCCTAAACCCTAAACCTTAAAAACCCTAAACCTTGAAGCTTGAACTACAAACCTTAAACCCTAAACCCTAAACTAACCCTAAACCCTAAGCTAACCCTAAGCACTAATCCTTAAACCCTAAACCCTAAATCCTAAAAACCCAAAACCCTAATGCATAAATGCTAAACCTTAAAGCCTAAACCCTAAACCCTAACCCTAAACTCTAAACCCTGAAATCCTAAACCCTAAAGACTAAACCCTAAACCCTAAACCCTAAAAACCTAAAAACCTAAACCTAAACTAAAAAATAATAATAATAAAATAAAATAAATAAAAAACATAACATTAAATAAAATAAAAAATAAAATAAAATAAAACCATAAACTAAAATTTAAACCTAAACTTAAAAATAAAACGAAATAATCTAATTAAAATAAACTAAAATAAAATAAATAATAACTTATCCTAAACTTAAAAAAATACAATAAACTTAAGAATAAAAAATAAAATAAAAAAAAAAAGAAAACATAAAATAAAAATAAAATAAAGCAAAAACTAAATAAAAACCTAAATCAAAAAATTAAACCTAAGAAAAACCTAAAAATATATAAAAAAATAAAACTTAAATCCTAAACTAAAAAAAAAATTTAAACCTAAAATAAAAATAAAATAAACCTAAACCTAAAATTAAGTAAACTAAACTACAATAAATAAAACCTAAACCTAAAATAAACTAAACCTAAACCTAAACCTAAACTAAATAAAATAAAATAAACTAAAAATAAACCTAAACCTAAACTAAAAAATAAAACCAAAAGATAAACCTAAAACATAAACCAAAAAAAATAAAATATAAACCTAAAACTAATCCTAAAATAAAAAATAAAACCTAAACCTAAAAAATAAAATAAAAATAAAATTGAACTAAAAAATAAACCTAAACCCTAAAAACCCTAAACCATAAAGCTAAATCCTAAAGCCTAAACTAACCAAAAACCCTAAACCCTTAAAACCCTAAACCCTATTGTCTAAACACTAAATCCAAAATCCTAAACCCTAAACCCTAAACCTAACCCTAAACCCTAAACTTTCAAACCCTAAACACTAAAGCCCTAAACCCTAAACTCTAACCCTAAACCCTAAACCCTAAAAAACACACCCTCAACCCTAAACCATAAATTCTAAACCTTAAACCATAAACCATAACCCTAAACCCCAAACCCTAAACTTAAACCTAAAGTAACTAAATAAATAAAAAAAATAAACTTAAACCCTAAAACCTAATAAACATAAACCCTAAGAATGGGCAGAACCTTGACGACAAAAACATCACCATCAACTAGGATTAGTCTAGATCTAGCTATGGAGGAGAAGGCGGAGTGGCAGTTATCACAGTGGTGGTGGGGGATTTAGAGGTGATACTGGATATGGTGGTGGTGGTCAGAGCAATGGTGGTTATGGAGGTGGGAGGAGTGAAATAGGTTATAGTCATGGTGGTGACAGAGGAAGAGATCGGGGATATGATGGTGGATCTCGCTAGTCGAGAGGCCAAGGTGGTTCTGATGGGAACTGGAGAAACTAAAGAATGGTCGATCCGATCAGCCGCTTATGGAACTGTGTCTCTATAGTAGAGACAATTCTAGGAATCTAGGGTTTTTATTTTGCTTAATGCAGGCTCATTTTTTATCTATGTCGTGAGTTATATCTTAGAAAACTTGGTGTGTTACTTGGTTGATGAAATCAAAAAAAAAGAAATGTTGAATCTGAATTTGATCTCTGTTAAAAAAAACTAAAAAACCTAAACCCTAAATGAAAACCTAAACCCTAAACCTATAACCTAAACCCTAAACCCTATAGCCTAAAAATGCTAAACCCTAAACCCTAAAACCCTATTCCCTAAACCATTAACCCTAAAAGCATAAACCCTAAACCTACAACCCTAAAATGTAAGCCCTAAACCCTAAAAAACTATAAACACTAAACCTTAAACCTTAAACCCTAAACCCTAAACCTTAACCCTAACCCTAAACCCTAAACCCTAAACCCTAAACCATAAACCCTAAACCCTAAAACCCTAAATGCTAAATCCTAAACTAATCATAAACCCTAAACCCCAAACCTTAAACCCTAAAGCCTATACTAACCCTAAAACATTAAACCCTACCTCAAAAACCCTAAACCTTAAAGCCTAAAGACTAAACCCTAAACCCTAAACCTTAAACCCTAAATCAAAAAACCCTAACCCCTAAACCATAAACACTAAACTCTAAACCCTAAACCCTAAAAACCTAAACTTAAACCTAAACTAAATAAAACCTAAAAATAAAATAAAAAAACCTAAACCTAAATAAAATAAAATAAGTAAAATAAAATAAAAACATAAACTAAAATATAAACCTAAACCTAAAAATAAAATAAAATAAACTAATAAAAATAAACTAAAATAAAATAAATAATAACCTAAACTAAATTAAAAATTAAAATAAACCTAAAAATAAAAAAATAAATTAAATGAAAATAAACAAAAAATAAAAATAAAATTAACCTAAAATAAAATAAAATAAAAATTAAATAAAAACCTAAACCTAAAAAATAAACAAAAGTAAAACAAAAAAATAAATAAAAAATAAAACCTAAAATTTAAATTAAAAAAAAACCATAACCTAAAATAAAAAATAAATAAACCTAATCCTAAACTAAAATAAATAAAACCTAAACCTAAACTAAAAAAAATGAATCCTTAGAATAAACCTAAAATAAAAACCATAAACCTAAACCAAATTAAATAAAATAAAAACCTAAACTTAAATCTAAAAATAAAAAATAAAACCAAAACTTAAAAAATTAACTAAAATAAAATACCTAAACTAAACTACATAAACCTAAAATAAATAAACTAAACTAAATAAAAATAAAAAATAAACATATGTAAAAATAAAAAATAAAATAAACTAAAATAAATACTAAACAAACTAAATAAACCTAAACCTTTGTGTTAACTTAATTTAAAAAAAAAACCCTAACCTAACCCTAAACCCTAAAAATCATAAACTCTAAAGCCTAAACACTAAACCCTACGCCTTAAACCTTAAACCTTAACCCTAAACCCTAAACCCTAAAACCCTAAACCCTAAAACCCTAGACCCTAAACTCTAAACCCTAAACCTTAAAAACCTAAAAACCTAAACATAAACTAAATAAAATATAAAAAAATAAAATATAAAAAAACATAAACCTAAATATAATAAAAAATAAATTAAAGTAGAAACTTAAACTAAAACCTAAACCAAAACATAAAAATAAAGTAAAATAAAATAAAATAATAAAAATAAACTAAAATAAAATAAATAAAAATCTAAACAAAACTAAAAAAATAAAATAAACCTAAGAATAAAAAACTAACTAAAATAAACACTAAACGTAAAATAAAAATAAAATAAACCTAAAATAAAATAAAATAAAAACTAAATAAAAACCTAAAAATTAAAAAAAAACTTAAAATTAAAACCTAAAAATAAATAAAAAATAAAACTTAGACACTAAACTAAAAAATAAACATAAAGCTAAAATTGAAACTAAAATAAACTAAACTAAAATAAATAAAACCTAAACCAAAATGTAAAATAAACTAAACCTAAACTAAATAAAATAAAATAAACTAAAAATAAATCTAACATAAAAAATAAAATAAAAAAAAAACTAAAAATAAAAACCTAACAATTAAACCTAAAAAAATAAAATAAAAACCTAAACCTAAACCTAAAAATAAAAAATAAAACCTAAACCTAGAAAAAAAATTAAAAAAAAAACTCAACTTAAAATAAACCTAAACCTAAAAAATAAACTAAAATAAATAAAAAATAAAAATTAAAAATTAATCCTAAATAAAAATAAAAAATAAAATAAACTAAAATAAATAAAGATTAAAATAAATAAATTAAATAAACCTAAACCTACTAGGTTACTTAATTAAGAAAAATCTAAAACCCAAAATCCTAAACCTTAAACCCTAAACCTTAAATCCTAAACAATAAACCCTAAATAGTAAACCCTATAACTAACCCTAAACCTAGAACCCAAAACCTACAACCCTAAACCCTAAAACTTTGAGTCCTAAACTAACTCGAAACCCTAAACCTTAAGCCCTACAACCCTAACCCTTACCTTAAACCCTAAACCCTAATTGTTAAAACCCTAAACCCTAACCGTTAAAACCTTAAACCCTAAACTAACCCTAAACCATAAACACAAAACCCTAAAAACCCAGAACCATAAAGCCTAAACCCTAAACCCTCAACTAACCCTAAACCTTAAGCTAACCTTAAACCCTAAACCCTAAACCCTAATGCTTAAACCCTAAACCCAAAACATGAAACCCTAACCCTAAGCCCTAAACCCTAATACCTAAAACCCTACACCCTAAACCCTAAAACTATAAACCCTAAAGCATAAACCATAATACCTTAAACCATAAACCCAATGATGGTGGATCCAGCTACTCGAGTAGCCGGGGTAGTTCTTATGGGAACTAGAGAAACTTAAGAACGCTCAATCTGATCTGCTGCTTATGGAACTATGTCTTTACAGTAGAAACAGTTCTACTTGTCTAGGGTTTTTGATTTTCTCAATGCGTCCTCATATTTGATCTATGTCATCGCTTGTGACTTAGAAAATTTGTTGAGTTACTTGGTTGATGAAATCAAAAAGAAGAAATATTGATCTCTGAATTTGTTAACAAAAAAACAAAAAATCCTAAATCGTAAACTAAAACATAAATCCTAAACCCTAAAAATGCTGAAACCTAAGCCCTAAACCCTAAACCCTAAATCTTAAATCCTAAATCCTAAGACCCTAAACCCTAAAACCTAAACCATAAACCTTAAACCTATAACCCTAAACCCTAAACCCTAAACCCTAAACCTTGAAGCTTAAACCCTAAACTTTAAACCCTAAATTCTAAACAAATCTTAAACCCTAAGTTAACCCTGAATAATATCCACTAAACCCTAAACCCTAAAAACCCTAAACCATAAAGCCTGAATGTTGAATCCAAAAGCCTAAAGCCTAAACCTTAAACCATAAAACCCTAAACCCTAAACCCTAAAAACCTAAAATCCTAAACCTAAACTAAAAAAAACCTTAAAATAAAATAAATAAATAAACCCAAACCTTAATAAAATAATAAATTAAAATAAAATAAAAACATCAACTAAAACCTTAACCTAAACCTAAAAAAATAATAACATAAACTAAACTAAAAATAAAATAAACTTAAGACTAAAAAACTAAATAAAATAAAAAGTAAATGTAAAATAAAAATAAAATAAACCAAAAACTAAATAAAGTAAAAACTAAATAAAAACATAAACCTAAAAAACTATACCAAAAATATATATAAAAAATAAAACTTAAACCATAAACTAGAAAAAATCTAAACCTAAAATAAAAATAAAATAAACAAAATAAAATAAACCTAAACCTAAACCTAAACTAAAATAAATAAATCCTAAACCTAAACATAAAATAAACTAAACCTGAACCATAAACTAAATAAAATAAAGTAAATTAAAAATAAACCTAAGCTAAACAAAAAAATAAAACCTAAAAATAAACATAAAAAAATAAGATAAGACATTAACCTAAATCTAAAAATGTAAGATAAAACCTAAACCTAAAATATAAAACTAAACTAAAAAATAAGCATAAACCTAAACCTAAAAAATAAACTAAAATAAAAACCAAACCTAAAATAAATAAACTAAACTAAATAAAAATAAAAATAAAAAATAAATAAAAAAATCAAATAAACTAAAATAAATAAAAAATCAGATAAATAAACCTAAACCAATCAGCTTACTGAATTTTTTTAAAAAAAACCCCTAAACCCTAAACCCTAAACCCTAAATCCCAAACTATAAACCTTAAACCCTAAAACTAAACCTAAACCCTAAACTCTAAACCTACAACCCTAAACCCTAAACCCTAAAAACCTAGAAACCAAAACCTAAACTATATAAAACTAAAAGATAGAATAAATAAAAAAACCTAAACCTTAATAAAATAAAAACCTAAACTAAAACCTAAAGCTAAACTTAAATGTTAAAATAAAATAAATAAAAATAAAAACTAAACTAAAATAAAATAAATAAAATCCTAAACTAAACTAAAAAAATAAACCTAAAATAAAATAAGATAAATACTAAATAAAAACCTAAACCTAAAAAATAAATCTAAAAATAAAACCTAAAAATAAATAAAAAAATAAATCCTAAACCATAAATTTAAAAAAGACCTAAACCTAAAATAAATAAAATAAAATAAACCTAAACTTAAACAAAAATAAACTAAACTAAAATAAATAAAATTTAAGCCTAAACTTAAAATGAACTAAACCTAAACCTTAAACTAAATAAGATAAAATAAACTAAAAATAAACCTAAACCTAACTTGAAAAATAAAACCTAAAAATAAACCTAAAATCAAAACCTAAAACCTAAACCTAAAAAAATAAATTAAAAACCTAAACCTAAACCTAAACATAGAAAATTAAACCTACACCTAAAAAACAAAGTAAAAATAATACTAAACTAGAAAAATAAAACTAAACCTAAACCTAAAGCTAAAAAAGAAACCAAAATAGAAAACCAAAACTAAAATAAACAAACCTAAATTAAATAACCTAAACTAAATAAAAATAAAAATAAAGGAAAAATAACATAAAATAAAATAAAATAAAATAAATAAATAAACTAAATAAATTAAATAAATCAAAACCTACGAATCTACTTAATTAAAAAAAAATTTTAACCCTAAAACTAACCATAAACCCTAAACGTTGAACCCTAAACCCAAAACCTATCAGCCTAAAACCTATAACCCTAAACCATAAACCTTAAATCCTAAACCATAAACCCTAAAAACCTAAAAACCTAAACCTAAAGTAATGAAAAACTACAAATAAAATAAATAAAAAATCCTAAACCTAAATAAAATAGAAAAATGAAATAAAATAAAAAGCTTAAGGAAAATCTAAACTTAAACCTAAACCTAAACGTAAAAATAAGTTGAAATAAAAAAAATAAAAACTAAACTATAATAAAATAAATAAAAACCTAAACTATAATAAAAAAAATAAACTTAATAATAATTGTAAAATAAACTAAAAAAAAAACCTAAACCTAAACTAAAAAATTAAACCTAATAATAATCGTAAAATAAAAATCTAAAATTGAAACATAAAAAATAAAATAAAAACATCAACCTAAACCTAAACATAAAAATAAAATGTAAACCTAAAAATTAAAATTAAAATAAAACTAAACTAAAAAATAAGCATAAACCTAAACCTAATAAATAAACTAAAAAATAAACCTAAACTAAAATGAAACACCTAAAATAAATAAACTAAACTAAATAATAAAAATAAATAAAGATAAATAAATAAAATAATAAACTAAATAAATAACAAATTAACTAACCTAAACCTATCGGGTTTAAAACACCCTAAACCACAAAAACCTAAACCTTAAACTCTAAAACTACTCTACCACCAACTAAACCTCGACCTGACCCTACCCAAAACCTGACCCTACCTAAACTTTAACCCTGGGTCCTGAGCCCTAGGCCACTGACCTACACTCCTAAACCTAAACCCTAAACTCCTCCCCAAACTGAGCCACTGAGCCCAGATCTTAAACCCTAAATCATAAAATCTGCTGCCCCAAATCCCAAATGCTCCAAATCCAACCCTAAACCACAAACCAAAACTCTAAACCCAAATGCTAAACCCCAGATCAAATCAGAGCCCTGAGCCTTAAACCCTGAGCCACTAAACCTAAACCCAAAACACATCCCTGAGCCCTAAACCCTAAACATTCAACCTAAAACCTAACCCTAAATCATAAACCCTAAACCCTAAAACTAAACCTTAAACCCTAAACCCAAAAAACTAAAAAACCTAAATAAATAAAAATAAATGAAGTTGAAACCTAAATAAAACAAATAAAATAAAATAAAATTAAAACCTAAGCTAAAACCAAAATTGAAATCTAATAAGAAAATAAAATAAAAATAGAAATTAAACTAAAATAAAATAAAATAAATAAAAACCTAAACTAAAATAGAAAAATAAAATTAACCTAAAAATAAAAATCCTAAACAAAATAAAAACTAAATGTTAAATAAAAAAAATTAAACTAAAATAAAATAAAATAAATACTTAATAAAAACCTAAACCTAAAAAATAAACTTAAAAATGAAACCTAAAAATAAATAAAAAAAAAACTTAAACCCTAAACTCAAAAAAAAAAAACTTAAACCTAAAATAAAAATAAAATAAACCTAAACCTAAACTAAAATAACTTAACTAAAAAAATAAAACCTATACCTATACCTAAAATAAACTAAACATAAACCTAAACCTAAACCCTAACTAAAATGAAATAAATAAAAAATAAACAGAAACCTTAAAAAATTAAATAAAAATCTAAACCTAAACATCAAAAAAAACTTAAACTTAAAAAATAAATAAAAATAAAACTACACCAAAAAATAAACATAAACTTAAACCTAAACCTAAAAAATAAACTAAAATAAAAAACCAAAACTAAAATAAATAAACTAAACTAAATAAAAATAAAAAATAAACTTAAATTAAAATAAAAATATAATAAACTAAAATAAATAATAAACAAACTAAATAAACCAAAACCTTTCGGTTAACTTAATTTTAAAAAAATCCTAAGCTAACCCTAAACCCTAAAAATCATAAACCCTAAAGCCTAAACACTAAACCCTAAACCCTAAACCCTAAACCCTAAAACCCTAAACCCTAAACTCTAAACCCTAAACCAAAAAAACTTGAAAATGTAAGCCTAGACTAAATAAAATCTAAAAATAAAATATATAAACAAACATAAACCTAAATACAATAAAAAAATAAAATAAAATAAAAACATAAACTAAAACCTAATCCTAAACATTAAAATATAGTAAAATAAAATAAAATAATAAAAATAAACAAAAATAATATAAATTAAAATCTAAACAAAACTAAAAAGTAAAATAAACCTAAGAATAAAAAAACCTAACTAAAATAAATACTAAACTTAAAAAAAAATAAAATAAACCTAAAATAAAATAAAATAAAAACTAAATCAAAACGTAAACCTAAAAAATACTTAAAATTAAAACCTAAAAATATATTAAAAAAATAAAACTTAAAAAATAAACTAAAAAATAAACATAAACCTAAAATAAAAATAAAATAATTAATATAAAATAAACCTAAACTAAAACTAAAATAAACTAAACTAAAATAAATAAAACCTAAACCTAAACGTAAAATAAACTAAACCTAAACTAAATAAAATAAAATAAACTAAAAATAAAGTTAACCTAAAAAATGAAATAAAAAAATAAACTAAAAATAAAACTTAACAATTAGACCTAAAATAATAAAATAAAAACCTAAACCTAAACCTAAAAATAAAAAAAAAAAACCTTAACCTAAAAAAAATTTAAATAACAAACTAACCTAAAAAATAAACTTAAGCCTAAAAAATAAACTAAAATAAAAACCTAATCTAAAATAATAAATAAAAAATAATCCTAAGTAAAAATAAAAAATAAAATAAACTAAAATAAATAATAAATAAATTAAATAAACCTAAATCTACTAGGTTACTTAATTAAAAAAAACCCAAAACCCAAAACCCAAAATCCTAAAACCTAAACCCTAATCCCAAAATCCTAAACCCTAAACCCTAAAGGGTTGGACCCTAAACTAACCTCACAGGACCCAACCTAACTGACTCTAAAACTCTAAACTTTAAATCCTAAACTACCCTCTGACCTTAAACTAAAACTGACCCCTTACCCTAAACCCACTGTTAAAACCTAAACCTAAACCCTAAACCTGATGGTTAACCAAAACTAAACTACCACATGCCCTAAACCACTCTAAAACCACTGGGCGTAGTAAAACCTAAACCACTAAACTAACCACTAAACCTTTAACCTAAACCCTAAACCATAAACCCTAAAGCTTATACCCTAAACCATAAACATGAAACCCTAACCCTAAACCCTAAACCCTAATACCCTAAAACCTAAAACCCTACACCCTAAACCCTAACCTTAAACTATAAACCCTAAACCCTAAACTCGAATACCATAAACCATAAAACCCTACACCCTAAACCCTAACCATAAACTATAAACCCTAAAGCATAAACTATAATACCCTAAACCCTAAACCCTATGATGGTGGATCTCGCTACTCGAGTAGTTGGGGTGGTTCTAATGGGAACTAGAGAAACTGAAGAACGGCCAATCCGATCTGTTGCTTATGGAACTATGTCTTTACAGTAAAAATAGTTCTACTTGTCTAGGGTTTTTCATTTGCTCTATGCCTGCTCATTTTTTATCTATGTCGTCGCTTGTGTCTTAGGAAACTTGGTGAGTTACTTGGTTGATAAAATCAAAAAGAAGAAATATTGATATCTGAATTTGTTAACAAAAAAACCAAAAACCCTAAACCGTAAACTAAAACATAAATCATAAACCCTAAACCATAAAAACCCTTAAACCTAAAACCTAAAACCTAAACCCTAAACCCTAAATCCTAAATCCTAAACCCTAAGACCCTAATCCCTAAACCCTAAACCCTAAACCTTAAACCCTAAACTTACAACCCTAAACCCTAAATATTAAACCCTCAAAAACCTTAAACCCTAAACCCTAAACCTTAAACCCAAAATCTTAAATGCTAAATAATAAAACCCTAAACCCTCAAACTAACCCTAAACCCTAAACTCTAAACCTACAACCCTAAACCCTAAACCCTAAAAGCCTAAAAACAAAAACCTAAAATAAATAAAACTAAAAAATGGAATAAATAAAAAAACCTGAACTGAAATAAAACCTAAACCTAAAATTAAACCTTAACGTAAAAATAAAATAAATAAAAATAAAAACTAAACTAAAATAAAAGAAATAAAAACATTAACTAAACTAAAAAAATAAACCTAAAATAAAATAAAATAAATAATAAATTAAAACCTAAACATAAAAATAAAACTAAAAAGAAAACCTAAAAACAAATAAAAAAATAAATCCTAAACCCTAAAGTTAAAAAAAACCTAAACATAAAATAAATAAAATAAACCTAAACCTAAACCTAAACAAAAATAAACTAAACTAAAATAAATAAAACTTAAACCTAAACTTAAAATAAACTAAACGGAAACCTTAAACTAAATAAGATAAAATAAACTAAAAATAAACCTAAACCTAACATTAAAAATAAATCCTAAAAATAAACCTAAAATAAAAACCTAAAACTTAAACATAAAAAATAAATTAAAAACCTAAACCTAAACCTAAAAATAGAAAATTAAACATACACTTAAAAAATAAAATAAAAATAATACTAAACTAAAAAAATAAAACTAAAATTAAACCTAAACATAAAAAAGAAACTGAAATAGAAAACCAAAACTAAAATAAACAAACCTCAATTAAATAAATAAAATAAAATAAAAATAAAAATAAAGGGAAAAAAATAAAATATAAAATAAAATAAAAAAATTAAAAATAACCTAAATAAATTAAATAAATCGAAACCTACGAGTCTACTTAATTAAAAAAAAGAACCTTAACCCTAAACCCCAAACCCTAAAACTAACCATAAACCCTACACGTTGAACCCTAAACCCTAAACCCTAAATCTTAAAACCATAAACACAAACCCTAAACCCTAAATCCAAAACCATAAACCCTAAAAGCCTAAAAACCTAAACCTCAACTAAAGAAAAACTATAAATAAAATAAATAAAAAAACCTAAACCTAAATAAAATAGAAAAATTAAATTAAATAAAAACCTTACCTAAAATCTAAACCTAAACCTAAACCTAAACATAAAAATAAGTTAAAATAAAAAAAATTAAACCTAAACTATAATAAAATAAATAAAAACCTAAACTATAATAAAATAAAATAAAATAAACTTAAAAATAAAAAACTTAAATAAAATAAACCTAAACCTAAACCTAAACTAAAATAAATAAAACTTAAACCTAAACTTAAAATAAACTAAATGAAAACCATAAACTAAATAAGATAAAATAAACTAAAAATAAACCTAAACCTAACATTAAAAATAAATCCTAAAAATAAACCTAAAATAAAAACCTAAAACCTAAACATAAAAAAATTAATTAAAAACCTAAACCTAAACCTAAAAATAGAAAATTAAACATACACTTAAAAAATAAAATAAAAATAATACTAAACTAAAATAAAAAAACTAAACCTAAACCTAAACCTAAAAAAGAAACTGAAATAGAAAACCAAAACTAAAATAAACAAACCTTAATTAAATAAATTAAACTAAATAAAAATAAAAATAAAGGAAAATAAAAATAAAATATAAAATAAAATAAAAAAATTAAAAATAACCTAAATAAATTAAATAAATTGAAACCTATGAGTCTACTTAATTAAAAAAAAGAACCTTAACCCTAAACGCCAAACCCTAAAACTAACCATAAACCCTACACGTTGAACCCTAAACCTTAAACCCTAAACCCTAAATCTTAAAACCATAAACATAAACCCTATACCCTAAATCCTAAACCATAAACCCTAAAAACCTAAAAACCTAAACCTAAACTAAAGAAAAACTAAAAAATAAAAATAAAAAAACCTTAACCTAAATAAAATAGAAAAATTAAATTAAATAAAAACCTTAACTAAAATCTAAACCTAAACCTAAACCTAAACATAAAAATAAGTTAAAATAAAAAAAATTAAACATAAACTATAATAAAATAAATAAAAACCTAAACTATAATAAAATAAAATAAAATAAACTTAAAAATAATAAACCTAAATAAAATAAAAACTAAACGTAAAATAAAAATAAAATAAACCTAAAAGAAAATAAAATAAAAACCTAAACCTTAAAAACAAACCTAAAAACAAAACCTAAAAACAAGAAAAAAATAAAACATAAACCCTAAACAAAACAAAACTAAACCTAAAATAAACAAAATAAAATAAACTAAACTAAAATAAATAAAACCTAAACCTAAACCAAAAATAAACTAAACCTAAACCCTAAACTAAAATAAAATAAACTGAAAATAAGCCTATACCTAAACTAAAAAATTAAACCTAATAATAATCATAAAATAAAAATCTAAAACTGAAACCTAAAAAAATATAAATAAAAACTTCAACCTAAACCTAAACATAAAAAATAAAACATAAACCTAAAAAATAAAATAAAAATAAAACTAAACTAAAAAATAAGCTAAAAACTAAAATAAAAATAAAATAATAATCAAAACTAAAAAAAAAACTAAAATAAATAAACTAAACTAAATAAAAATAATAAATAAACATAAATAAATAAAATAGAATAAACTAAAATAAATAAAAAATAAACTAAACTAACCCAAACCTATCAGTTTATTTAATTTTTTTTAAAAACAACTTAAACCCTAAACCCTAAACCCTAAACCCTAAATCCTAAACCCTAAACCCTAAAACTAACCCTAAACTCTAAAGCTACAACCCTAAACACTTAAAACCCCCAAACCTTCAACCCTAAAGCCTAAACCTACAAGCATAAACCCAAAATGCTAAACCCCAAATCCTAAACCCTAAACCCTAAACACTAATCCCTGAACCATAAAACTTAAAATCTTAAACCCTAAACCCTAAACCCTAATGCTAAACTCTAAGCTCTTATGATGTAACCCTTCCACTGATGTTTGGATGCTCATATTTGCATCTGCCCCAATTTGGTGTGACTGAGCTTGAGCCTTCTCTCATACACTTCTCTATAATTTTTCTCAGTTTATGCTACTTTAACCTTCCACTTTGTTTGCATTACTCTAAATGTGCTAATTTTTATATTTCTACATGTTTGTAGATGCATTTTTCTCTTTCTCTTGCAGGTTTGCTCCCTAGTGGCATGCATTCTCTCATCCTGAAGGGCTTTGACCCAGATCTATCCATTGGCTTCTTTATGTTAATCATTCTGTATCTTTTGCTTTCATTTTCTCTTTTATTTTGCTTTTTGATGTACTTAGATAGGGGATTTACTGTCTAGGCTGATTATAGCTCTTTGGAGTTTATCCCCTCTTAAGAACCTTATAACTCTCTTTTTAGGGCCATAAAATTCCCCCTATATATGGTTTCAAAAAAAAACCCCTAAATACTAAACCCCAAATCCTAAACACTAAACCCTAAACCCTAAAACATACAACCTTAAACCCTAAATGATAAACCCCAAATCCTAAACCCTAAACCCTAAACCTTAAACCCTAAACCCTTAACCTAAACCCTAAACCCTAAACCCTAAAACCATAAACCCTAAACATACAACCTAAAACCTAGAACCCTAAACCATAAACCCTAAACCCTAAAACCTAAACCTTAAACCCTAAATCCAAAACCTTAAAAACTAAAAACTGAAAAACCTAAACTTAAACTAAATAAAACCAAAAAATAAAATAAATAGAAAAGCCGAAACATAAATAAAATAAAATAAATAAAATAAAATAAAAACTTAAACTAAAACCAAAACATAAATGTAATAAGAAAATAAAATAAAAAAATAAAAATTAAAGTAAAGTAAAATAAATAAAAACTTAAACTAAACTAAAAAAAATAAAATTAACCTTAAAGTAAAAAACCTAAATAAAATAAAAACTAAATGTAAAATAAAAATAAAATTATTCTAAAATAAAATAAAATAAATACTTAATAAAAACCTAAACCTAAAAAATAAACTTAAAAATGAAACCTAAAAATAAAAAAAATAAACCCTAAACCCTAAACTCAAAAAAAAAACTTAAACATAAAATAAAAATAAAGTAAACCTAAACCTAAACTAAAATAACTAAACTAAAAACAATAAAATATATACCTATACCTAAAATAAACTAAACCTAAACCTAAACCTAAACCCTAAATAAAATTAAATAAACAAAAAATAAACATAAACCCAAAAAAAAAATCTAAACCTAAACTTAAAAAAAGAGCTTAAACTTAAAAAAAATAAAAATAAAACTACAAAAAATAAAAATAAACTTAAACGTAAACCTAAAAAAAATTAAAATAAAAAACCAATACTAAAATAACTAAACTAAACTAAATAAAAATTAAAAATAAACTTAAATAAAAAAAATAAAAAAAATTAACTAAGGTAAATAATGAACAAACTAAATAAACCTAAACCTTCCAGTTAACTTAATTTAATAAAAAATCCTAAGCTAACCCAAAACCCTAAAAATTGTAAACCCTAAAGCCTAAACACTAAACCCTAAACCTTAAACCCTAAACCCTGACACTAAACCCCAAACCCTAAAACCCTAAACCTTAAACTCTAAACCCTAAACCCTAAACCCTAAAAACCTAAAAACCTAAAAACCTAAACCTAAACTAAATAAAATCTAAAAATAAAATATCTTAAAAAACATAAACCTAAATATATTAAAAAAATAAAATAAAATAAAAACCAAAACTAAAACCTAAACCTAAACATAAAAATAAAGTAGAATAAAATAAAATAATAAAAAAACTAAAATAAAATAAATAAAAATTTAAACCTAAAAAATAAAATAAACCTAAGAATAAAAAACCTAACTAAAATAAACATTAAACTTAAAATAAAAATAAAATAGACCTAAAATAAAATAAAATAAAAATAAATAAAAACTTAACAAAAAAAACATAAAAGTAAAACCTAAAAATAAAGAAAAAATAAAACTTAAAAACTAAACGAAAACAAAAACATAAACCTAAAATAAAAATAAAATAAATAATATAAAATAAAACAAAATAGAAACTAAAATAAACAAAACTAAAATAAATAAAACCTAAACCTAAACGTAAAAAAACTAAACCTAAACTAAATAAAATAAAATAAACTAAAAATGAACCTAACCTAAAAAATAAAATCAAAAAATAAACTAAAAATAAAAACTTAACAATTAAACCAAAAAAATAAAATAAAAACTTAAACCTAAACCTAAAAATAAAAAATAAAACCTAAACTTAAAAAAAATTTAAAAAAAAACTCAACTAAAAAATAAACCTAATCCTAAAAAATAAACTAAAATAAAAAACCATAAACTAAAATAAATAAAAAATAAAAGATCAAAAATAATCCCAAATAAAAATAAAAAATAAAATAAACTAAAATAAATAAAAAATAAACTAAATAAACCTAAACATACTAGGTCACTTAATTAAGAAAACCCCAAACCAAAAATCCTAAACCCTAAACCCCAAACCCTAAACCTTAAACCCTAAACTTACCACAGGAACACAACATACCCTAAACCTAAACCACAAAACTAAATCAAATCTACCCTAAACCATAAACCAACCCTATAACTAACTTTACCTTAAACCCTAAAACTGGCTGTTAAAACCACAACCCTGGTTAACCTTAAACCCTAAAGTAACCCTAAACCCTAAACCTAAACCTAAACTCAATCAGATAAACCCCTCTAAACCTAGGCTAACTTTAAACCTTAAAGATTAAACCCTAAACATGAAACCCTATCCCTAAACCCTAATCCCTAATACCCTAAACCCTAAAACCCTACACCCTAAACCCTAACCGTAAACTATAAACCCTAAAGCATAAGCCATAATACCCCCTAAACCCTATGATGGTGGATCCCGCTACTCGAGTAGCCATGGTGGTTCTAATGGGAACTAAAGAAACTGAAAAATGTCCAATCTGATCTACTACTTATGGAACTATGTCTTTATAATAGAAATAGTTCTACTTATCTAGGGTTTTTGATTTGCTCTATGCTTGCTCATTTTTGATCTATGTCATCGCTTGTGTCTTAGAAAACTTGGTGAGTTACTTGGTTGATGAAATCAAAAACAAGAAATATTGATCTCTGAATTTGTTAATAAAAAAACCAAAAACCCTAAACGATAAACAAAACATAAATCCTAAACACTAAAACCTAAACCCTCAACTCTAAACCCTAAATCCTATATCCTGAATCCTAAGACCCTAAACCCTAAACCCTAAACCCTAAACCCTAATCCTACAACCTTAAACCCTAAACATTAAACCCTCAAAATCACTAACCCCAAAACCCTAAACCTTAAACCAAAACCTAAACACTAAACCATAAATCTTAAATGCTAAACCATAAAACCCAAAACCTAAACCCTAAACCCTAAACCCTAAAAACCCTAAATCCTGAAGCTTAAACTCTAAACTTTAAACACTAAATTTTAAACAAATCCTAAACACTAAGCTAACCCTGAACAATAATCACTAAACCCTAAACCCTAAACCCTAAACTATAAAGCCTAAATGACGAAACCAAAAGCCTACAACCTAAAGCCTAAGCCGTAAACCCTAAAAACCTAAAATTCTAAACCTAAACTAAAAAAAACCATAAAATAAAATAAATAAATAAACCCAAACCTTAATAAAATAATAAATTAAAATAATAAAAACATAAACTAAAACCTTAACCTAAACCTAAAAAAATAATAATAACCTAAACTTAACTAAACAAGAAAATAAACTAAGAATAAAAAACAAAATAAAATAAAAAGTAAATGTAAAATAAAAATAAAATAAACCAAAAAATAAAATAAAATAAAAACTAAATAAAAAGATAAACCTAAAAACTATACCTAAAAATATATAAAAAATAAAACTTAAACCCTAAACTAGAAAAAACCTAAACCTAAAATAAAAACAAAATAAACAAAATAAAATAAAACTAAACCTAAACTAAAATAAATAAATCCTCAACCTAAACTTAAAATAAACTAAACCGGAACCGTAAACTAAATAAAATAAAATATACTAAAAATAAACCTAAACTAAACTAAAAAATAAAACCTAAAAATAAACCTAAAATGAAAACCTAAAACCTAAACCTAAAAAAATAAAACAAAACTTTAACCTAAATCTAAAAATATAAAATAAAACCTAAACCTAAAATATAAAACTAAAAAAATAAGCATAAACCTAAACCTAAAAAAAAACTAAAATAAAAACCTAAACTAAAACAAATAAACCTAAAATAAATAAACTAAACTAAATTAAAATAAAAAAGAAAACATAAATAAAAAAATCAAATAAACTAAAATAAATAAAAAATAAAATAAATAAACATAAACTTATCGGTTTACTTAATTATTTTAAAAAAAAACCCCTAAACCTTAAACCCTAAACCCTAAACCCTAAACCCTAAATCCTAAACCATAAACCTTAAACCTTAAAACTAACGCTAAGACTTAAACTCTAAACTTACAACCCTAAACCCTAAACCCTAAAAACCTAAAACCCAAAACCTAATCTAAATAAAATGAAAAAAATAGAATAAATAAAAAAACCTAAACCTAAATAAAATAAAAACCTAAACTAAAACCTAAACCTAAACCTAAACCTAAATGTCAAAATAAAATAAATAAAAATAAAAACTAAACTAAAATAAACCAAAAATAAAATATAATAAATACTAAATAAAAACCTAAACCTAAAAAATAAATCGAAAATTAAAAACTAAAAATAAATAAAAAAATTAATCCTAAACCCTGAAGTTAAAAAAAAACCTAAACCTAAAATAAATAAAATAAAATAAACCTAAACCTAAACAAAAATAAACTAAACTAAAAGAAATAAAACTTAAACCTAAACTTAAAATAAACTAAACCGAAACCTTAAACTAAATAGATTAAAATAAACTAAAAATAAACCTAAACCTAACTTAAAAAATTAAACCTAAAAATATACCTAAAATAAAAACTAAAACCTAAAACTAAAAAATTAAATTAAATGCCTAAACCTAAACCTAAAAATAGAAAATTAAACCTACACCTAAAAAACAAAATAAAAATAATAGTAAACAAAAATAAATAAAACTAAACCTAAAAAAGAAACCAAAATAGAAAACCAAAACTAAAATAAATAAACCTAAATTAAATAAACTAAACTAAATAAAAATTAAAATAAAGGAAAATAAAAATAAAAAATAAAATAAAATAAAATAAATAAAAAATAAACTAAATAAATTAAATAAATCGAGCGTGAGTCAACTTAATTAAAAAAAAGAACCTAACTAACCCAAACCATAAACCCTAAAGCGTTGGACAGAAACCCTAAACCCTAAACCCTAAACCTTAAAACCAGAAACCTTAAACCCTAAACCCAAAACTAATCACCCTAAAACCTACAACCCTAAACTCTAAACCCTAAATCCTAAACCATAAACCCTAAAAAACCTGAAAACCTAAACTTAAACTAAAGATAAACTAAAAATAAATAAATAAAAACTAAACTATAATAAAATAAATAAAAACCTAAACTATACTAAAAAATAAAATAAACCAAAAAATAAACCTATACCAAAACTAAAAAATTAAACCTAATAATAATCGTAAAATAAAAATCTAAAATCAAAACCTAAAAAAAATAAAATAAAAACTTCAGCCTAAACCTAAACATAAAAAATAAAATGTAAACCTAAAAAGTAAAATAATAATAAAACTAAACTAAAAAATAAGCATAAACCTGAACCTAACAAATAAACTAAAATAAAAATCTAAACTAAAATAAAAAACCTAAAATAAATAAACTAAACTAAATAAAAATTTTAAATAAATATAAATAAATAAAATAGAATAAACTAAATTAAATAAGTAATAAACTAAACTAACCTAAACCTATCAGTTTACATTATTTTTTTTTAAAGCACCCTAAACCCTAAACCCTAAACCCTAAACCCTAAATCCCACCAAAGACTAACCACCCTAATGACCATAACTGAGCCATCAACATGCCTAAACCCTAAAACTTGGGCCTTGACCCTACCCTAAATAGACCCAACCCTGATCCTGATCTGTCCCTAAATGCTGCCCCAGATCCTAACCCTCCCACCGCCACTGACCACTCCACAGGCCACTGAGCCCACCTGAAAATACTCTGACTTGTCCACTGACCTGGGCCCTAGGCGTTAAACCTGACACTTCCTGGGCCCCTAAACCTACCCAGGCCCTGACCACTGGCGGTTAACCAGACTGACTGACACTCTACCCAAACCCACCAAAAACCACGGATCATAAACCCTAAACCCTAAACCCTAAACTAACCCTAAACCTTAAGCTAACCTTAAACCCTAAACCCTAAACCCTAAAGATTAAACTCTAAACATGAAACCTGACTAACCTTAATCCTGACCCACAAACTACAAAAACACACACCCCAAACCTGACATAAACTATAAACCCTAAAGCATAAACCATAATACCCTAAACCCTAAACCTTCTGATGGTGGATCCCACTACTCGAGTAGCCGTGGTGGTTCTAATGGGAAATAAAGAAACTAAAGAATGGCCAATCCGATCTGTTGCTTATGAAACTATGTCTTTATAATAGAAAATTATTCTACTTGTCTAGGGTTTTTGATTTGCTCTATGTCATCGCTTGTGTCTAAGAAAACTTGGTGACTTGCATGGTTGATGAAATCAAAAAGAAGAAATATTGATATATGAATTTATTAATAAAAAAACCAAAAACCCTAAATCATAAACTAAAAGATAAATCCAAAACCCTAAACCCTAAAAACCCTGAAACCTAAACCCTCAACTCTAAACCCTAAGACCCTAAACCCTAAACCCTAAACATTATACCCTCAAAATTCATAAACCCAAAACCCAAAACCCTAAACCAAAACCTAAATCTTAGACCCTAAATTTTAAATGCTAAACCATAAAACCCAAACCTTAAACCCTAAACCCTAAACCCTAAACCCTCAAAACCCTAAACCCTGAAGCTTAAACCATAAATTTTAAACACTAAATTTTAAATAAATCCTAAACCCTACACTAACCCTGAACAATAATCACTAAACCCTAAGCCCTAAACCTAAACCCTAAAAACCCTAAACTATAAAGGCTAAATGATGAAGCTAAAAGCCAAAAGCCTAAAGCCTAAACCCTAAACCCTAAAAACCTAAAATTCTAAACCTAAACTAAAAGAAAAACCTTAAAATAAAATAAATAAATAAACCTAAACCTTAATAAATAATAAACTAAAATAAACTAAAAACATAAACTAAAACCTTAACCTAAACCTAAAAAATAATAATAACCTAAACTAAACTAAATAATAAAATAAACTAAGAATAAAAAACTAAATAAAACAAAAGTAAATGTAAAATAAAATAAAATAAACCAAAATAAAATAAAATAAAATAAAATAAAATATAAACCTAAAACTATACCTAAAATATATAAAAACAAAACTTAAACCGTAAACTAGAAAAAACCTAAACCTAAAATAAAAACAAAATAAACAAAACAAAATTAACCTAATCCTAAACCTAAACTAAAATAAATAAATCCTAAACCTAAACTTAAAATAAACTAAACCTGAACCGTAAACTAAATAAAATAAAATAAACTAATAATAAACCTAAACTAAACTAAAAAATAAAACCTAAAAATAAACCTAAATTGAAAACCTAGAACCTAAACCTAAAAAAATAAAACAAAACCTTAACCTAAATCTAAAAATATAAAATAAAACCTAAACCTAAAATATAAAACTAAACTAAAAAATATGCATAAACCTAAACCTAAAAAATAAACTAAAATAAAAACCTAAACTAAAATAAATAAACCTAAAGTAAATAAACTAAACTAAATAAAGATAAAAAGAAAGCATAAATATAAAAAATCAAATAAACTAAAATAAATAAAAAATAAAATAAATAAACCTAAACCTATCGGTTTACTTAATTATTTTAAAAAAACCCTTAAACCCTAAACCCTAAACCCTAAACCCTAAATCTTAAACCATAAACCCTAAACACTAAAACTAACCCTAAACCCTAAAGACAAAACTTACAACCCTAAACCCTAAACCCTAAAAACCTAAAAACCAAAACCTAAACTAAATAAAACTAAAAAATAGAATAAATTTAAAAAAATCTAAACCTAAATAAAATAAAAAGCTAAACTAAAACTTATACCTAAACCTAAACCTAAACGTAAAAATAAAATAAATAAAAAATAAAAACTAAACTAAAAGAAACCAAAAATAAAATATAGTAAATACTGAATAAAAACCTAAACACAAAAAATAAATCTAAAAATAAAACATAAAAATAAATAAAAAATAAATCCTAAACCCTAAAGTTAAAAAAACCTAAACCTAAAATAAATAAAATAAAATAAACCTAAACCTAAACTAAAATAAACTAAACTAAAAATAAATATAACTTAAACCTAAACTTAAAATAAACTAAACCTAAACCTTAAACTAAATAGGTTAAAATAAACTAAAAATAAACCTAAACCAAACTTAAAAAATTAAACCTAAAAATATGCCTAAAATAAAAACTAAAACCTAAACCTAAAAAAATAAATTAAAAACCTAAACCTAAACCTAAAAATAGAAAATTAAACCTACACCTAAAAAACAAAATAAAAATAATAGTAAACAAAAAAAATAAAACTAAACGTAAACTTAAACCTAAAAAAGAAACCAAAATAGAAAACCAAAACTAAAATAAACAAACCTAAATTAAATAAACTAAACTAAACAAAAATAAAAAAAAGAAAATAAAAATAAAAAATAAAATAAAATAAAATAAAATAAATAAAAAATAAACTAAATAAATCGAAACCTACGAGTCAACTTAATTTAATAAAAAGAACCTTAACCCAAAACCCCAAACCCTAAAACTAACCATAAACCCTAAACGTTGAACCCTAAACCCTAAATTGTAAACCCTAAACACTAAAACGTAAAACCATAAGTCCTAAACCCTAAACCCAAACCTTATCACCATAAAACCTACAACCCTAAACCCTAAACACTAAATCCTAAACCATAAACCCTAAGAACCTAAAAACCTAAACCTAAACTAAAGAAAAACTAAAAATAAAATAAATAAATAAACCTAAACCTAAATAAAATAGAAAAATAAAATAAAATAAAAAGCTTAACTAAAATCAAAACCAAAACTTAAACTTAATCGTAAAATAAAAATCTAAAATTGAAACCTAAAAAAATAAAATAAAAACTTCAACCTAAACCTAAACATAAAAAATAAAATGTAAACCTAAAAAATAAATTAAAAATAAAACTAAATTAAAAAATAAGCATAAACCTAAACCTAATAAATAAACTAAAATAAAAATCTAAATTAAAATAAAAAACCTAAAATAAATAAACTAAACTAAATAAAATTTTTAAATAAACATAAATAAATAAAATAGAATAAACTAAATTAAATAAAAAATAAACTAAACTAACATGAACCTATTAGTTTACATTTTTTTTTAAAAACACCATAAACCCTAAATCCTAAACCCTAAACCCTAAATCCTAAACCCAAAACCCAAACCCATAAAAGTAACCCTAACCCACCTAAACTCCCAAAACTCCACATGGCTAGCCAGGAAAACCACCCACCCTCACCTAAACTGACCCTAAACCCTAAACCTAAACTGATGCTGAAATGCTAGGCCCAGGCCTACCTGAGCCACTTACTAAAACCCTAAACCTGAGCCAACCCTGAACCACTGACCCCACCTCTGCCTTAGGCCCTGACCCCACCTGACCTGGGCCCTGGGCTCAAACCAGGCCTGACCCTACCCTATTCTAAATCGGGTTATGCTGAGCCCTAAACCCAGGCCCTCACCACCCAGGCCACTCCCCTCCACCAAAACTGCCCTGACCTAAACCCTAAATCCTACCATAAACCAAAAAAACCTAAACCTAAATTGAAGAAAAACTAAAAATAAAATAAATAAAAATAACTAAACCTAAATAAAATAGAAAAATCAAATAAAATAAAAAGCTTAACTAAAATCTAAATATAAACCTAAACCTAAACATAAAAAAAGTTTAAAATAAAAAAATAAAAACTTAACTATAATAAAATAAATAAAAAACTAAACTATACTAAAAAATAAAATAAACTTAAAAATAAACTTATACCTAAACTAAAAAATTAAACCTAATAATAATCGTAAAATTAAAATCTAAAATCAAAACCTAAAAAAATAAAATAAAACTTTAACCTAAACATAAAAATAAAGCGTAAACCTAAAAAATAAAATAAAATAAAACTAAAAGAAAAAAATAAAATACTAAACCTAAATAAATAAACTAAAATAAAAATCTAAACTAAAATAAAAAACCTAAAATAAACAAACTAAACTAAATAAAAATTTTAAAGAAACATAAATAAATAAAATAGAATAAACTAAATTAAATAAAAAATAAACTAAAATACATAAAATCGGGTTTTTTTTTTAAAACACTAAAACCACAAACCCTAAAAACTAAACCACTAAAATCCCAAACCCAAAGGCCAGACCCACAAAACTAACACTAAACCTAAACTCTAAACCTGACCCAAAACCATCACCTTATACTAAACCCAAAAAACACAGAGCCCTCAAACTAAACCCTAAGCGGAAAACCTAAACCTAACCTGATCTTGCTGCACCCCAAATACTAAACCCTAGGCCACAACCCAACCACTGAGCCTAAGACCCTAAACCCTACCCTCAGGCCCTCTGCCTAGCCAAAACCCCCAAAACCACAAACCCTAAACCACTAACCAATTGTTACTGAGCCCTAAAACCCTGGGTTATGGCCCCAAATCCTGGCCCTGACCTGAAACCTCAGACCCTGAGCCTAAACCTAAAACCCTGACCCTAGGCCAAAACTTGTAACCAGTAACCTCAAAACTGAGTCTAAACTATAAACCCAAAATCTTAAAACCTAAACTTGTGCAAATTTAAAATAAGATAAATAAAACTAAACCTAAATAAAATAAAAATCAAATGAATGAAAAGAACTAAAATCTAAACCTAAAACCTAAACTAAAGTAAAAAAGGTTAGAAAAAATAAAACTAAAATATCATAATAAATAAAACCTAAACTATACTAAAAAAAAATAAAATAAACCAAAATAAACCTATACCTAAACTAAAAAATTAAACCTAATAATGGTTAAATAAAATCTAAAATTGAAACCTAAAAATAAAATAAAACTTTAACCTAAACCTAAACATAAAAAATAAAATGTAAACCTAAAAAATAAAATAAAAAAACCAAAGAAAAAATAAGCATAAACCTAAACCTAATAAATAAACTAAAATAAAAATCTAAACTAAAATAAAAAACATAAAATAAATAAACTAAACTAAATAAAAATTTTAAATAAACATAAATAAATAAAATAGAATAAACTAAATCTAATAAAAATAAACTAAACATAAACCTGTCGGTTTCATATAAAACACCCTAAACCTAAACAACCCTAAATCTAAACCCAAAACCCCAAAACCTAAACTAACCCTCTAAACTCTAAACCTATAACCCAAACCATCACCACATGCCTACTAAAACCCTCAGTCCTCAACTAAACCCTAAACTAAAAACCACAAACCCAAACTGATGCTGAGCCCCAGATCCTGGCCCTACCACAATCTGACTCTAGGCCCTAAACCTAAATCTACCCTAAAACCCTGAGCCTTGAGCCACAAACCATGACCTAAACTCAGGCCCTACCTTAAAACCACGAAAATAACCTAAATGAGCTTGAGCCACAAAGCTACACCCTAAATGAGCCACAAACCTAAACCCTAGGCCCAAACCACCAAACCTAAACCCTGACCCTAGAGCCCTAAACCTGGCCTGACCTTAGGCCAAACACTGACATGACCAGACTGGTGCCACTGAAACCTACCCTAAACTTAAACCTTCAACCTAAATCCTAAAATAAAAAACTAAATCAAACCTAAACCTAAATAAAAACCAAAATAAAATAAATATAAAGGAAATAAAATAAAATAAAATAAAACCTAAATTAAAACCACACTAAAGATGTGTAAAATAAAATTAAAAAATTAAAATAAAATAAAATAAATAAAACCTAAACTAAACTAAAAAAATAAAATTATCCTAAAAATAAAAGCTAAACAAAATAAAACTAAACATAAAATATAGATAAATTAAATAAAATAAAATAAATGCTTAATAAAACCACAAATCTAAAATAAACTTAAAATGAAACCTAAAATAAATAAAAAATAAACCCTAAACCCTAAACTAAAAAAAAAACTAAACCTAAAATAAAAATAAAATAAACCTAAACCTAAACTAAAATAACTAAACTAAAAAAAACCTATACATATACCTAAAATAAACTAAACCTAAACCTAAGCATAAACCCTAAATAAAAGGAAATAAATAAAAAATAAACATAAACCTAAAAAAAATCTAAACAAAAACCTAAAAAAAAAACTTACACTAAAAAAATAATTAAAAATAAAGCTGCAACAAAAAATAAACATAAACTTAAACCTAAACCTAAAAAATAAACTAAAATAAAAAACCAAAACTAAAATAAATAAGCTAAACTACATAAAAATAATAAATAAACTTATATAAAAATAAAAGTTAAAATAAACTAAAATAATAAATAAACTAACCTAAACCTTAGGCAATTTTCAAAAAATCCCAAGTAACCCTAAAACTAAATCGTGACCCTAAAGCCTAAACACTAAACCTAGGCCAACCCTAAATCCTGACCTAAACCCTACCATGAAACCCTATGCCTAAAAATCCTAAACCAAATCAAACCCTAAAAAGCTAAACACTGAGCTAAAATAAAAAAATCTAAAATAATTTATAAACATAAACTTAAATAAATAAAATAATATAAAATAAAAACCTAAACTAAAACCTAAACCTAAACATAAAATAAAGAAAAATAATATAAAATAATAAAAAATAATAATAATAAACTAAAATAAAATAAATAAAAATCTAAACAAAACTAAAAAATAAAATAAACCTAAGAATAAAAAACCAAACTAAAATTAACACTAAACGTAAAATAAAAATAAAATAAACCTTAAATAAAATAAAATAAAAACTAAAAAAACCTTAACCTAAAAAAACCTTAAAATTAAAACGTAAAAATAACTAAAAAAATATAACTTGAACCCTAAATTAAAAAAACAAAAATAAACCTAAAATAAAAATAAAATAAATAATATAAATTAAACCTAAACTGAAACTAAAATAAACTAAACTAAAATAAATAAAATCTAAACCTAAATGTGAAATAAACTAAACATAAACTAAATAAAATAGAATAAACTAAAAATAAACCTAACCTAAAAAAGAAAATCAAAAAATAAACAAAAAATAAAAATTAACAATCAAACCTAAAAAAATAAAATAAAAACCTAAATACAAACCTAAATATATAAAATAAAACCTAAACCTAAAAAAAACTTAAAAAAACTCAACTATAAAAAAAACCTAAATAGAAAAAATAAACTAAAATAAAAAACCTAAACTAAAATAAGAAAAATAAACTAAATAAACTAAAAAAACTGAAACCTACTAGGTTTGTTAAAAAAAAAACCCAAAACCCTAAACCTATCTAAACCCTAAATCCTGGCTGAGCCACAAACCCAACTGACCAGCCAACCTGACCCTACCTAGGCCAAACCTTACCAATCCTAAAACCTATAACCTGGCCCTAAACCCTAAACCCTAATTGTTAAAACCCTAAACTGACCCTTAAAACCAAACCTTGACCTAACCAAACCTAAACACAGGCTCTAAAACCCAAAACCTAACCCTAGGCAGGCTAACCTGACCTGACCCACAGGCCCTAAACCCAGACCTGACCCTAAACCTAAACCCTACTGAGCCTTACCCAGGCCCTAAACCCTACACCCTAAATCCTAACCTTAAACTATAAACCCTAAAGAATAAACCATAATACCCTAAACCCTAAACCCTATGATGGTGGATCCCGCTACTCGAGTAGTCGGGGTGGTTCTAATTTGAACTAGAGAAACTGAAGAATGGCTAGTCTGATTAGCTGCATAAGGAACTATGTCTTTATAGTAGAAATAATTCTACTTGACTAGGTTTTTGGAACTAAAAAACTAAAATAAAAACCTAAACTAAAATAAATAAACCTAAAATAAATAAACTAAACTAAATAAAAATAATAAATAAACATAAAAAAATAAAATAAAATAAACTAAAATAAATAAAAAATAAACTAAACTAACATAAACCAATCAGTTTACTTAATTTTTATAAAAAACACCCTAAACCCTAAACCCAAATCTAAACCCAAATCCAAACTAACTAAAACTAATCCTAAACCCTAAACTCTAAACCTACAACCTAAACCTCAACCTAAACCCTAAACCTAAAAAACCCTCATCCTCAAATAAAAAGCCAAACCTAAACCCAACCTACTGAATACAAACCATAAATGATAAACCTAAATCCTAAACCTAAACCTAAACCTAAACCCTAAACTAAACCTTAAACCCTAAACTAAAACCCTGAAACCTTAAACAAAACAATGACCATATACCCTAAACCTAAAAAACCCCAAATCTTAATGACTAAACCTGCCCTAAAACTTAAACCCTAAACCCTAAATGCTAAACCCCCAAATCCAAACCCTAAACCCAGGCCACCAGAGGCAGACTGATCCTAAACCCTGAGCCACAAACCTGGGTTGTGAGCCTGGCCCTAAACCTGAGCCTACTGACCTAACTAGGCCCTAAACCCTAAACACTAAACTGAAGAAACTAGGCTAGAACCAAAGATAAAATAAAATGAAGTCAAACCTAAATAAAATAAAATAAAATAAAACCTAAACTAAGACCAAACAAATGTAATAATGTTAAAATAAAATAAAATTTAAACTAAAGATAAAATAAATAAAAGAAACCTAAACTAAACTAAAATAAAATTAACCTAAAAATAAAAAACCTAAATAAAATAAAAACTAAACATAAAATAAAAATAAAAATAACCTAAATAAAATAAAATAAATACATACAAAAAACCTAAACCTAAAAAATAAACTTAAAAATGAAACCTAAAAATAAATAACAAATTAACCCTAAACCCTAAACTAAAAAAAAAAACTTATACCTAAAATAAAAATAAAGTAACCTGAACTAAAATAACTAAACTAAAAAAAATAAAACCTATACCTATACCTAAAATAAACTCAACATAAACTTAAACCTAAACTAAATAAAAATATACATAAATAAACATAAAACCTAAAAAGATAAAATAAAATCTTAACCTAAACCTAAAAACAACAAAACATAAAATTAAAAAATATATAAATAAAAAAACTACACCAAAATAAACATAAACTAACCTAAAAAAATAAACTAAGATAAAACCAAAACTAAATAAGTAAACTAAACTAAATAAAAATTAAAGGTAAACTTAAAATAAAATAATAAAATAAACTAAAATAAATAAAATAAACTAAATAAACCTAAACCCTGGGTTGCTTAATTAAAACCTAAACCTATAATCCCAAATCCTAAACCCAAACTGACCCTGACACTAAAACTAACCCATGAAAACCATAAACCTACAACCGTAAACCCTAAACCCTAAACCCTATACCCTAAACCCTAAAAAACCATAAAAATAAATAATAAAAAAATTTAAACCCTAAACAAAAAAAACTATACCTAAAAGAAAATAAATAAAATAAACTAAACTAAAATAAATAAAACATAAACCTAAACCAAAAATAAATTAAACCTTAACCCTAAACTAAAATAAAATAAACTAAAAATAAATATATACCTAAACTAAAATTAAACTTAATAATAATCCTAAAATAAAATCTAATTATAACCTAAAATAAAATAAAAAACTTGGAACAAACCTAAACATAAAATATAAAATGTAAAGCTAAAATAAAATAAAAAAATAAAACTAAACTAAAATAAGCATAAACCTAAACCTTACAAATATAAAATAAAAAACCTAAACTAAAATAAAAACCTAAAATAAATAAACTAAAGTAAATAAAATAAATAAACATAAATAAAATAAAATAAACTTAATTAATAAAAATAAACCAAATACTAGTTATGTTTACTTAAATTTTTTTTTAAAATCCCAACAGTGACCCTAAACTCTAAAACCCTAGGCCACAATCAGTGAGCCCTAAATCTAAACCCTAAACCTAAACTAAACTAAACCCAAACTCAACCTACAACCCTAGGCTTAAAATCCTCAACCTCACCTACCACGGGAGAAACCCTACCCTAAACCCTAAACCTATAACTAAAACCTGAATGCTAAACACAAAAAAACCCAGGCTATATGCCTTAAACCCTGATCACTAAAATACAAAACACTAAAATATAAACCCAAACCCTACTTAAAACCTAGAACCTAAACCTAAAACTGAAATCCAAACCCCACTGGCAAAATGATCCTGGGCCCTGGCTAAAACCTGACCCAAAACTCCACCCTAAAACTGACTTATCTGAGCCTGACCCTGACCCAAACCCCTGTCTTGATCCCTAGGCAAAATCTAAACAGGCCCTCAACATCAAACTGGGACCACTAAACCTGATCCCCAAAACTGATCCTACCTGACTTAAACCCTGACCCTGAGCCCCCACTTTACTTGGCCAAAAACCCTCCCCTAAACCCTTTGAAGCTGAGCCTCAAACTAAATGTACACCTAAAATTAAATCAATCTTAAACCCTACCTTCCCTAAATCCTCCCTCCCTCCACTAAACCATAAACCTAAACCCTCCCATATACACTAAACCCAAACCCTAACACCTCCCCCACCTACACCATGACTCCATAAACCCTCAAAACTTTCTCCTTCACGCTCCTCTCGGTGATTTTGTGTTCTCGTGCAATTTTCTGTGGTTTGGCCACATTTCAGGCTACCCCGATAGTGATCGCTATTTTATTGCTTGGTTGTGCTTTCTCTCTTGGCTTGGTTGCTTATTTGACTCTCACTAGATCGTTCAATGGTGGAGGCATCGCTCTCCGTACAACCGAGCTCGTCACTCCTGGATGTGCCGGGTTTGCCCTCTGATCCTAAAGGTATTTTGGATCCAATTGCATCCGTTAATGCGCCTGCTGTCAAGTCCTTTAAGGACACTCCTTTTGGTAAGAACCCTTGCTCTAATGCCTCAGTTAACTTAATTTCAACCTCATTCCATAGATTGCCGGCTGTCATGTGTTCTGACTAGGATGTGGAGAAATTAGCTAAGCCTTTTGAGTTCTCTTTGGTTGGTAAATTCTCTCTACGATGCCTACTCTAGATAATATCTGATCTTTCTTCCATAGCTTAAGGCTTTCGAGAGTCTTCACTATTGGGCTGATTAATCATCGACATATCCTTATTCAATTATCAAATGATTTAGATTATTCTCGAGTCTTTGCTCGTCGCTCCTATTTTGTGTATAATTGTCAAATGCGGCTCTTGAAATGGTCACCCCTTTTTGATGTGAAAGAGGAATCCGCTATTGTTCCTTTATGGCTTGCTTTTCCCAACATGAGAATTCACTATGTTACTCACCAAGTTCTGTTTGCGGTTGGGGATCTATTTGATAGACCCCTTCAAATTGATCAAGCCACTACCGCTAGAACTCGGCCATCTATTGTACGTATCTTGGTTGAGATTGACATTATCAAAAAATTCCCTAAAGAAGTTTGGATCGGTTCAGAAAAATTCAGATATAACCAGAAAGTAGAATTTAAAAATTTCCCCATCTTTTGCACTCACTGTAAGATCCATGGTCATGATCACTCGAATGCTTTGTGTTACACCTAACCTCAAAAGAATATATCACGGATACTAATACCTCTCTTAGAATTGGGAAAACCAATAAGTTAGCTTATGTGCCTAAAGCTACTCATAATGGAACTCATCCTCCTTCACCTACCCTTTACATTGATTTATGAAAAACATTACGAGCTTGGTATAAATACTACTATTGAGGTGTGTGAAGAAACTAATGATAACTTACCTAGCACTACTCCTACTTGTAATAATTTGGCTTCTCATGATAATCCTTTGCTTCATTTGAATCTTACTGACAATTTGAATGGGAATCTTATATTGGATCAAAAGAATGTTGAAGCTTTGGTGTCATATCAAAATCTGAATATGCATCATGACAATCAGAATGATATTTATACTATTAATGGTGCAAGAACCTCCCATTCTATTTCTCTACAGAGTGATACTTAGGCAATCCCAATTTCTCATTCTTACTCTGATACTAAAGAAGGACAAATCACCACTACTAAAACATTGACTGATACTGCTCCTATTCTGGATACCAAAAACCAATCCCTTTTTGATGGAGATAGTTTGGATACTGATAGACCCTTCCAAACTATTATTAAAAAAAATCTTATAAAGCCAAAATGACTAATAATAACTTCACTATAACCACACGTTCTTCTCTAACACCTAACAAATAATTATGTCCTCCTCTCTTCCTTTTTCCATTTCTTTTTTTTCTTTTACCTTTTCCTTTTTGGATTTTTTATTATGATTAATTTTCTTATTTGGAATATCCGGGGTTGTGGGACTCTCCCTGTCTGCAATCATGTTAGGAGCCTCTGTTACGCTCATAACATCAAATTACTTATTATTATTGAGCCTTTCATTAACTCTTCCAAGATTGCCCATGTTGCTATATCGCTTGGATTTCAAAATTTCCTCTTCAATCTTAATAATAAAATTTGGTGTTTTTGGAATAATTCCATCACCATTTCTATCATTGATGATCTTGATCAATTGGTTAATGTCAAAATCTCATTAGGTGAGTTTTTGGCTTTTGGTTCCTTTATCTATGCTTCTTGTAATAGAGCCGGTAGGAACATCCTTTGGAATCACTTAAGAACCTTCTCCTCCTTGGTTAACCTTCCCTGGTTGGTTGGGGGTGATTTCAACACTATCATTGCTTCTTCAGAAAGGACAGGAGGATGTTCTCCTAACCTCCATTCCATGGAAGACTTCTCTAATATGATCCTAGAATGCAATCTAATTGACATTGGCTTTTCTGGGTCTGATTACACATGGCATAACTCTAGACTTTGGCAGCGTCTTGACAGGACCCTCTTTAATTCTCTTTGGATCAATCAATGGCCTCTTACCTCTGTTGAGCATTTGTGCAGAACTTTGTCTGATCATGCTCCTCTTTTGATCTCTATCAAAACTCCCCCCTTTAACCCTTCTACTCCCTCACCTTTTAGATTCCAAAATATGTGGACCCAACATGGTGATTTCACTAATGTTGTTTTCACTAATTGGATGACTCCTGTTCACCCAGATAATTCTGTTAAAGGCATGATTCAGCTTTGGCTTAAGCTTAAAAGACTTAAATAAAACCTCAATTGGTGGAACAAGCATATATTTAAAAATCTTTTTACCAATCTTAAAGCTATGGAACAAGTGGTTTGTTCTCTTGAAGAGGCTGTCTTAACGATCCCAGTAAGCTTGATGAGTTGAGCATTGCTAAAGATAACTTGATTAATTACCAAAATATGGAGGAAACCTATTGGCGTCAAAAAGCCGCTAGCAAACATATTATTGATGGCGACAGAAACACAAGGTATTTCCATGCTATTTGCAATTTACGAAAAGCATTAAACTCGATTAAGAAAATTAAGAACTCTAATGGTGGCTGGATAACTAATAACAATGAAATTAAGGAATCTATCATACATGACTTTCAAAATTTATTAAATTCTAATCCTTCATTAGAAACCCCCTCCAACACCCACCTAATCCCTTCTATGATCAACAATGAGGATAACCATGTGCTCACTATGCGTCCCTCAGAAGCGGAGATTAGTATTACTCTCAATAGCATGAACAGTGATTCTGTTGCTGGCCCTGATGGCTATATGACTCATTTCTTTCAGCATTATTGGCCTTTTATTAAATCTGATCTTGTTGATGCTATTATTGATTTCTTTGATGGCAGCTCTATTCCCAGATATCTTTTAAGTACTTCTATTGTCCTTATTTCCAAAACCAACAATCTTGAATCTTGGGGAGATTTTAGACCTATTAGTCTTTGCACCTTTTTCCAAAAACTCATTGCTAAATTAATTAATAATAGGATTAGCCCTCTCTAAATCATCTCCCCTAACCAAAGCGGCTTGTTAAAAATAGAGCCATATCGATAATATTCTTCGCTCAATAGGTTCTTGACATTGATGTTCCTTCGAGGAGGTAATATCCTCTTCAAACTGGACATCTCTAAAGCCTTTGACAACCTCTCGTGGGATTTCCTCTTTCAAATCTTACATTTATTTGGTTTCTCTGATAATTTTATCCGGCTTATAAAAAGTTGTATCACTAATGTCTGGTTTTCTGTTATCATGAATGGTGAGTCCCTTGGTTTCTTTACTTTGAGCTATGGTTTGGGACAAGGTGACCCTCTTTCTCCTTCTCTTTTTATCATTGCTGTAGAATATCTTTCGAGGAGCCTCAACGATCTTTTCATTAAAAATCCTAACATGTTTTTTAAAACTCATGGTGGTTTCCTTGTTTCTCATCTTAGCTTTGCTGATGATTTTATAATCTTCTGCAATGGCTCTCTTCAACATGTTAAAACTATTAAGAATCTCTTAAATGACTTTGGAAAAGTTAGTGGTCTCTTTCTCAATGAAGGAAAATGATGTTTTATTCCATCAGCTAAGATTCCTACCAATACACTAAATCAAATCTCCATAATTACTAATTTTAAGCAAAATCAAATTCCCATTAATTATCTCGGGGCTCTGCTTTTTAAAGGCTAGAAAAGATCTCATCTTTTTGATGACCTTATTCAAAAAATATCTAATAAATATTTGGTTTGGAATTTCATTTAATCTCTTTTAGTGGTAGGCTCACCTTGATTAAGAGCACTCTTAAATCCATCCTTTATATCTCATCCAAACCATTGTGCCGACCATTTCTATCATCAATGCCTTTTCTGGGGCTCCAATACCTCCTCTAAAAGAATGCACTGGACCTCTTAGTTTAAAAGTTGTGGCACTTTTGATGAAGGTGGTCTTGGTTGTAAATCCATAAAAGAAGCTATCAATGCCTTTTCTTATAAACTCTAGTGGAATTTTAGGAGTAATCATAGTCTTTGGACTAATTTCATGACTGCTAAATATTGCCAGGGTAAGCACCCCCTCATTTGTCCCTTTAAACTGGGTGATTCTCATGTGTGGAAAAGACTTTGTTCTATCAAATGGGATGTATAATCCTTAATTTTTTGGGGTATTAACTCTGGCATTTCTTTCTTTTGGCAAGATAACTGGAGTGGATGTGGATCCATTGATGACTTACTCTCCACCCATTCCCAGCTATTAGAGTAAACTCTTTACGGCATAACAACAAGTGGAACAATAGTAAGCTTGCTAATTTTATCCCTTTTACTTTCTTGAATATGGTTTCTATTATTATCACTCCAAACAATCAAGACCATATTCTCTTTAAGCTCTCACATAATGGTGATTTCAACCTCAAAATGTGTGGCTCCACATTAAAGATACTCATGATTCCTCATATGTGTTCTCCAAACTTTGGAATAACAATATCCCTACTTCTTATTTTGTTTGGCATATTCTTAAAAATTTTATCCCTGTTGATTCCTTGTTGTGGGGTAAAGGGTTCCATTTACCCTCTAAATGTCAATGTTGTTTCCATATTGAGAATGTTAATCATGTTTTTGTTAATGGGGTCATTGCTTCTAAACTTTGGATTTGGTATGATGATCTTTTTTTAAATTTCAATGGCTCTCTTACTTTATATCAACTTCTTGAAGTCTATTTTGATAATACTATTAAAGGTCACATTAAAGTCATCACTACTATCACTCTTATCGGTTCATATGGATGGACCGAAATGATACAAAACATCATTGGGATCCCTATGAACCACATGAGGATTATTCTAGAACTAAAACAAAATTTGTGACTTGTTTAAAGCCAATCTCATTCATTACGAGACAATTCAAAGACTATAAATTTGTGGCCAATAAAAGCTTTAACACAGGATAACCTTCTTCGAAATGACAAGATTGTTTATTGGAAAAACCTTGACCATATTATTAAAATTATTGATGGCTCTGTCTCTCATAATGGCTCTGGTTGTGGTGGCATTTTCAGGAACTCTAAGGGTATAGTACTATGTGCTTTTGCTTATCCCCTTATTTCGCATTGTCCCATTTCTTATAGTCTACAAAGCTCTTGAGATTTGCCTCCAAAATGGCTCTCAATATTTGGATTGAGGTGGATGCTCTTCTCTTGATCTTTTGACTTCCACCAAAATGAGACCTTGAATTACTACCTCCTCAAGCAAACTAGAGCTCTTCTTTCCCAACTAAATTTTAACATCACTCATGTTTGGCGTGAAGGAAATGCTTGTCTTGACTACCTTGGGTGCTTAGATCAGATGGTATCATCTTCTTTGATCAACTCACCTTACCCAAACACTTGCATGGGCTAGTTAACTTGGAAAATTTTGGGTTTCCTTATCTCAGAACTTAATCTAACCTTTTGATGTATATTGTCCATTCATCTTTTTACTGTATGCCTCTTTCTTTTATGGCTTTTTGTTCCTTTTTGTGTCTTTTGTGGATGCTTCACAGGGATATTACTTGTTGTCTTAATCTCTGTACCATGATTTGGAGTTTTAATAGCTTCTCCTTTATTTGGAGGCTCTTTGCTTTTGGCATTTACACTGATAAAGGGATATTGTTGAGCTATGTGCATACTAATACCCTGCATTGGAATTTTGTTGAGCTATGTTTTAGCTGATATTAGTTTTGTAACACCAATCCTATTCAGGATTTTAATATCAATGCTGCTTTCATTCCTAATCCTAGGGGCTTAATCATTGCTGGATGGAGATATTTATTTTGATGGATTTAGCTACTGTCATTAATTTCTGCAACCTATTGTTTCTCAAAGATTTTACTGCATGGTGCATCTTAGTTACCTATGTTGTTTCTATTGCATTGTATTAGTGTTCTTTGGTTGCAATATTTATTTTGATTTCTTGTTAGTTGGATTTTGATAATGGTGGCTAGCTTTTGACATCTTGCTTGTCTCCCTATTAGATCTTGGGCGATATTCTCTTTGACTCTAGCTTTGGTGACATTTTCCTTTTATTTGGGAGTTATCTTTTATTTTATTTTTTGCATGAAGAGGTTTTTTGGCCTTTTTTCTTGATATTTATCTTCTTGTTGTCTATACTTGAATCTGGACCCCATTTTTGCACTTTTTTGGAAACCATTTTTTGATTCTGGGGTCCCTTTGGTGGGATCTTGTTGTGGGAGACTTTCTTTTCTTTTCCTACCAAGGTTGTTTTTGTAGGTTTTCTTGTCTTCTTGACCTCCTTACCCTTCAGACTTATTATGCAGAACTTTGATATTACTTTTGGTTATCTTTTTATGCTTCTTTTACTTTGCCTGGGTGGAATCTCTGGCATTCTGTTGTTTCTTTCTACACTATTTTCTTTTTGAACTGGATGGAGTTTCCTCAGATTGATTCTGGCTATTTTGTTTGTTGAGATCCTTTTTTGTGCGGGATGTTTTTTTGAGATTGGGGCTTTGGTCAATCTCTTTATTTCTCTTGTGAGAATTTATTTTTTCTTTGTTTCTCTTGCTCTCAGCAGGAATGGGTTTTTCATGTTGCCTCTCTTTTTGGTTTTTACTTTGTTTTCTCTCTCATTTTGGGCCTTGCTGCTAGACTGTATTTTCTGATATGGAAAGGTCTTGTTATTCCTCTCAATGCTAGTCATTGTTTTTTGGGACCTATTTCCAGATTGTTGTCTTTGTGACTTATGTATATTTTTTGATTCTCGATTTTCCAACTGTTTGTGTTATTATCAGCTGGGCTATTTTTGATCACACATGCTGTTGCTCTTTCAATCCTGGTTCTGTTTGCCATAGTCAGAATTCTTCTCTTTTATTATGGGATCAATTTTATGCACTCTCTACTCTTAATGGATTTTCCTATGGTCAACTTGTTCGTATCTCCTTTCTTAGTTGTTGGCTGAATTGGACCCTTGGGGCTATTGTCAATCTTACTATTTCTGGACTTGTTTCCCATGCTCAGAAGGTTTGGAGTTACTTAATGGATTTTCATTACGCCTTTCTTTGAGGTTGTGGGTACTACTATTTACTCTAGTGGGAATTACTTGAACTCATTCATTCTCTATTTTATATCTTTGTTCTTAAAGATTGCTTTTCTTAATGGGTGTAAAAACTATAACAATGTCTCCTTGTTGGTTTTGGAATTTTAATTACCTTGCGACAAGTTTTCTTTTTTTTTTCTTTCTATCTTCTTTGCTAACATGGGATGTTGGTCTTCCTGTTGTTGGTTTCCCTCTGCTATTTAATGGGAACATGCAAATCTTGAAGATCATTCTTCTATTTTGCTTGAACTTAATCAATGGTTTATCTTATATGCATAATTGGGTTATTGGCCAACCTCCTGGTTATTACTATCATTATCTTTGGCGGATTGGATTAAGTGTATACTATTAAGCAACACCTCTTTTGCATTGAATGTCTCTTCTTGGATTGGCTTGTGGTGGGAGCTATTCATTACCTATCCCTCCCTATCTTACTTTCTTCTCATTCATATTTCGTGCTTGTGAACAGGAGTTGGGGTTTTCTTAACTTTCTTGCTTCTTGCTTAATTACTTTTGTCCAAGGTAGGATAATTGAGCATCAAATGGTTGCAACCTTCCTTATTCTTGTTACTTTCTTTGTTTGTGAAATCCCATGTCTACTTTAATATCTCATTGCAGGAATGGAATTATAACATTACCTCCATTGTTGGTTTTTAGTTTTTAGAGTACCTTGCTCAACAAGTGCTCTTTGTTTTTTTGTCTTATTTTGCTGCTAATTTCTTGGCTATTGCTGATCTTTCCTATTGTTATTTTCCCTCTCTTGGCAATGATGAGAACATGTAGATCATGAGGAGTACTCTTCTGCTTTACCTGGTCTTAATCAATGTTTTACCTTTTATAGATAGTTGGGTTATTGGTCACCCAACTGGTTATTACTGTTATTGCTTTTGGCAAAACTGGATTACTATTTCTGCTACTAAGCAACCTGTTACTGAACTTTTTGCTCTGATTATCTCTTACTGGAATTTTTTGTGGTGGGGAGAGCCTCCAAATAAAGGAGAAGCTGCTCTCTACCTTATTTTTACTATCTGCTACTTTCTTTCCAACCCATCTGACTTCTATAACTGTGGTCAATTGGGCTGGGGGTTTGCTGACTTTTTGGTTTCTTGCAGCTTACTTAATTCACCTGGCTGGCAATGTGGTGTTGCCTATTTGTTATTTGCTGCTTATGGTCTTTGACCTAAAACCATTTTACTTTTGCTTCTCTTATCTTTTTCCTAGCTTTGTTAGACTTATGTAGATCACTGTTAAGATGATCTTAACTAATTCATATTCAAACCTTATCATGCTCTATCTGAATGAGTGGACTTATAGTGAGCTTTGCCTAATATGAATGATGAGCATTTATTGGTGCTGGGAATTCATTGACATGGTGTCTTATATCGGGTCCTATAACCAGGATGGGAACCCCTTTCTCATTCTGGCTTTGCTGACTCTCTATCTACCCTGTATATGGTTTTGATTATATTTGTAGGTACTAAGGATATCAAGACTTTTACCAATTGGATGCTATATGGGCGCTTTTACTTTTTTCTCTTACAGGTTACTCCATTGTGTTATGCATTCTCTCATCCTGTAGAACATTGACCCTTATCCTACATTTGCATATATTTGTTAATCAATTTGTATCTTTTGGTTGCTTATCTCTTTTCTTTTGCTTTTGGATGTACTTAGATAGGGGATTCACTCCCTAGGCTGATTGTAGCTCTTTGAGGAGTAGTTCTGGAGTTTATCCCCGTTAAGGACCTTGTAACCCTTTTTTTGGGGCAATAAAATTCCCCCTATATGGGGTTTCCCAAAAAATCAAAAAAAAACCATATACACTAAACCCTAAAAAACTCCAAATCCACAACCCTAAACCCTAAACCCTAAACCCTAAAACCCACAACCCTAAACCCTAAATGCGAAACCCCAAATCCTAAATCCTAAACCCTAAACCTTAAACCACCCTAAACCCTAAACCCTAAATCCTAAACCCTAAACCCTAAACCTTAAACCCTAAACATACAACCTAAAATTTAAAACCCTAAACCCTAAACCCTAAACCCTAAAATGTAAACTTTAAACCCTAAACCCTAAACCTTAAACACTAAAAACTGAAAAACCTAAACCTAAACTAAATAAAACCAAAAAATAAAATAAATAGAAAAGCCGAAACCTAAATTAAATAAAATAAATAAAATAAAATAAAAACCTAAACTAAAACCAAAATTGAAATATAATAATAAATAAAAAAAATAAAATTAAACTAAAATAAAATAAATAAAACCTAAACTATACTAAAAATAAAATTAACCTAAAAATAAAACATAAAACAAAATAAAACTAAAGCGTAAAATGAAATAAAATAACCTAAAATAAAATAAAATAAATACATAAAATAACCTAAACCTAAAAAAATAAACTTAAAAATGAAACCTAAAAGTAAATAACAAATAATCCCTAAACCCTAAACTCAAAAAAAACTAAAACCTAAAATAAAAATAAAGTAAACCTAAACTTGAACTAAAATAACTAAACTAAAAAAATAAAACATATACCTATACCTAAAATAAGCTAAACCTAAACCTAAACCTAAACCCTAAATAAAATGAAATAAACATAAAATAAACATAAACCTAAAAAAAATATAAAAATCTAAACCTAAACCTAAAAAAACAAAAAAAAAACATAAACTTAAAAAATAAATATAAATAAAACTACAGCAAAAAATAAACTTAAACATAAACCTAAACCTAAAAATTAACTAAAATAAAAAACCAAAACAAAAATAAATAAACTAAACTAAATAAAAATTAAAAGTAAACTTAAATAAAATAAAAAAAATAAAATAATAAATAAAATAAACTATTAAACTAAATAAACTAAACCTACTGGGTTTGTAATTTAAAAGACCCTAAACTAAACCTTGATCCCTAAATCCTAAACCCTACCCTAAACCTTAAACCTGCAGCTAGAAACTCTAAACCTATTCCTAAACCCTAAAAAGAGCCCAAACCACAGACTAGGCCTGCAGCCCTCACTGACCCTAAACCAAATCCCAACTTAACCCTAAACCCTGATCTCAAATAACCATAAACACCACAAAACTAAAAATCCTTAAACTAAACCATGGCCACCTAGCAAACCCTAAACCCTAAACCCTAAATCCTAAGCCCTAAAAACCTATAAACCTAAAAATCTATACAAAATAAAACCTAATAATAAAATAAATAAATAAACCTAATCCTAAATAAAATAAAATAAAAACTTAAAATAAAAATACACCTAAAATAAAATAAAATAAAAACTAAACAAAAACCTAAACCTAAAACATAAACCTAAAAACAAAACTTAAAAATAAATAAATAAAAAATTTAAACCCTAAACAAAAAAAACTAAACCTAAAATAAAATAAATTAAACTAAAATAAATAAAATGTAAACCTAAATAAAAAATAAACTAAGCCTAAACCCTAAACTAAAATAAAATGCCGCTCTCTGGCGCTTTCGTGTTCCCTTGCATTTTCCTTACGGTTTGGTCGATTTTTGATCCTCCTCTTTTGTAATTTCTGGATTTTTGATCTCTGTTTGGTCGCTAATGTGAGTGTCCCTTACTCAAAACTCTCCTCTTGGCCACGTCGCTCTCTGGCGCTTTCGTGTTCCCTTGCATTTTCCTTGCGGCTTGGCCGATTTGCGATCTTCCTTGATCATAATTTCTGGATTTTTTGATCTTTGTTTGGCTGCTAATGTGAGTGTCCCTTGCTCTTTCAATGGTGGAGGCGCTGCTATCCGCGCAGCCGAGCTCTTCGAACTTGGAGGCGTTGGCTAGGGCTTCTGATTTACAAGGTATTATGGATCTGACTCCATCCGTTACTCTGCCTGCTGTTAAGTCCTTCAAGGACACATTATCGGGTAAGAACACTTCCTTTAATGCTTTGGTCAATTTGATTTCAAAATCTTTTAGTGGAATGCCTGTTGTAATGTGCTCGGATCTTGACGTGGAAAAATTGGCGAAGCCTTTTGAATTCTCTTTAGTTGGTAAATTTTCCTTACGTCACCCAACTCTTGATAAAATCTGATCCTTTTTTCATAGCCTAAAGCTCTCTGGCATTTTCACTATCGGATTGATTGATCCTAGGCATATCCTTATTAAGCTATCTAATGACTTAGATTACTCAAGAGTTTTAGCTCATCGCTCCTACTTTGTGTATAATTGTCAAATGAGACTTTTGAAATGGTCTCCTCTTTTTGATGTCAAAGAGGAATCCATAATTGTTCATTTATTGCTAGCTTTTCCAAGCATGAGAATACATTACGTACCCATCAAGTTCTCTTTGCGGTTGGGGCTCTCTTTGGTCGGCCCCTTCAAATTGATCAGGCCACCGCTACGAGATCACAACCATCAGTTGCTTGTATTTTAGTTGAGATTGATATTAACAGAAAGTATCCTAAATAAGTATGGATCGGCTCTGAGAAATTTGGTTATAATCAAAAAGTGGAATTTGAAAATTTCCTATTTTTTGCCTTGTAAGATTCATGGTCATGATCATTGAATGCTTTGTGTTGCATCCTCATCTTAAAAAGATTAAACTGTCGGATCCTAATCCCACTCTAGAAAATGAAAAACTAATAAATTGGCTTATGTTCCTAAAGTCACTCAAAAGGGATTACTATCTAGTTATTTGTCTATTGGAGAGCATTCTGAGTAGGTTAATAATAAGGCTCATGAGGTTCATGAGGAGGCCAATGCTAACTTACCTATTATTGCTTCTAATTATAATAATTTGGTTCCTCTAGATAATACCTTGATTCATTCTACCTTACCCCTTTTGGCTAGTGAACTCAATGAGACTCATATGAACACTAGTGGTGACTTGAATGGGAACTTTAGGTTGGAATAAAATCTGAAAACTAATTCTGAAAGTGGCCATTTGATGAAAGAACAAAATTTGAAAAATGTCAATCCTTTGGTAGTGGACCAAAATTTGAAAAGTATTTTTGAAACAGAACATGAAAATTTTTCTATTCATGGTTTCACAACCTCTCCCTCTCCTACCCTTCAGAGTGATACTCAGGCCCAATTTCTCATCTTAATTCTAACACTGAAGAAGGGGAAATTACAATTAGGAATGTTTTGACAGATACTGGCCCTACTCTAAATTTCACAAATCTCTCTCTCTAGGATGGATATACTTTGGACATAGATAGACCTTTTCAAACTGTTACTAAGAAAAAATCCTTTAAAGCTAGAATGTTCACTAATAACTCCACTAGAACCACTACATCTTCTCTAACTTCTCATAAATAATTACATCATGTGTCTTTCTTCTTCTTATTTTTTATCCTTCTGTTATCTTTCCTTTTTTCTTCTTATTTATTATGATTAATTTTCTTATTTGGAATGTTAAGGGTATTGGGACTCTCGTTGTCCGCAACCATGTTAGAAACCTTTGTTGTACTCATAACATAGCCTTACTTGTTGTTATTGAACCATTCATACACTCCTCTAAGTTCACCCAGGTTGCTAGAATGCTTGGCTTTCAAAACTTCTTTTATAATATTAGCAATAAAATTTGGTGTTTTTGGAATAATTTAGTCAACATCTCTATCCTTGATGACCTTCATCAATTGGTTAATGTTCAAATCTCATTGAGTGAATTTTCTTCTCTTGGTTCATTTATTTATGCATCTTGTAATAGAACTGGTAGGAGCATCCTTTAAGATAACTTAAGAACCTTTGCCTCCTCTGTCAACAAACCTTGGTTGGTTGGTGGTGATTTCAATACTATTATCACTTCCCCAGAAAGTAGGGGAGGTTGCTCTCCTAACATTCATTCCATGGAAGACTTTTCTAATATGATTCTTGATTGTAATATGATTGATATTGGCTTTTCGGGTTCCGACTACACATGGCATAATTCTAGACTTTGGCAGCTGCTTGATAGGACCCACTTTAATTCCCTTTTGGATCAATCAATGGCCTCTTACTTCGGTTGAACATTTAAGCAAAACTTTATCTGACCATGCTCCGCTTTTGATTTATGTCAAAAATCCCTCCACAAGACAATCCTACCCTACTCCCTTTAGATTCCAAAATATGTGGATCCATCATAGCGATTTCATTAATGTTGTTTCCATTAATTGGCGGGCACCTATTCATCCTGATAATTCAATTAAAGGCATGATTCGCCTTTGGCTTAAGCTAAAAAGGCTTAAACAAAATCTAAATTGGTGGAACAAGCATCATTTTAAAAATCTTTTTGCTAATCTCAAAAAGATGGAACAACTTGTTTTCTCTCTTGAAGATGCTATTTTGACTGACTCTAATAAGCTTGATGAATTGAATGTAGTTAAATATAACTTGATTAATTATCATAATATGGAGGAAACCTACTAGCGCCAAAAGGTTGCTAGCAAACATATTGTTGATGGTCACAGAAACACAAAGTACTTCCATGGTCTTTAAAAAAAAGCCTTAAACTCTATTAAAAAAATCAAAAATGATTACGGCACCTGGATTACTGATAATAATGATATTAAAGATTCTGTCATACCTCATTTTCAAAATTTATTAAACAATAACCCCTCCTTAGAAGCCCTCTCCAACACACACCTAATCCCCTCTACGATCTCTAATGATGAAAACCACTTGCTTAGTTTGCATCCTACGGAAGCTGAGATTGGTAGCATTCTAAATAACATGAACATTGATTTTGTTGTTGGCCCTGAAGGCTACACGACTCAATTCTTTCAACATTGCTGGCCTATTATTAAGACTAACCTTGTTGATGCTGTTGCTGATTTTTTTTAGGGAAACCCTTTACCTAGGTATTTTTCTAGCGCTTCTATTGTTCTCATTCCCAAAATTAATAATCTTGAATCTTGGGGTGATTTCAGACCTATCAGCCTTTGCACCTTCTTTCATAAACTCATTGCTAAATTGATTGCTAATAGAATTAGTCTGCTGCTGCCTAAAATTATTTCCCCTAACCAAACTAGCTTCGTTAAAGGTAGAGCTATATCTGATAACATACTTCTAGCATAAGAGCTGATTCATGACATTGATGTTCCTATCAGAGTTGGTAACATCCTTTTTAAGCTGGACATCACTAAAGCTTTTGACAACCTCTCTTGGGATTTCCTCTCTCAAATTCTTCATTTGCTTGGGTTTTCTGATTATTTTATCCATCTCATCAAAAATTGCATTACAAATGTTTGGTTTTCTGTTATCATGAATGGTGAATCCCTAGGTTTTTCCCCTTCAAAGCATGGTTTGAGACAAGGGGATCCCATCCCCTCTCTTTTATTATTCTTTGTTGAATATCTATCTAGAATTCGAATGATCATTTTTACAATAATCCTAGGATGTTTTATAGAACTCAAGGTGGTCTTCCTGTCTCTCATCTTAGTTTTGCTGATGACTTTATAATCATTTGCAATTCCTCAATTCCTCAAATTAAAACTATTAAGAATCTTTTAAATAAATTTGGCAATGAAAGCGGTCTTTATCTCAATGAAGGCAAAAGTTGTTTCATTCCTTCTTCTAAAATCCTGAGCAATATTACCAACCAAATCTTGAGAATTACTAATTTTGAACAACAACAACTTCCAATTAAATATCTTGGTGCTCCACTTTTTAAAGGTCAGAAAAGATCTCACCTTTTCGATGAGCTAATCCAAAAAATTTTTAATCAAATTTTTGTTTGGGAATTTCATTTACTTTCATTTGGTGGTAGGCTCACTTTGATTAAGAGCACCCTTAACTCCATGCCTTTGTATCTCATTAAAACCATTGTGCCGACCAACTCTACCATTAATAGAATTGAGCGGCTCATTAACAAATTTTTCTGGGGATCTAACAATTCTTCTAAAAAATGCACTGGACCTCTTGGTATAAAACTTGTGGCACTTTTACTAAAGGTGGTCTTGGAAGTAAACCAATCAAGGAAACTATCACTGCTTTTTCTTATAAACTTTGGTGGAATTTTAGGAAAAACAATAGTCTATGGGCTAATTTCGTGACTGGTAAATACTGCCAGGGTAAGCACCCTCTCATCTGCCCCTATAAAGCAGGAGATTCTCTGGTTTGGAAAAGACTTTGTTCCGTCAAATGGGATGCCAAATCTTTAATTTCCTGGGGGATTAACTCTGGCTCCTCTTTCTTTTGGCAAGATAACTGTACTAGAGGAGGGTCCATTAATGAATTACTTTCTACTCATTCCACTGCTGCTATTAAAGTGAATTCCTTCTGGCAGAATAATATGTGCAACAATAGTAAGCCTACTAATTATATTGCTCCCTCTCTTTTAAATAAGCTTACTACTATTCCTATCATTCCTACCAATCAAGATCAGATCCTTTTTAAGCTTTCACATAATGGTGATTTCAACTTTAAAAATGTTTAGATTCACATTAAAGAAGCTCATGATTTTTCCTATGTGTTTTCCAAACTTTGGAATAACAATATACCTACATCTTATTATATTCTTACTTGGTGTATTTTGAAAAACTTCATCCCTACTGAGTCCTTGTTGTGGGGTAAATGTTTTCAATTACCTTCAAAATGCCAATGTTGTTTTCACATTGAGAATGTGAACCATGTTTTTGTTAACGGGGCCATTGCTTCTAAGCTTTAGATTTGGTATGATGACCTCTTTAACATTGTTATTTTCAATGGATCCTTAAATTTATACCAACTCCTTGAAGTTTATTTTGACAACAGTACTAAAGGTCACATTAAAGTCATAATTGCTATAACACTTTTTTGGTTCATATGGATGGACCGAAATGATGCAAAACATCATGGGATCCCTATGAACCACATGAGGATAATTGCTAGAACTAAAAACAAAATCCTTGACTTAGTTAATGCCAAATTAATTAAATACAAATAATTCAAAGGCTGCAAATTTGTGGGCAATAAATTGGGTTTTAACGTATCGGATCAACCCATATGTAAAGATAACAAGATTGTTTATTGGGTAAAACCTCATGCCAACACTATTAAAGTTAACACTGATGGCTCTGTCTCTCCTAAAGGTTCAAGCTGTGGTGGCATTTTCAGAAATCTTAATGGAAAAGTCCTATGTGCTTTTGCATACCCCCTTAATCCTTGCTCTGTTCCCTTTGCTGAGATCATGGCAGTGTACAAAGCTCTTGAAATTTTCCTTCAAAAAGGTTGGCTCAATATTTGGATTGAGATGGATGCCCTTCTACTGATTGATCTTTTAACTTCCATGAATATGGGCAATACAGAATTATACTACCTTCTCAAGCAAACTAGAGCTCTCCTTGCCCAACTCTACTTTAAAATTACTCATGTATGGAGCAAGGGTAATGCATGTGCTGATTATCTGGCCAATCTGGGTGCTAGATTGGATGGTATAAATTTTTTTGATCAACTAACCCTTCCTAAACATTTGCGTGGCTTGGTTATTCTGGACAATACTGGGCTTCCTTTACTCAGAAATTAATCTAATCTATTGGATTCTCTTATTTCAATACCTCTTTTACTGCATGATCATTTTCTATTTACTATTGTTATTTCTTTAGTCTTTGCTGATGCATCAACCTGATATCCCCTATTGTTTACTTGATCTGGCATGTCTTTGTTGGTATAATTGTCCTAGCTTTAATTGGGAGCTTCGCTTCTATTATTTTCTTGTTAATGTCTTTTGCTCCTTGGGAATTTCGATGCATCATCAAATTACTCCTTGCTAGTCCTTTGCTGAGCTAAGTGGCATCAGTTGTTGGTTTAATTATCCCAACCTTGTTTAGGGTCTTACTGTTTCTACCTCTCCTATGCTGCATAACCTTACCTTCACAACCTGTAAGGAAAGATCTTGCAATATCCTGGCTATAACTTTTTCTCTGCAGATTTGGAATTATTTCTTGAATTCAAATATTCTTGATGTTGTGAGACTAGCTACTGGTATGATTCTTTGTGTTCTTTTGCTCTTTAATGGTTTATCTTATGTAGGATGCAACATCTATGTTGAAGGGTTAATTATTGGTTGTTGGACTTTTGGGCCTTTTGTCTAGCAGGCTGCACTTGGAGTTGGTTTAGTGTATTTGTTGAATGTCATTACTAACCCCAGTTTGCATACCTGTAAGGAAAGAATCTGCAATGCCCTTGTTATTATTAATGGTTCTTTGTAGGTTTGGAATTGTTTAATGACTTCCTTTCAGTATGATTTCTCTGAGGATGATAGTTCTTCTGCTGGCCTGTTCTCCTTTGTCCTAAAGGATTTCATTGATGAACCCTTTTGAACCCCTATTGTGGCTATGTTGCCCCACTGCTTTTTATTGTCTTATCCTATGGTTGCAATAATTGTAGTACTTTTTTAATCTATGGCTGTTGGATTTCTGGATTCACTGTCCTCTAGGCTAACCTTGTGTTTGTTAGCTATTTATTGTCTGGTGTTCTTCTGAATGTCTTTGTAATTCTCATCCGGGCTGTAGCTAATCATTTTATCTATTGTTTTTTAACTTTTGGCTCTGTTAAAATTATGCAGATCCAACCTGTGGTAATTACTGTCCTATTGCTCTTCATGCTGGTTCTGGGGGTTTGTTTTGTTTTGTTCAGTTGGCCTCTCTTGAGGTTATGGACTACATGATGGCTTTTATTTTTCTTCTTCACTATTTCTTACCTCTTGTTTCTCTGAATATTTGTGCTATTAACATCTGGGGTGGTGCTATTTTCACCTGCTACTATTTTTTACTTCTTGGTTCAACTAGTCTTGGCCAGGCCACTTCCTTAACTATCTGGGATTTAACTTATGCATTGTATAATTTGAATGGTTAGTTTTATGGCCAACTTGCCGTTATTTTCTTTCTTGGTTGTTGGATGGTCTAGATAATTGATTCTTATATCCAGCAAGCTGCTACTGGGGTTGTTTATCTCTTTCAGTAGGGTGCTTTTGGTGTTATCTTGCTAATTGTCTTTGACAACCTCATATTCCCTATCTGCCAAGAGAGATTTTGCAATTTCCTATTCAATTTTATTATTTCCTTGTAGATCCCTATGATTATCCATGTGATTATTTGGATCTTTACATATGCTTTGTTTACTCTGATTGGGTGGACTCTTGGACAGCTTATTGGTATTAACTATCTTGGTTGTTGGCTGAACTGGATTAATACTCTACATGCTGTCTCTAGGGTTTTGGTTTATTTTGTTCAGCAAGCCTCTATTAAAGTTGTTGATTGCATGGTGGCTTTTTCTTTGAACCCCCTTATTGGTTTATTATATGCATATCATCTGAATTCAATGGTCTACTTTATCACTGCTTTCTCCATCTTCTTTCGGGTTAAACTTATATCTATTACCTTTATTTATTACGGATGGGTGGCTTTATGGATAGCTAGCTGGCTTTTGTTGTCTTGGTTGTTTGTTGTCTTGGATATTTTCTATCTTGGTTTTTTTAATTCTATGTTGGCTCCATTTTGTTGGTTTGGACTTGGTCCTATGTTCAAAACTATTTTTGACATTCTTTGTTAATTGTTTTGGTGATTAGGTATGCATTGCGCCTTCAGATCCTTATTTTTATGCTCTATCAATTTGGTTACTAACTTCTGCAATGTCTACTCTGATTGAGAGGTTTTATGGGCAACTTACTGCCCCTTGCTATCTTGGCTATTGCTATCTTGGCTGTTGCTATCTTGGCTATTTTTTGTCTTGGTTATCTACTATCTAGTTTTTTCTGGATTCTGATGTTGACCCTCATTTGAATCCCCTTTTTGATTTATCTTCTGGTGGGTTCCAATGTTGCATTAATTATTTTGTTGTTGGGGTTGTCTTTCTGATTTCCCTTATTGTTTATGTCTGGGTTGTGTTTCATCTCCTGATAGTTGTGATCTACATTATCTGCTGTTGTCTCTATTCCCAGCTTGGTTCGGTTAGGTTTCTGTAGCTATCTTCTTGGTATGCCTTTGTCTTGAATGGGTGGTACTATGGACACGCCTTTGTTATCTTACTGTCTTGGTTGTTTGTTGATCTAGATTATCCGATTTTTGGTCTTGAACGCTGCTACTGGAGCTGTAGCTCTGACTGTCTTTATTTGGTACTCTTTTTGGTAGGTTGTAGTCTATTTCCTGTGTTGGGTTATGTTGCCTTCCTTTATAATTGATTTTTGCTAACTACTGATATGTATATCACCAAGGGGGTTGTTCACATCTGCATTCATTATTATGATTGGGTTCATTTTCTGGACTTTACGTCTAGGCTGTCCTCTTGGTCTGAAAGATTCATATATATATATATCATATGTTTGGGATGGTGTTATTTATAGGCTCATTGACTTGCTTAGCAGGATTTCAGCAGGCTGCCTCCTCTACTGTTTTCTTGTGGAGGGTTTATATGTTGGCCTATTTCTCTTATTGGATATGACTTTTCATGTGGTTCTGGCAAAGATGGCTCATTCTCATATGTATAAGTATTCTCATGTCAGGGTGACTATATTGATGATACTTTTCTGCATGGGATCCTTCGCCCTTTGCAATTTCTCTATATTATATATGGTTTTGTTTAGGTTTGCGGTAATAAAGCCCATAAGACTTTCAACAACTTCATTCTTATCTTCTGGGTTTGTTGGCTATGATGGTGTGATGATTTCACTCCCCTTTTGGTTTGGCGGTAGCTCTTGTGATGTAACCCTTCCATGAAGTTTGGATCCTCATATTTGCATCACCCCCCAACTTGGTGTGGTGAGCTGAGCCTTCTCTATCACAATTCTTTACTATCATCTCAGTTATGTTGTTTTCATTTATCTTTTTTGTCACCTTAAGCGCTCTAATCTCTTTCGTTTACATTTTGCGGTGCTTCTCTCTTGTCCTCTTGTAGGTTTGCTCCATAGTGTCATGCATTCTCACGTCCTGCAGAGCATTGGCCCTAATCTTCCATTGGCTTATTATGTTAACCAATTTGTATCTTTTGATTGCTTTAATGTCTTCTTTTGCTTTTGGATGTACTTAGATAGGGGATTTACTCCTTAGGCTGATTGTAGCTCTTTGAGCAATAGTTCTGGAGTTTATCCCCTTTAAGGGCCTTGCAACCCTCTTTTTGTGGCAATAAAATACCCTACATGGGGTTTTCCTAAAATAAACTAAAAATAAACCTATACCTAAACTAAAAAATTAAACTTAATAATAATCCTAAAATAAAAATCTAAAATCAAAAACTAAAAATATAAAATAAAAACTTGAACCTAAACTTGAACATAAAAATAAAATGTAAACCTAAAAAAAACTATACTAAAAAATAAGCATAAACCTAACCTAACAAATAAACTAAAATAATAAACCTAAACTAAAATAAATAAACTAAATTAAATAAAAATAATAAATAAACATAAATAAAAAAATAAAATGAACTAGAATTAATAAAAAATAAACTAAATATACCTAAAGTTATAAGTTTACTTAATTTTTTTTTAAAACCCTAAACCCACAAAATCCTAAACCAAAACCCTAAACACAAAACTAACCCTAAAAAACTCTAAAACCCTAACCCCAAAAACCCTCACCTAATAAAACCTAAAACCCTAAACCTAAACCCTAAAACCTGTAACTAAACCCTAAACTACCCAAACCACTGACCACAAAATAAAACTAAACCCTAAACCCTAAAACTTAAAACCTGAACCCTAAACCTTAAAACCTAAACCTAAAACCATAAACCCTAAAAAATAAAATTGAAAAACCTAAACTTAAACTAAATAAAACCAAAAAATAAAATAAATAGAAAAGCCTAAACCTAAATAAAATAAAATAAAGTAAAATCTAAACTAAAACAAAAATAAAAATGTATTAAGAAAATAAAATTTAAATTAAAAAATTAAACTAAAATAAAATAAATTAAAAATGTAAACTAAACTAAAAAATAAAATTAACCTAAAAATAAAAAACCTAAATAAAATAAAAACTAAACATAAAATAAAAAATAACCTAAAATTAAATAAAATAAATACTTAATAAAAACCTAAACCTAAAAAATAAACTTAAAAATGAAACCTAAAAATAATTAATAAATAAAACCTAAACCCTAAACTCAAAAAGAAAACTTAAACCTAAAAAAATAACATAAACCTAAACCTAAACTAAAATAATTAAATTAAAAAAAATAAAACCTATACCTATACCTAAAATAAACTAAACCTAAACGTAAACCTTAAATAAAATGAAATAAACTAAATATAAACCTAATCCTAAAAAAAATAAAGAAAAATTTAAACCTAAACCTAAAAATAAAAAAATAAAACTTAAACTTAAAATATAAAAAAATAAAACTAAACTAAAAAATAAACATAAATCTAAACCTAAACCTAAAAAGAAACTAAAATAAAAAACCAAAACTAAAATAAAAAACCTTTAATAAATAAAATAAACTAAATAAAAATTTAATATAAACCTAAATAAAAATAAAAAATAAAATAAACTAAAATAAATAAAATAAACTAAATAAATTAAAACTAAACTGTTGGGTTTATTCTAAAATGGATCCTCACCCAATCATTCAAATCCACACCCTAAACTAGCAATACTAAGTTATTGGTTTCTTTTTAAAAACCTACCCTAAACCCTAAACCCTACCCTACTGACCCTAAGCAAACTCTAGGCCACTGACCTAAACCCTAAACCACTCCACTGAGCCAGGCCCACTCAGGCCACTGAGCCACAACCTATAACCCTGAGCCACAAAGCTAGGCCCCAAACAGACCATTCTTTGTGCCTGATTCCTAAACCTACTAAACCCTAAATCCTAAATCCACAAAATTCAACTTAAAACAGAACCCACAAACCTAAACCACAAACCCCTAAAATTGAAGAAAACCTAAACTAAACTAAATAAAACCAAAATAAAATAAATAAAAGCTGAAACCTAAAATAAAATAAAATAAAGTAAAACCTAAACTAAAATAAAATAAAATGTAATAAGAAAAAGATTAAAATTAAAAATTAAACTAAAATAAATAAATAAAACCTAAACTAAACTAAAAATAAAATTAACCTAAAATAAAAACCTAAACAATAAAAAAACTTACATAAAATAAAATAAAATAACCTAAAATAAAATAAAATAAATACTTAATAAAACTAATAAAATAAACTTAGAATGAAACCTAAATACATAATAAATAAAACCTAAACCCTAAACTCAAGGAAAACTTAAACCTAAAATAAAAAATAACATAAACCTAAACTAAAAAAACTAAACTAAAAATAAAACCTAAACCTATACCTAATAAACTAAACTCTAAACATAAAACTAAATAAAATGAATAAACTAAATATAAACCTAAACCTAAAAAATTAAAAAAAATCTAAACTAAACCTAAAAATAAAATAAAACTTAAACTTAAAAAATAAAATAAAACTAAACTAAAAAATAAACATAAATCAAAATCTAAAACCTAAAAATAAACTATAATAAAACCACAATAAAATAAATAAACCTTAAATAAATACTAAACTAAATAAACTTTAAAATAAACCTAAATAAAATTAAAATAAGATTAAATAAAATAAATAAATATTAAAAGAGCTACTGTCGGTTGCTTAATTCTAAATTGGACCCTCAGGCCTAAACCTTGAGCCACTAAATCCTAGGCCCCAACCCTACCACTGACCCTGACCTCCTACAGCCACACCAAACTGGGCCACTGAGCCTGAGCCCAAACCATCCACAGGCCACACCCTAAACCACAGACCCTAAACCCTTAAACCCACTCTGAGCCTAAAACTATACTAAATAAACCACAGCCTAACACCATGAGCCTTGGCCTGAGCCTGACCCACCATAAACTTGCATTACAAAACCTAAAACCTACAAAACATAAACTAAATAAGACCAAATAATAATAAAAACCTAAACCTAGGTAAAATAAATAAAACCTAAACTAAAGACCTAAAAACCTCAAAATAAAATAAAAAAAATAAAAATAAACTAAAATAAAATAAATAAATACCTAATTAAACTAAAAAATAAAATAAACCTTAGAATAAAAACCTAAATAAATTAAAAACTAAATGTAAAATAAAAATAAATTAAAATAAAAACTAAATAAAAACCTAAACCTAAAAAATAAACCTGAAAAAAATAAAAAACTAAAACCTAATCCATAAACTAAAAAAAAAACTAAACCTAAAATTAAAATAAAATAAATAAAATAAAATAAACCAAAAGCTAAACTAAAATAAATAAAACTTAAACCTAAACTAAAATAAACTAAAACCTAAAACCTAAACTAAATAAAATAAAATAAACTAAAATAAACTAAAACTAAAAAAATAAAACTTAAAAGTAAATCTAAAATAAAACATAAAACTAAACCAAAAAAAAAAATAAATAAAACCAAAATTTAAACTAAAAATAAAAACTAAAACCTAAAACTAAAAATAAAATAAAATAAACTAAACTAAAGTTTGCATAAAATAAAAAGATCTAAAATAAACTAAATTAAAAAAAACTAAAATAAATAAAAATTAAAAAAATAAAAAAATAAAATTAAAAATTAAAATAAATAAATAAAAATAAACTGATAAATTAAAATAAAACTGCCTGGCTTTTTAAAGAAATCCTCCACTTAAACCATAAATCCTAGGCCACAGGCTGACCCTAAACTGAGCCCTAAAACACTGAGCTTTCTACCACACTATCATCTGGTGAGCCACAACCCTCCCACAGGCCCTGGGCCACAACACTACCATAAACCCTGGGCCCTGATCTGAGCCCTCCACACTGAGCCCTACCCAGATCACTAAACCATTGGCCCTAAAACCCCTGGGCCACAGGCTCTAAACACTCTGATCATACCACAAGGCTACCACAGACTCCCAGATCCATCTAAACCTCCCTGATGACCTAAATGTAAATCCTGACCCTACACTAAAACTAAACATTAAACCTAAGACATAAAACCTAAAACTAAATAATAAATAATAATAAAATAAAAAACTAAATAAAATAAAATAAAATAAACCTATAAGACCTAAACTAAACCTAAAATAAAATAAAATAAAAAATAAATTGCTAAATAAAATAAATAAAACCTACTAAACAAAAATAAAATAAACCTAAAATAAAAAACATAACTAAAAAAAACTAAAATAAAATAAAATAAAATAAACCTAAAATAAAGATAAAATAAAACTAAATAAAATCTAAACCTAAAAATAAACCTTAAAATAAAAAATAATAGCTAATCCCTAAACTAAAGAAAAACTTAAACCTAAAATAAAAATAAAATAAACAAAATAAAACAAAGCTAAACCTAAACTAAATTAAAATAAATAAAACCTGATCCTAAACCTAAAATAAACTAAAACTAAACTAAATAAAATAAAATAAACTAAAATAAACCTAAACCTGAACTAAAAAATAAAACCTAAAAGTAAACCTAAAATAAAAACATAAAGCCTAAACTTTAAAATAACTAAAACATAAACCTAAAAATAAAAACTAAAACCTAAAACTAAAAAATCAAATAAAAATAAAACTAAATTAAAAAATTTGCATAAACCTAATCCCAAACCTAAAAATAAACTAAAATGAAAAACCTAAACTAAAATAAATAAACATAAAATAAATAAACTAAACTAAACTAAATATAAATAAAAATAAACCTAAATAATGGTAAAAAAATAAAATAAACCAAAATAAATAAAAATTTAATTAAATCTAAACTGGGTTTGCTTGATTTTAGAAAAAACCTAAACCTGACCACTAAACTCTAGGCCAACTACAAACCATACAGACCCTCCCAACCCAGGCCAACACCAAACCCTACCACACCCTAAACCACACCATGCCCATCACTCCACTGACCCTGACCCAGATCTCTACCCTTAAACTCCAAAAAACTAAATCCTAAACCCTAAACCTAAACCCACACCTCAAAACCTACTATAAAGCATAAACACTAAACCCAAAATCCTAAACCTAAATCATAACCTAAACTCTAAACCCAAAAGCCCAAAACTAAAACCCACCTAACCACAACCCTAAACCCAAATCACAGCAAACCTAAAACCTGCTAAAGCCTAAAGCCTAAAGTGTAAACCACAACCTAAACCCTAAACCCCTCATAACTTACCAAAATACTAAATAAATAAAAAAATTAACTTGAACCCTAAAACCTAATGAATGTAAACCCTAAGAATTGACAGAACCTTGATGGTAGGAACATTACAATCAATCAGGCTCAGTCTAGATCTAACAGTGGAGGCAAAGACAGAGGTGACGGTTATCGTAATGGTGGTAGGGGATCTAGAGGTGCTGTTGGATATGGAGTCATGGTCGAAGTAGTGGAGTTTATGGAGGTGGGAGGAGCGATGAAGGTTACAGTTGTGGTGGTGGAGGAGGGAGAGATCGATGATATAATGGTGGATCACATTACTCGAGAGGCTGGGATGGTTCTAATGGGAACTGAAGAAACTAAAGGATGGCTGATTTGATCTAGTACTTATGGAATTTTGTCTTTATAGTTGAGATAGTTCTAGTTTTCTAGGGTTTTTCATTTGCTCTATACATGCTTATTCTTTATCCATTTTGTCACTTATGTCTTAGAAAACTTGGTTGATTACTTGGTTGATGAAATCGAAAAGAAGAAATGTTGAATATAAATTTTTTCTCTATTAAAAAAACACCAAAACCTTAAAACCTAAAAACTAAACCAACCCATACCTAAAACCTAATCCATACCCTAAAACCCTGAGTAAAACCTTAAACCCTAAACCCTAAAACCATAAACCCTAAACCTAAAATAAAACTAAACCCTAAACCTTACACCCTAAACCCAAAACCCTAAACCCCAAACCCTAAACCCTAAACCCTAAACCCTCAACTAACCCTAAACTTTAAACCTTAAACCCCAATCCCTAAAAATATTAAAACTTAAACTTAAACTAAATAAAACCTAAAAAATAAAATAAATATAAAAACCTAAACTAAAATAAAATTAAAACTTAAACTAAAAACTAACCTAAACCTAAACCTAAACTTAAAAAGAAAATAAAGTAAAAACTAAAAACCATAATAAAATAAAATAAATAAAAACTTAAAGTAAACTTAAAAAATAAAAAACCTAAATAAAATAAAAGCTAAAACTAAAATAAAAATAAAATAAACCTATAATAAAATAAAATAAAATAAAATAAAATAAAAATGCAACCTAAAAAATAAAAATAAAAATAAAATCTGAAAATAAATAAAAAAATAAAACCTAAATACTAAATCAAAAATACCTAAACCTAAAATAAAAATATTATAGATCTAAACCTAAACTAAAATAAACTAAATTAAAATAAATAAAACTTAAAATTAAATATAAAATATACTAAATTAAACCTAAACCTAAACCCTAAATAAAATAAAATAAACTTAAAAAAAAATAAAATTAAAAATAAAAAAAAAAAACCTAAAACCTAAACCTAAGAAAATAAAGCCTAAACCTAAACCTAAAAATAAAAAATAAAACTTAAACTTAAAAAATAAAGTAAAAATAACACTAAACAAAAATATAAACCTAAACATAAACTTAATCTAAAAAATAAATAAAGAAAGTAAACTAAAATAAATAAACCTAAAATAAATAAACTAAACTAAATAAAAATGAAAATTAAAATAATGTTAAAAAAGAAACAATAAACTAAATAAACTAAATAAACTAAATGTGTACTTAATTTATAAAATTAACAAAAAAAAACCTACCACGACCTAAAATAAAACCTTAAACCCTAAACCTGAGCCACGGACTAAACCCTAAACTTTGGACTCTAAAACCTGAGCTTATACCCAAACCCAAAACCCTAAACCAAATCTTATACCTTAAATCTAAAATCCTAAACCTAAACTAAAATAAAACTTAAAATAAAATAAAATAAAAACCTAAACTAAAATAAAATATAATAAAATAAAACCAAAATAAAACCTGAAATAAAACCTAAAACCAAACATAAAAATTAAAATAAAGACCTAAACCTAAACCTAAAATAAAAAAATAAAATAAACCTAAAATAAAATAAAATAAAATGAAGCTAAAATAAGCATAAACTTAAACTAAAAAATAAATTAAATTTAAAACTAAATAAATAAACTAAACTAAATAAAATAAAATAAACCTAAATAAAAATAAATAAATAAATAAAATAGATGAAATAAATGCCTAAACCCACTTGGTTTGCTTGTTTTAAACATAAACTACCATAAACCTAAACCACATTCCTACCACACTACCACCTGACATCCCTACTACCACCCTAAGATCCTAAATCATAGCCCAGGCCACCTGACCACAATCTAGGCCCTAAGACCACTAAGACCCTAGGCCACTAGGTTTTTCTGACCTGAGCCCAATCCCAACCATGATCACTGAGGCTGGGCCTGACCCTACTGACCATAGCCCAGGCTGACCTAAATCATGGGCCCTACCTCACCCAGACCCTAAACACTAAACCAGGCCCTCCAGACCACTGATCATAAACCCTACCACTAAACCATAAACTTTATAAAACCTAAACTTAAACATACTAAATAAAAAAAATAAAATATAAACCTAAATAAGAGATAAAATAAAATATGGTGAAACCTAAAAAAACCTAAACCTAAATCTAAAAATAAAATAAAATAAAAAATAAAAATAAACTAAAATAAAATAAATAAAAACCTAAACTAAACAAAAAAAATAAAATAAACCTAAGAATATAAACCTAAATAAAATAAAAACTAAATGTAAAATAAAAATAAATAAAATAAAATAAACCTAAACTAAAATAAACTAAACTAAAATAAATAAAACTAAAACCTAAACTAAATAAAATAAAATAAATTAAAAATTAACCTACACCTAAACTAAAAAAAAAACCTAAAAAAGAACCTAAATTAAAAACCTAAAACCTAAGCCTAAAAAAATATAATAAAAACTTAAACCTAAACCTTAAAATAAAAAATAAAACCTAAACATATAAAATAAAATAAAAAGAAAACTTAACTAAAAAATAAACCTAAACCTAAACTTAAATCTAAAAAATAAATTAAAATAAAAAAACCAAAACTAAAATAAATAAACTTAAAATAAATAAATTAAACAAAATAAAAATTAAAATAAAAAAAATAAAATAAACTAAAATAAATAAATAAAACTAAATAAACTAAATAAACCTAACTGCATTGATTTTTAAAGCCTGAGCTTAAACCCTAAATCCCACAAACTTAAATCTAAACCCTAAACTAACCACATTAAACCCTAAACAACCCTGACCTAAATCCTAAATCCTAAACCCTATACCCAGCCATGACCCTGGGCTCACAAACCCTACTCTTAAACTCTAGGCCAGAAACCTAAAAAATCATGGGCCCTGGGCCACTGAGCCACAGACCATGAGCCACAGGCTGGCCTAAGATGACTGAGCCACAGGCTGACCTGGGCCAGGCCACTACTCTAATCTCTAACCCTCAGGCCAGGCCCTAAAGCTGAAACACACCAATCCCAGGCCTAAACAGGCCTAAACCCGCCTGAGCCTAAACCATGACCACTGAGCCTTAAAGATCAAATCCACAACCCTAAACCAACCATAAACCTAAACCCTAAACTTTTGGGAACCTAAAACCTAAAAAACTAAATAAAACCTAATAATAAAATAAAAATAGCTACACCTAAATAAATAAAATAAAATAAAATAAAATAAAATAAAATAAAATAAAATAAGATAAAAACTTAAACTAAAACCTAAACCTAAACTTAAAAATAAAATAAAATAAAAAATAAAAATAAACTAAAATAAAAAAAATAAAAACCTAAATTAAAAAAATAAAATAAAATAAACCTAAGAATAATAAACTTGAATAAAATAAAAACTAAATGTTAAAAAAATAATAAACCTAAAATATTATAAACTAAAAACTAAATAAAAATCTGAACCTATAAAATAAACATAAAAATAAAACCTAAAAAAAATAATAATAATAAAACCTAAACTATAAACTAAAAAAATTAAACCTAAAATAAAAATAAAATAAACAAAATGAAATAAACCTAAACTAAAACTAAAATAAACTAAACTAAAATAAATAAAATCTAAAACTAAACCTAAAATAAACTAAACCAAAACCTAAATGAAAAAATAAACCTAAAAATAAACCTAAAATAAAAACCTAAAACCTAAACCAAAAATAAATAAAATAAAAACCTAAACCAAAACATAAAAATAAAAAATAAAACCTAAACTTTAAAAAACTAAAAATAAAACTCAACTAAAAAATAAACCTAAACCTAAAAAAATAAACTAAAATAAGAAACCTAAACTAAAATAAATAAACTTAAAATAAATAAACTAAACTAGATAAAAATAAAAAAATAAACTTAAATAAAATAAGAAAATAACTCAGTTGAATAAAAAAAACTAAATTAACTAAGTAAACCTAAAGCTATCGATAATCATTAATTTATAAAAAAAACCTCTAAACCCTAAAACTAACCCTAAACCATAAACCCTAAACCCTAAACATTAAATCCTAAAATCGTAAACCCTAAACCCTAAACCCTAAACCCTAAAATCCTAAAACCCTAAACCCTAAGACTTAAACCCTAAATCATAAATCCTAAACCCTTAACCCTAAAACCTACAACACTAAACCCTAAACCCTAAACCATAAACCCTAAACCCTAAAACCTACAACATTAAACCCTAAATTCCAAACCCTAAACCCTAAACCTTAAACCTTAAACTAACCCTAAACCCTAAACCCTAAACTAAGCATAAACCCTAAAACCTAAACTAGCTCTAAACCCTAAGAATGTGCTTAACCTTGACCGTAGGAATATCACCGTAAACTAGGCTTAGTCTAGATCTCGTAGTGGAGGAGAAGGCAGAGGCGGTGGTTTCCATAGTGGTGGTTGGGGATCTAGAGGTGCTGGTGGATATGGAGGCGGTGGTCAGATCAGTGGTGGTTGTGGAGGCAGGAGGAGCGATGGAGGCTATAGCCATGGTGGTGGCAGAGGGAGAGATTGGAGTTATGATGGCAGATCCCACTACTCAAGAGGTGGGGGAGGTTCTGATGGGAACTGGAGAAACTAAAAATTGGTCTATCTGATATGCTGCTTATAGAACAATGCCTTTATAGTAGAGATGGTTCAACTTATCTAAGGTTTTTGATTTGCCCTATGGGTGCTCATTTTTGATTTATATCATCACGTGTGTCTTATAAAATTTAGGGTGTTACTTGGTTGATTAAATAAAGAAGAAGAAATGTTGAATTTGAATTTGTTCTCTCTTAAAAGATTAAACTAATTCCCTAAACCATAATCTCTAAATTAAAACTTAAACCCTAAACCTAAACCCTAAACCCTAAACCCCAAACCCTAAACCCTAAACCTTAAGCCCTAAACTCTAAACCCTAAAAAGCTAAATGAATAAACCTAAACTAAATAATATTTAAAAATAAAATAAATAAATAAATAAACCTAAACTAAAATAAAATAAAAACATAAACTAAAACCTAAAGCTAAACCTAAACCTCAACCTAAAAAGATATAAAATAAAAAATATAATCTAAACTAAAATAAAATAAATATAAACCTAAACTAAAAAAAAATAAATAGAAAACCTAAATAAAATAAAAACTAAACCTAAAATAAAAATAAAATAAACCTAAAATAAAAGCTAAATAAAAATTAATCCTAGAAAATAAACCTAAAAATAAATATTAAAAAAAACCTAAACTCTAAACTTAAAAAAAACCTAAACCTAAAATAAAAATAAAATAAATCTAAACCTAAACTAAAATAAGTAAAACGTAACCCTAAACCTAAAATAAATTAATCCTAAACCAAAAAGAAATAAAATAAAATAAACTAAAACTAAACCTTAACCTAAACTAAAAAATAAATGACGATAATCAATTAATTCGGTTAAAAAAATTCTAGAAAGCTTCATGTTATGGAAGAAAGAATGAATATTCTCCAAAGTAGGATGACGTAAAGTGAACATACCAACCAACATAAATTCAAATGGCTTTGTAAGCCTTTCCACAACTACATCAGAACACATTATTGCGGGTACATACCCCGAAAGAAAGTTGAAATAAAGTCGAGAGACTCACTAGCACAATTAGCCTTACCAGCAAGAACATCTTTGAATGATCTCAAAGCCAGCGATGGATTCATGCCAGAAACTCCCATAGAGCTAGAATCCATAGCAGGAGCAGCCATATTGATAGGATTTCCCCATGGGGAAGCAAAAAGTACATCCATAATCAACAGAGTCACATGGTGCGAGCAGCTAAATTTCATCGAGCCCGCCCAATTGGAAGCAACAGTCAGATTTGCCACAAAAAAACCCCAAAGGGGATGCACCTCCAGAAGGGAAACAAAATTTACTAGAGCAACAAAATAGTTGAGGAGAGAGAAATGCTCGAATGAATAGGTTTTTTCTAAAGGATTGAGTATCTTGCTCCCTAAAATTACATCCCATAATTAAATTGGTTTTGTTAAAGGGCGATCCATTACTGATAATGTTCTATTAGCCCAAGAGATGATTTATGATTCGAATGCCAAAGTTTGAGGTGGTAACCTACTTTTTAAGCTTGACATATAAAAAGCCTATGATAATATTGGTTGGGTTTTCCTTTATAAAATTCTAGCTTTATTTGGGTTTTCTAATCAAGTTATTACTTTAATTAAGAATGGGATTGAGAACTCTTGGTTTTTTATTCTTTTTAATGGTGAAGTGAATGGATTTTTCTCCTCTTCTCATGGGTTAAGGCAAGGTGACCTTGTTTCTCCTGCTCTTTCCTTTATTATTATAGAATATCTCTCTAGATGCCTTGAGCATATGTTTAGTAGAATGCCTCACATGTTCTACGAAACCATTGATGGGTTTTCCATTTCTCATCTTAGTTTTTCTAATGATTTCATTATATTTTGTAATGACTCGACTCATTACATTAAAAAATTATGTAAGTTGTTAAATCACTTTGGAAGGGAGAGTGGCTTGAATATTAATCATGATAAAAGTTATCTTATTACTAGCTCTTTTATCTCCTTATCTAAGATCAATGTTATCAGGAATTTTTTAGGATTCTCTCATCAAAATCTCCCTGTCAAATACATGGGGACTACCTTATATAGAGGCATGAAAAGATCTTCTTTATTTGATGAATTTATTCAAAAAAATTAATAAGAAAATCTCTTCTTGTGAATTCCATTTACTCTTCTTTGGTGTTAGAGTTATCCTGATCAAAAGTACCCTTTGCTCTTTGCCTATGTATCTCTGGTCTACTATTGTAGATACTTGTTATATTATTTAAATGATTAATAGACTTTTTAACAAATTTTTTTGGGGGTCTAATAGATCTACCCAAAGATTACATTGGGCAAGCTGGCATAACTATTGTGGTACTAATAATGAAAGTGTTTTGGGTTGCAAAACCTTTGAGGATTCTATTAACTATTTTTCCTATAAATTATGGTGGAACTTTAGAAATAAAGATAGCTAATAGTTGAAGTTTATGCACGCTAAATATTGTCAGGGAAAACACCTCTCTCATTTTTGTTTTCAAATCTGGGGATTCTCCTGCCTGGAGAAAGATTTATAGTATCAAATGGAGTGCTGAGAATTTAATTTCTTGGGGTATCAATTTTGGTTTCCTCTTTTTTGGCAAGGCAACTCGCTTGGTCAGGGATCTACTGATTCCCTTCTTAATACTCATTCTATTATGGTGTTTAAGGTTCATCAGTTACTTATTAATAATAATTGGAATGTGACTTAATTGAATAACCTTGTCCCAAATGTCATCATTGAAAAATTTCTCAAAATTTGCTCCCACCCTAATGAACCAAACCAAATTCTTTTCAAAATCTCTTCTTTTGGAGATTTTATTTCTAAGGAAGTTTGGTAATTTATCAAACTTAAATATCAGGATTCCTTGGTTTTTAACAAAATCTAGAATAATAGTGTCTCCAGTTCATTTTTGGTCTTAACTTGACGCATTCTTAAGCATTATATCCCTGTGGATGCTAGTCATTTAAAAAAGGATTCCACATCCCCTCTAAATGTCACTGATATTATCACATTGAAAGTGTGTATCATGTTTTTGTGGATGGCCCTATTATTGCTAGATTGTGGAACTGGTATGATAATGTTTTTAATACCTTCCATTTTAATGGCTAACTTTCTATTATGCAACTTCTCGAAGCATGTTTCCCTCATACTTCTAAGGGTCATGTTAAATTTGTCTTAGTTGTTACTGTTCCTTGGTATATTTGGATGGATAAAAATGATTCAAAGCACTGTAATAATCCTATGGATTATAATTGTATCATTGCTTGATCCAAATATAAAATTTTGTCCCTTTTAAAGCCAATCTTCTTACTTACTCCAATTTTAAAGGCTACTAGTCTGAGGCCTTGAAATTTGGGATTAACCTTCATACTTGTAACATTTCTTCCAACCAAAAAATTATCCATTGGATAAAACCTAATCATAATTCCATCAAAGTTAACATTGATGGCTTGATCTCTAATGGTTATTATGGTTGTGGTGGGATTTTGAGAGATCATGGTGGTAAGGTAATTTCTGCTTTTCCTGCCCCTTTAGATCCTTGTTCTGTTTTATTTGCTGTACTTAAAGGCATTCATCATGCCATTTCCATTTATTTACAAAGAGGTTTTTCTAAGATTTGGGTTCAAGTTGATGCTCTCCTTCTATGTCTGACTTCCATGGAAATGCTGAAGTGTTTTATTTGGTTAATCATACTAGGAGTCTTCTTGCTAATCTAGATTTTTAAATTTCTTATATCTATAGTGAAGGAAATTCTTGTACTAATTTTCTTGCCAAGTTAGGGGCCAATTCTTCTAATTTTCGAATGTTTTATAATGAAGATCTTCCTTTTTTATTAAGGAGTCTTATTAATCTAGATAAAACTAGGTTGCCTTATCTTAGGAACTTTTAGCTCTTCCTTCCTTCTTTGTGGTTTTTGATTACTCTATGTTGATGGTTTTTTTTTTGTTTTGGATATTTCCACTGCTAGTTTGGATTTGATTTTCTCTTCACCTAAACCTAATTTTGTTCTCTAGTATGAATTCTTCATATTTTTTGGATTGGTTGGGGTTATTTTTCATTCCTTTGGTTTTTTGCTATAGTTTTTGGTTTCTAGTTTGTTTTGTCTCCATTCTTGGCGAAAGTTGGGTTTGCAGTAGGTGGAGGTTTTGTTTACCTATCTTCTGCTTGTTGTGGTTCTCTCTTCCTATTTGCTCCTTGTTATGCTATAATTATGTTGTTTGGGTGATGGGCAGGGTTTTCTCCTTGGCTTTATTGTACTCCTGTGTGGTTTTTCTAGCTTTGGTTATTTAATGGTTGGGTTTTTCTACAGTCAAATTTATTTGGTTTGGGTTTGCGAGTTGGCAGGTTGCTGGTAAAATCTTGATGTGGGTATTATCCTTACTTGGCTTGTGTTGTTCTTTCTGGATTTATTATCTACCTTTGGTTCTGGTTCTCTTTTTTGGTGGTTATTTTATTAGGTTTTTTTTAGGATGGTTGCTTTTGGTTGGATGGCCCATCGCCTACTTATTTCTTACTATTTAGGGTGGTTCTTCCAAGTGCTTTTGGCTGCCACATTTCTCATGAGTTGATCCATTCCCCCTTGCTTCTATTATTTGGGGTATGGGATTCTTCGATTGGGATTGCTCATCGGATAGTGGTTTTTAGTAGAAGTATTTTTATGGCTACAGCTTCTGCTGTTATGATGGGTTGGGTGACTTTGTGAGTTGTTTATTGCTTTGTAGTAGCTTGGAGAACTATTTTTTGTGGCTCTTTTCCCTTATTTTATTTCCTCTTTAGTTGGTTTTGAGAATAGATGTCTCTGGTTTGTTGTATCCTCTGGTTATGGGTTGGTCCTCCTCTTGTATTATTGAGGTTTTGGTTGTGGGTTTTGTTCTTAAGTTGCTGGCGAATGATTCCTGGTTGGCCATTATTTGTCCTTGGGTGATGGTGGTTGTGTTTGGTCACTATTATACTATTTTTTTGTTAGTTGGCTTATTTTTTGTATTGGGCTTCTTATTATTATGTCATTGGCTGCTGTCTCTAGCTTTATAGATTGGATTTTCCTTTCCTTTGATTGGGATTAGTGGATTTTATCTATTTCTATCTCCCTAAGCATCTTCATTGTTTGTGCCTTGATGACTATTATTTTACTTTATACTGATGGTTATGGGATTGATGATTTGGATCTTCTACTATTAAGGTGGTTTGCTTTGAGGCTTTCTTTGCTGGCTATTTGGATTGGCTATTCTTACTAGCTAGGCTAATTGATGGAGTGTTTATTTTGGAATCATTTTCTACTCCTTTGGTGACTTTGCTGGGAAACCGTTGCTTATTTTTCTGTGACTCTCTTCTTCTAGTTTCCTCCTTGGCAGCCTTGTTTCCCACTCTTATTGCTATTAGAATTATTATTAGACTGGGTTTTATTATTATTGGCTCTTTTCCTATCCTTTTGATGGAGGATCCTACCACTTATGTATTTTATTTTTCCTTTGGATTATCTCTGTTTAGTGCTTTTTCTCATATAATGAGGTTTGCTCCAATTGATTTTGTTATCCATTCTTGGTGGTGGCTTTGGTGGTGCTCCTTTAGGTTTGCTGGTATCCTGGTGGATTACCTTTGTATCTGTCATATTGAGTTTGATATCTCTGATTGCTCGGTGTTTGAAGGCTATTTATGCTTTTTGGAGGATTTTATAGGCTGGCGTAATGATTGTCCTTGGAAAAAGTGCTACAAGAGGTATGTTGACAATGATGGCATTGATGATTTCAACTATTTCTCCTTTTGGCTGGCAACACTTTATGTAATTGTAACCCTTCACCTGAAGTTTGGGTGCTTAGATATAGTGTTCCTCCTTGAAATGATTATAATTGAGCCCGAGCCATTTCTTTATCTTATTCATTTTATCTACTCTCACTCTTTGTGCTTGATTAATTACTTGATTAATTGTACTCATCCTTTTAAAAGCATTTTCCAGATCTCTTCTATAGGTTTGGAGACTACTTATGGTGGATCATGCTGGTTTCAAAAGGATCAGATGGAGTTTGTTGCTACTTACATGGATTTTCATTTATTGATTACTATTTTTATTTTCCTTTGCTTGCTTTCCTTAACTATTATAATAGTTAGGGGGCTTATCTCTTTAGGACCTTTTGTAGATCTTTGAGCGTTAGCTTAGAGATTTGCCCCCTCTAAAGACTTTGTAGCTTTTCTTTGTGGTAATAAAATTTTCTTTATTTCCCTAGAAAAACCCTAAACCCTAAACTAACCCTAAACTAACCCTAAACCCTAAGAATGTGTAAAAAAATAAAAAAAATTAAAAAAATAAAAAAAATAGAAAAATAAAAAAATAAAAAAATAAAAAAATAAAAAATTAAAAAATAAAAAATAAAAAAATAAAAAAATAAAATAAAAAAATAAAATAAAAAAAATAAAAAATAAAAAAATAATAAAAAAATAATAAAAATAAAAAAAAATAAAAAAATAAAAAAAACAAAAAAAAACCCTAAGAATGTGTAGAACCTTGACGGCAAGAACATCACCATCAACTAGGCTCAGTGTAAATCTGGTGGTGGAGGCGAAGGTGGAGGTGGCAGTTAAGGCAGTGGTGGTGGGGGATCTAGAGGTGCTAGTTGATATGGAGGTGGTGGTCAGAGAAGTGGTGGTTATGGAGGTGGGATGAGCGGCGGAGGTTATAGCCGTGGTGGTAGCGGACGGAGAGATCGGGGATATGATGGAGGATCCTGCTACTCGAGAGGCTGGGGTGGTTCTGATGGGAACAGGCGAAGAATGGATGATCGATCTACGCTTATGGAGCTGTCTTTCTGAGAAAGTTCAACTTATCTATGGTTTTTGATTTGCTCTATGGGTGCTCATATTTGATCTATGTCGTCACTTGTGTCATAGAAAACTTGGGGTGATACTTGGTTGATGAAGTCGAATAAAATAAATGTTGAATTTAAATTTGTTCTCTCTTAAAAAAAATCTAAAACCCTAAACCCTAAAACAAAACTTAAATCCTAAACCTAAAACCTAAATCTTAAACCCAAAACCCTAAACCCCAAATCCTAAACCCTAAACTCTAAACCCTAAACTAGCTTTAAACCATAAACCATAAACCTTAAACCCTAAAAAGTTAATAACCTAAATCTAAACTAAATAAAACCTAAAAATAAAATAAATAAAAAAACCTAAACCAAAATAAAATAATAAAGTAAAACATAAACTAAAACATAAACCTAAACCTAAACCTCAACTAAAAATAAAATAAAATAAAAAATAAAAACTAAACTAAAATAAAATAAATAAAAACCTAAACTAAACTAAAAATAAAAAACCTAAATAAAATAAAAACAAAACCTAAAATAAAAATAAAATAAACCTAAAATAAAACTAAATAAACACCTAAACCTAGAAATAAACCTAAAATTAAATAATAAATAAACCTAAACCCTAAACTAAAAATAAAACCTAAACTTAAAATAAAAATAAAATAAACCTAAACTCTAAAATAAATAAATGATTTAAGCAAAATAAACTAAACTAAACTAAAATAAAATAAACTAAAACTAAAACTAAACCTTAAAATAAAACCTAAAATAAACTTAAACTAAAATATAAAACCTAAACCTAAAAAAAAATCTTAAACTAAACCTAAAAAACATAAAACCTAAACCTAAAAAATAAAAATAAAACTCAGAAATGGCAGTACCTAAAAATAAACTAAAATAAATAAACTAAACTAAATAAATATAAAAAATAAACCTAAATAAAAATTAAAATTAAAATTAACTCAAATAAATAAAAAATAAACAAAATAAACCAGAACCTAACATTTTACTTAATTTTAAAAAAACCTTAAAACAAATCCTAAAAACTAAAAGTAACCACCTATGACATACCTCTCAATAAACCATAAACCATAAAACCCTAAACCCAAATCTTAAACCTAAAACACAAACCCTAAACCCCAAATGGTAAAAACTACAACCCTAAACACTAAACCCCAAACCTTAAACATTAAACTAACCCTAAACCCGAAACCCTAAAAAAATCTTAAACCGTAAACTAACCCTAATCCCTAAACCCTAAAGTAACTATAAACCCTAAGAATGTGCAGAACCTTGATGGCAGGAACATCACCATCAACTAGGCTCAGTGTAGATCTGGTAGTGGAGGCAAAGGTAGGGGCGGCGATTATCATAGTTTTGTTGGGTGGATCTGGAGGTGCTAGTGGATATGGAGGTGGTGGTCAGAGCAGTGGTGGTTATGGAGGTAGGAGGAGCAATGAAGGTTATAGTTGTTGTGGTGGTGGAGGGAGAGATAGGGAATATGATGGCGGATCCCACTACTCGATAGGCGGGGGTGGTTCTAATGAGAACTAGAGAGAATGAAGACTGGCTGATCCAATCTACTACTTATGGAATTGTGTCTTTCTGATATAGGCGGTTCTACTTATCTAGGGCTTTTCATTTGCTCTATGGGTGCTCATTTTTTATCTATGTTATAACTTGTGTCTTAGAAAACTTGAGGTGCTACTTGGTTGTTGAAATCGAAAAGAAGAAATGTTGAATATGAATTTTTTCTCAATTAAAGAAAACCATAAACCCTAAACCCTAAATCCTAAACTAAAACTTAAACCTTAAACCCTAAACTAACACTAAACCATAACCTAACCCTAAACCTTAAAAATCCTAAACCCTAAAGCCTAAACACTAAATCTTAAACCCTAAACCCTAAACCCAAGACTCTAAACTATAAACCCTAAACCCTAAACCCAAAACCTTAAACCCTAAAACATAAAAACATAAACTTAAACTAAATAAAACCTAAAAATAAAATAAATAAAAAAATGTAAACCTAAATAAATTTAAAAAATAAAATAAAACATAAACATAAACTTAAACCTAAACCTAAACCAAAAAAAATATAAAATATAAAATGAAACTATAATGAAAATAATAATAACCTAAACTAACAAAAAAACAAAAAAACTTAAGAATAAAATACTAAATAAAATAAAAACTAAAAACTAAAGGTAAAATAAAAATAAAATAAACCTAAAATAAAATAAAATAAAAACTAAATAAAAACATAAATCTAAAAAAACCTAAAAATAAAATCCAAAATTAAAAAAAATAAACTTAAATAAACTACAAAAACCTAAACCTAAAATTAAAATAAAATAAACATATAAAATAAACCTAAACCTAAACTAAAATAAACTAAACTAAAATAAATAAAACCTAAATATAAACATAAAATAAACTAATCCTAAACTCAAACTAAATAAAATTAACTAAACTGAAAATAAACCTAAACCTAAACTAAAAGATAAAACCTAAAAATAAACCAAAATAAAAACTAAAACCTAAATTAAAAAATAAAATAAAACCTAAACCTAAACATAAAACTAAAAATAAAACCTAAGCCTAAAGATAAAATAAAAATAAAACTCAACTAAAACTAAACCTAAACCTAAAAATAAACTAAAATTAAAAAACATAAAGAAATAAATAAACCTAAAATAAATAAACTAAACTACATAAAAAATTAACCTAAATAAAAATAAATAAATAAATTAATTAAAAAAATAAAAAATAAACTAAATAAACCTAAACCTACCAGTTTACTTAATTAGAAAAAATCATAAACCCTAAACCCAAGACCATAAACACTAAAACCCTAAACCTAAACCTAAACCACCCTCAATCCCCAACCACAAACCCCAAACCCCAACCTAAACTTAAAGTAACTAAATAAATTTTTAAAAAAAACTTAAACCCTAAAACCTAATAAACCTAAACCTAAACCTAAACCCTAAGAATGGGCATAACCATGATAGAAACAACATCACCATCAACCAGGCTCAGTCTAGATCTAGTGGTGGAGGCGAAGGCGGAAGCAACAGTTACCGCAGTGGCGGTGGGGGATCTAGATGTGTTGGTGGATATGGAGGTGGTGGCCGGAGTAGTGGTGGTTATGGAGGAGGGAGGAGCGATGGAGGTTACAATCGTGGTTGTGGTGGTGGGAGAAATCAGGGATATGATGGTGGATCCTATTACTCGAGAGGCCGGGGTGATTCTGATGGGAACTGGAGAAACTGAAGAATGATCGATCCGATATGCTGCTTATGGAATTTTGTATTTATTGTAGAGAAGATTCTAGTTATCTAGGGTTTTTGATCTACTTTATGTGTTCTCTTGTTTTATCATTATCGTCGCTTGTTTCTTAGAAAGCTTGGTGTGTTACTTCGTTGATGAAATTGAAAAGAAGAAACGTTGAATCTGAATTTGCTCTCTATTAAAATAAAAAAAACTAAAACCCTAAACCCTAAACTAAAACCAAAACCTTAAACCCTAAACCCTAAATCCTAAAAACACTAAACCTTAAACCCTAAACCATAAACCCTAAACTTTAAACCCTAATACCCTTAACCCTAAACCCTAAATCCCAAAACATAAACCCTAAGCTCGAGACCCTATACCCTAAACACTAAAACAAAAAAAAAACTAAACCATAAACCCTAAACTCCAAATCATAAACCTTAACTCTAAACCCTAAACCCTAAACCCCGAAAAGCTAAAAACCTAAACCTAAACTAAATAATACCTAAAAATAAATAAATAAATAAACTTAAACCCAAATAAAATTAAAAAATAAATAAAAACAAAAACTTAAACTATAACCTAAACCCAAACCTAAACCTAAAAAGAAAATAAAATAAAAAATAAAAACTAAACTAAAATAATATAAATAAAAACCTAAACTAAAATAAAAAAAATAAAAAACCTAAATAAAATAAAACAAAACCTAAAATAAAAATTAAATAAACTTAAAAATTGAATAAATATAAACTACAAAAAACCTAAACCTAAAAGATAAACCTAAAAATAAAACTTAAAAATAAATAATAAAAAAAGCCTAAACCCTAAACTAAAAAAAACCTAAACCTAAAATAAAAATAAAATAAACGTAAACCTAAACTAAAATAAACTAAATTAAAAAAAATAAAACCTAAACCTAAACAAAAAATAAACAAAACCTAAACCTAAATTAAATAAGGGAAAATAAACTAAAAATAAACCTAAACCTATACTAGAAAATAAAACTTGAAAATAAACATAAAATACAAATCTAAAACCTAAACCTAAAAAAAAATAAAAACCTAATCTTAAACCTAAAATATAAAATAAAACTTAAACCTAAAAATAAAATAAAATAAAACTAAACTAAAATAAAAACATAAACCTAAACCTAAACCTCATAATTAAATAGAAATAAAAACCTAAACTAAAATAAATAAACTTAACTAAATAAAAATAAAAAATAAACCTAAATAAAAATAAAAATAAATAAATAAACTAAAAAAAATAAAAAATATAGTAAATCTAGTAAATAAACCTAAACCTACCGGTTTACTTAAACCATAAACCCCTTAACCCTGAGCTCAGAACCCAGACCACAGGCCACAGAGTCAAGACCTAGCCTGGGCCAGGCCTAGGCCCTACCCTACTGTGCTGACCCTGCTTGCAGGCCCTTGACTTACTCAGGCTAGGCCCTGATCATAAAACTGGGCCACAGGCCTTGGGCCACTGAGCCATAGCTGATCCAGGCCAGGCCCAAGGCCCAGACCCCAAGGGCCCAAGACCCTACTCTAGGCGTTGGGCCCTCCTGACCTGACAGCCAGGCTGCGCACTGGAGTCCTAGATCCTGAGCCTAAACCCTAGGCCCTAAACTCTACCACTAAATCTAAACTATGATCCCCAAACTGAGCCATAAACACCCTAAACCCTTAACCTGCAGGCTCTAAACCATGAGCTAAACCTTAACCCTGGGCCCCAGGCCCTAAAACCTCCGTGGGCTTAACCCATACTAAACACTAGGCGCTGAAACCACTCCATTCACCAAACTAAAACTCTAAACCTACCAACCTAACCTAAACCTAAAGTAAATAAATAAATTAAAAATAAACTTAAACCCTAAAACTTAATAAACCTAAACCCTAAGAATGGGGAACCTTGATGGTAGGAACATCACATGTGCTCAGTCCCATATCTGGCTGGAGGTGAAGGTAGAGGCGTATTCAATGTGGTGGTGGGTGATCTGGAGGTTCTGGTGGATATGGAGGTGGTGGTCAGAGCAGTGATGGTTATGGAGGCGGGAGGAGCGATGAAGGTTATACTCGTGGTAGTGGAGGAGAGAGAGATCAGGGATATGGTGGTGGATCCTGCTACTGAGGCGGGTTAGTTTGATGGGAGCGGAGAAAGCGAATAATGGCTTTATCGATATAGTGCTTATGGGTGTCTTTCCAATAGAGATGGTTTTAGTTATCTAGGGTTTTGATTTGATCTATGCATCCTCATTTTTTATCTATGTAGTACCTTGTGTCTTAGAAACTTACTGTGTTACTTGGTTGATGAAATCAAAAGAAGAATTGAATCTAAATTTGTTCTCATTAAAAAAAATCTAAAACCCTAAACCCTAAAACAAAACTTAAATCCTAAACCTAAAACCTAAATCTTAAACCCAAAACCCTAAACCCCAAATCCTAAACCCTAAACTCTAAACCCTAAACTAGCTTTAAACCATAAACCATAAACCTTAAACCCTAAAAAGTTAATAACCTAAATCTAAACTAAATAAAACCTAAAAATAAAATAAATAAAAACCTAAACCAAAATAAAATAATAAAGTAAAACATAAACTAAAACCTAAACCTAAACCTAAACCTCAACTAAAAATAAAATAAAAAATAAAAACTAAACTAAAATAAAATAAATAAAAACCTAAACTAAACTAAAAAATAAAAAACCTAAATAAAATAAACACAAAACCTAAAATAAAAATAAAAATAAAATAAACCTAAAATAAAAACTAAATAAACACCTAAACCTAGAAAATAAACCTAAAATTAAATAATAAATAAAACCTAAACCCTAAACTAAAATAAAAACCTAAACTTAAAATAAAAATAAAATAAACCTAAACCTAAACTAAAATAAATAAAGCCTAAATTTAAAGCAAAAATAAACTAAACCTAAACTAAAATAAAATAAACTAAAACTAAAACTAAACCTTAACTCAAAAATAAAACCTAAAAATAAACTTAAACTAAAAATATAAAACCTAAACCTAAAAAAAAAATCTTAAACCTAAACCTAAAAATAACATAAAACCTAAACCTAAAAAATAAAAATAAAACTCAACTAGAAATAACCGTAAACCTAAAAAATAAACTAAAATAAATAAACTAAACTAAATAAATATAAAAAATAAACCTAAATAAAAATTAAAATTAAAATTAACTCAAATAAATAAAAAATAAACAAAATAAACCAGAACCTAACATTTTACTTAATTTTAAAAAAAAACCTTAAAACCTAAATCCTAAACCAAAAACCCTAAACCCTAAAAGTAACCCTAAACCTACAACCCCAAATCCTAAAACCCTAAACCCTAAACCCTAAACCCTAATCCGTAAACCCTAAACCATAAACCATAAACCTTAAACCCTAAACCTTAAAATCTTAAACCCTAAACCCTAAACCCTAAACCTTAAATGGTAAAAACTACAACCCTAAACACTAAACCCCAAACCTTAAACATTAAACTAACCCTAAACCCGAAACCCTAAAAAAATCTTAAACCGTAAACTAACCCTAATCCCTAAACCCTAAAGTAACTATAAACCCTAAGAATGTGCAACCTTGATGGCGGGAACATCACCATCAACTAGGCTCGGTAGATCCTGGTAGTGGAGGCAAAGGTAGAGGCGGCATTATCATAGTTTTGTTGGGTGGATCCGGAGGTGCTAGTGGATATGGAGGTGGTGGTCGCGATGGTGGTTATGGAGGTAGGAGGAGCAATGAAGGTTATAGTTGTTGTGGTGGTGGAGGGAGATAGGGAATATGATGGCGGATCCCACTACTCGATAGGCGGGGGTGGTTCTAATGAGAACTAGAGAGAATGAAGACTGGCTGATCCAATCTACTACTTATGGAATTGTGTCTTTACAGTATAGACGGTTCTACTTATCTAGGGCTTTTCATTTGCTCTATGGGTGCTCATTTTTTATCTATGTTATCGCTTGTGTCTTAGAAAACTTGAGGTGCTACTTGGTTGTTGAAATCGAAAAGAAGAAATGTTGAATATGAATTTTTTCTCAATTAAAGAAAACCATAAACCCTAAACCCTAAATCCTAAACTAAAACTTAAACCTAAACTAACACTAAACCATAACCTAACCCTAAACCTTAAAAATCCTAAACCCTAAAGCCTAAACACTAAATCTTAAACCCTAAACCCTAAACCCAAGACTCTAAACTATAAACCCTAAACCCTAAACCCAAAACCTTAAACCCTAAAACATAAAACATAAACTTAAACTAAATAAAACCTAAAATAAAATAAATAAAAAATGTAAACCTAAATAAATTTAAAAAATAAAATAAAACATAAACATAAACTTAAACCTAAACCAAAAAAAATATAAAATATAAAATGAAACTATAATGAAAATAATAACCTAAACTAACAAAAACAAAAAACTTAAGAATAAAATACTAAATAAAATAAAACTAAAACTAAAAGTAAAATAAAATAAAATAAACCTAATAAAATAAAATAAAACTAAATAAAACATAAATCTAAAAAAAAAAACCTAAAAATAAAATCCAAAATTAAAAAAATAAAACTTAAACCCTAAACTACAAAAAAACCTAAACCTAAAATTAAAATAAAATAAACATATAAAATAAACCTAAACCTAAACTAAAATAAACTAAACTAAAATAAATAAAACCTAAATATAAACATAAAATAAATCCTAAACTCAAACTAAATAAAATTAACTAAACTGAAAATAAACCTAAACCTAAACTAAAAGATAAAACCTAAAAATAAACCAAAAATAAAAAACTAAAACCTAAATTAAAAAAATAAAATAAAAACCTAAACCTAAACATAAAAACTAAAAATAAAACCTAAGCCTAAAAGATAAAATAAAAATAAAACTCAACTAAAAACTAAACCTAAACCTAAAAAATAAACTAAAATTAAAAACATAAACTGAAATAAATAAACCTAAAATAAATAAACTAAACTACATAAAAATAAAAAATTAACCTAAATAAAAATAAATAAATAAATTAATTAAAAAAATTAAAAATAAACTAAATAAACCTAAACCTACCAGTTTACTTAATTAGAAAAAATCATAAACCCTAAACCCAAGACCATAAACACTAAAAAACCCTAAACCCTAAACCCTAAACCCTAACCCTCAATCCTAAACCCTAAACCCCAAACCCTAAACCTAAACTTAAAGTAACTAAATAAATTTTTAAAAAAAACTTAAACCCTAAAACCTAATAAACCTAAACCTAAACCTAAACCCTAAGAATGGGCATAACCATGATAGAAACAACATCACCATCAACCAGCTGATGATCTAGTGGTGGAGGCGGAAGGCGGGCAGCGATTCTGCGATGGCGGTGGGGATCTAGAGGTGTTGGTGGATATGGTGGTGGCGGAGTAGTGGTGGTTATGGAGGAGGGAGGAGCGATGGAGGTTACAATCGTGGTTGTGGTGGTGGGAGAAATCAGGGATATGATGGTGGATCCTATTACCGAGAGTAGGGTGATTCATGAGCTGGAAAGCGAAGAATGATCGATCCGATATGCTTATGGAATTTTGTATTTATTGTAGAAGATTCTAGTTATCTAGGGTTTTGATCTACTTTATGTGTTCTCTTGTTTTATCATTATATTAAACTTGTTTCTTAGAAAGCTTGGTTGATGATGAAATTGAAAGAAGAAAGCGTTGAATCTTTGCTCTCTATTAAAATAAAAAAACTAAAACCCTAAACCCTAAACTAAAACCAAAACCCTAAACCCTAAATCCTAAAACACTAAACCTTAAACCCTAAAAACCATAAACCCAAACTTTAAACCCTAATACCTTAACCCTAAACCCTAAATCCCAAAACATAAACCCTGCTCGAGACCCTATACCCTAAACACTAAAACAAAAAAAAAACTAAACCATAAACCCTAAACTCCAAATCATAAACCTCTAAACCCTAAACCCTAAACCCAAAAATAAAACCTAAACCTAAAATAAATAATACCTAAAATAAATAAATAAATAAACTTAAACCCAAATAAAATTAAAAAATAAATAAAACAAAACTTAAACTATAACCTAAACCCAAACCTAAACCTAAAGAAAATAAAATAAAAATAAAACTAAACTAAAATAATATAAATAAAACCTAAAATAAAAATAAAAAAAAACCTAAATAAAATAAAAAAACCTAAAATAAAATTAAATAAACTTAAAATTGAATAAATATAAACTACAAAACCTAAACCTAAAAGATAAACCTAAAAATAAAACTTAAAATAAATAATAAAAAAGCCTAAACCCTAAACTAAAAAAAAACCTAAACCTAAAATAAAATAAAATAAGTGAACCTAAACTAAAATAAACTAAATTAAAAAAATAAAACCTAAACCTAAACAAAAAACAAAACCTAAACCTAAATTAAATAAGGGAAAATAAACTAAAAATAAACCTAAACCTATACTAGAAAATAAAACTTGAAAATAAACATAAAATACAAATCTAAAACCTAAACCTAAAAAAATAAAATAAAAACCTAATCTTAAACCTAAAAATATAAAATAAAACTTAAACCTAAAAAATAAAATAAAAATAAAACTAAACTAAAATAAAAACATAAACCTAAACCTAAACCTCATAATTAAATGAAATAAAACCTAAACTAAAATAAATAAACTTAACTAAATAAAAATAAAAATAAACCTAAATAAAATAAAATAAATAAATAAACTAAAAAAAAATATATATCTAGTAAATAAACTAACCTCTGGGTTTGCTTAAACCATACTTAACCTCAGTGGCCGGAACCCACTCCTTGCCAAACCCTAAACCTAAATCCAAACCCTAAACTAAACCTTAAACCCTAAACCCCAATAACCCACATGCACCTAACCCACTTGCACCTTAACTAAACTCAACCTAAATCATAAAAATACTAAACCTTAAACCCAGGCCACTACCATAATCCCACCCCAACCCCACCTAAGACCCAAACAGGCCCTAAACATTAACCCTGGCCACTGACTGAGCGCACTGGAGTCCTAAATCCTGAGCCACTAAACCCTCCCTAAATAACTCCTCCACAAACTATAATCTTAAAGCTTAAACCCAAACCACACTAAACCCTTAACCCTAAAGCTTAAACTCTAAACCATAAGCCCTAAACCTTAACCCTAAACCTTAAACCCTAAAACTCTAAACCCTAAAACCGTAAACCTTAACCTTAAATACTAAACACTAAAAGCAGAAACCCTATCACCTTAATTCCTAAACCCCAAACTCTAAACTCTAAACCTTAAACCCTAACCCTAAACCTAAACCTAAAGTAAATAAATAAATTAAAAAATAAACTTAAACCCTAAAACTTAATAAACCTAAACCCTAAGAATGGGCAGAACCTTGATGGTAGGAACATCACCGCCAACTAGGCTCAGTCTATATCTGGCAGTGGAGGTGAAGGTAGAGGCGGCGATTATCAATGTGGTGGTGGGTGATCTGGAGGTTCTGGTGGATATGGAGGTGGTGGTCAGAGCAGTGATGGTTATGGAGGCGGGAGGAGCGATGAAGGTTATACTCGTGGTAGTGGAGGAGAGAGAGATCAGGGATATGGTGGTGGATCCTGCTACTCGAGAGGCTGGGGTCGTTCTGATGGGAACTGGAGAAACTGAATAATGGCCTATCCAATATAGTGCTTATGGAACTGTGTCTTTCCAATAGAGATGGTTTTAGTTATCTAGGGTTTTTGATTTGATCTATGCATCCTCATTTTTTATCTATGTAGTACCTTGTGTCTTAGAAACTTACTGTGTTACTTGGTTGATGAAATCAAAAAGAAGAATTGTTGAATCTAAATTTGTTCTCTATTAAAAAAACCAAAAACCCTAAACTCTAAACTAAAACTGGAACCCTAGACCTAAAACCTAAACCTTAAACCCTAAACCCAAAACCCTAAAAATTCTAAACTCTAAACCCTAAACCCTAAACTCTAAAACCTTAAACCTTAAACCCTAAACCCTAAACCTTGAATGCTAAACCATAAACCCTAAACCCTAAACCCTAAACCCTAAGCCTTAAACCCTAAACCCTAAACTAACCCTAAATACTAAACCTAAACTAAATAATACATAAAATTATAATAAATAAAAAACTTAAAAAAATAAAATAAATAAAATAATAAAATAAAATAAAAACCTAAAAATAAAGCTAAACCTAAACCTAAACCTAAAAAGAAAATAAATGAAAAATAAAAACTAAACTAAAATAAAATAAATAAAAACCTAAACTAAACTAATAAATAAAAAACATACAACAATAACAACAATAACAAGCTTTTTCCCATCACGATTGCTACATGAATCCTTCGTCTCCATTGTACCCTACTATGTGTCAAATTCTCATTTAATTTAATTATACTAATGTCATTTTGTATACATATTAACCATGTATTTTTAGGTCTACCTCTACCTTTGTTAACATAAAGAAAATCTAATGCATCTACTCTCCTAACCGGGTCATTGGATGGCCAATGCTTTATGTGGCCAAACCATCTAAGGAGACTCTCTCTAATCTTATCTGCCAGTGGAGTTACTCTAACTTTTTTCTCGAACATACTCATTTAACATTTTATCTCTAAGAGTAGAGCCACTCATCCACCTGAGCATCTTCATCTCTGCAACACTTAACTTAGTCTCTTGCTTCTTCTTTATTGGCCAACATTCTGCACCATAAATCATTGTAGGTCTTACCACCATCTAATAAAATTTTTCCTTAAGTTTAAGAAGTAATTTTTTATAACACAACATTCCAGATGCATTCCTCCACTTGAACCATCCAACTTGAATTCTACTAATAACATCGCCATCTATTCCACCATCATTTCGAATAATAGAGCCTAAATATCTAAATCGCTCACTCTTTTTAATGACTTATTAACCTAATGTCATAACACTACCACTATAACTTCTACAACTAAAATTACACTCCACATATTCAGTTTTAGATTTACTCAAACAAAAACCTTTAGACTCTAAAGTTGACCTCCATAATTCAAGTTTTTCTTGGACTCCCTCTCTAGTCTTATCAACAATAAGAATGCCATCAGCAAAAAGCATACACCAAGGTACATCTTCTTGTAAATGCCTAGTAAAAACATCCATAACTAAAACAAAAAGATAAGGGTTTAAAGCTGATCCTTGATGTAATCTAACTGCAATAGGAAAAGATTTTATCAATCCTCCTTATGCTTGGACACAAGTAACAGCTCTAGTATACATATCCTTAATGACTTGAATATAACCAATATTAACTCATTTATTTTCTAGAACTATCCAAAGAACATCTCTTGATACTTTATCATAAGCTTTCTCTAAATCAATAAATATCATATATAGATCCTCCTTGCTTTCTCTATACTTCTCCATCAAACCTCTTAACAAATGTATAGCATCAATAGTAGATCTACCTGGCATGAAACCAAACTGATTTTGAGAAACTTTCGTATCACATCATAACCTATGCTCAATTACTCTCTCCCATAATTTTAATGTTTGACACAGTAACTTAACTCCTCTATAATTTACACACTCTTGTGCATCACCTTTATTCTTAAATATAAAAATCAACAAATTCTATCTCCACTCATTTAGTATCTTTTTAGTCTTTATAATAACATTAAAAAGGTTTGTACGCTAAGAAATTACTTGATCTCCTAAACATTTCCACACTTCTATTGGAATATCATTCAGGTCCTACTGTTTTTCACATTTCATTTTCTCTAAGCTTCTCTAACTTCAGATTTACTAGTACGATGATAAAAAAATTCTCTTTTTTCGTTTAAGGTATTAAGGTTGCTAATATTAATCATATTTTTAGATCGTTCATTCAAAAGCTTATCAAAATACCCCATCCACTTATATTCATTATCCTTTTATAAGAAAAGCACTATGATTTTCATCTTTAATACACCTTAGTTGAGCTACATCTTTACTTCTCCTATCTCTTTGGTTAGCTAACTTATACATACATCTTTCATTTTCTTTGATATCAAATCTATTGAATAAATCACTAAAAGCTAAATTTTTTTGCATCATATATTGCTTTCTTAGAATCTCTACATGTCACTTTATATTTTTCCCAATTTTCTAAGTTTTTACATCTAAACCAACTTTTTATAAGATCACTTCTTATTATTTATCTTTTCTTGCACATTCTAACTCCACCACCAACTATTTTTATTAAAAGAAGCTTTTCCTTTTGATTCTCCAAACACATTTTGAGCAACTTGCTTAATTTCACTTACTACTTTTTCCCACATGACATTAGCTTTATTATGAACATCCCAAATCTAAGCTCTTGTAGCTTGCTATTAAAAAAAATTTTATTAGTGCTCTTTAAGTGCCCCCATCTAATCCTAGGATAGTAATTTGATTTTTTTCTCATCTTCCAATCTTTCATCTTAAAATCTAAGACTAATAATCGATGTTGGGTATTTAAACTTTCACTTGGAATGACCATACAATATTTACAATCTAAACGGTCTATTTTTCTTATCAGAAAATAATCAATTTGTGTTTTAGTAGATCCATTTTTATAATTAATAATATGTTCATCTCTTTTCTTAGATAATGTATTAGCAACTATAAAATCATAGGCTAAAGCAAAATCTAATATAGTCCTACCTTCTTCATTAGGCACTCCAAATCTATAACCACCATGAATACTTTTAAAATCTTCGACCACTCTACCAACATGTCCATTTAAATCTCCTCCAATAAATACATTTTCTTCAAGAGGTATCTTTTGTATTAATCCCTTTAATTCATTCCAAAAAATTTCTTTTCAGCCTACATCCAAACCTACTTGAGGAGCATAAACACTTATAATATTGATAATCTTAGTATCAATAATAATGTTTAAAGCTATTATTCTATCTCTGCATCTATTAATATTTATAACATTATCCTTCAAACTTTTATCTATAGTCACACCTACACCATTTCTAATTTTACTTCTACCAAATACCAATGTTTAAAACCTAAACTATAAATCTCCTTTACTTTCGCCCAACCCATTTAGTTTCTTGAACACATAAAATATTTATCTTCCTATGGACAATAATATCTATTAATTCCATTACTTTACCTATAAGTGTACCAATATACCAAGTTTTTAACCTAATATTGGTTTCATGGAATAACTTATTTTCTCGCATCCATCCATAATGTGGGAACCCTTTCTTATTTAACACTTCACCCGAGCGTCGATGCACAGGCCCTTGCACATTTTTAACTATATTAAGGCCATACAGCGCGTCGCTTCCAGGGGACACCCTAGCATAACACAGTGTTTTAAAGGATTCATGTCATGATTAATTCGACAAGTTTTACATAAATAAAATAAAACTAAACAAAAAATAAAAATTAAATAAACCTAAATAAAAATAAAATAAAAACTAAATAGAAACCAAAACTTAAAAAATAGACCTAAAAATAAAACCTAAAAATAAATAAAAAATAAAACCTAAACCGTAAGCCTAAAATAAATAAAATATAATAAACCTAAGCCTACACTAAAAAAAATAAAACCTAAAACTAAACCTAAAATAAACTAAACCTAAACCGTAAATTAAATAAAATAAAACAAAATAAAAATAATGTTAAACCTAAACTAAAAAATAATACCTAAAATAAAAACTTAAAACCTAAACCTAAATAAAAACATAAACCTAAACATAAAAATATAAAATAAAACCTAAACCTAAGAAACAAAATAAAAATAAAACTAAACTAAAAAATAAACATAAACCTAAACCTAAACCAAAATAATAAACTAAAATAAAAAACTAAAATAAAAAACCTAAACTAAAATAAATAAACCTAAAATAAATAAACTAAACTAAATAAAATAAAAAATAAACATAAATAAAAATAAAAATAAAATGGGTAAAACATATAAATAAACTAAATAAACCTAAACCTTTTTTAATTTAAAAACACATTAAACTCTAAACTAAACCTAAATCATAAGCCATACCTTAAACCACAAACCCTTAAACTAACCACCCTAAACCCTCTTACAATAACCTACCCTGCAAAACATAAACCACACCCTAAATAAATAATAAAATAAAATAAATAAATAAACCCTAACCCTACCCTAAACCCTAAACCTAAACTAAACTTTAGGCCTAAACTCTAAACAGGCCTGACCAGACCTAAGACTAAACTCTAAACTCTAAAAAACCTGTTTCAAAACCTCAAACCCTAAAGGACCCCAGGCCTAAACTAACCCAATCTAAGCTGACCCAAAGCCTAAATATCAGAAAACCCTAAACCCTAGCCACACTGCCTGACCCACCACACCCTAAACCCTAAACCTAAACCAATTGACCTTACTCTTCCACTATACCCAACACTAAAATCTCAAATCCTCAACCTAAACTAAATAAAGCCTAATAATAAGATAAATCAAAAAACCTAAATCAAAATAAAAAAATAAATAAAAACCTAAACCAAATCCTAAACCAAAACCTAAAAATAAAAAAAATTTAAATAAACTAAATTAAAATAAATAAAAACTTAAACTAAACTAAAAAATAAAATAAACCTAAGAATAAAAACCTAAATAAAATAAATATTAAACATAAAATAAAAATAAAATAAAGCCTAAATAAAAACCTAAACCTAAAAAAAAACCTAAAAATAAATAAAAAATAAAACCTAATCACTAACTAAAAAAAAACTAAACTTAAACTAAAAATAAAATAACAAAATAAAATTAACCTAAACCTAAAGTAAAATAAACTAAACTAAAATAAGTAAAACCTAAACCTAAACCTAGAATAAAATAAACCAAAACCAAAACCTAAACTAAATAAAATAAAATAAACTAAAATAAACTTAAACCTAAACTAAAAAATAAAACCTAAAAATAAACCTAAAAGTAAAACCTAAAACCTAAATCTAAAAAAATAAAATAAAAACCAAAACCTAAACCTAACAAAAAAAAACTAAACATAAAAAATAAAATACAATTTTAAGTAAAGTAAAAAAATAAGCATAAACCTAAACCTAAACCTAAAAAATAAACTAAAATAAAAAAGCTAAACTAAAATAAATAAACCTAAACTAAATAAACTAAACTAAATAAAAATAAAAATTAAACCTAAATAAAAATAATAATAAAATAAACTTAAATAAATAAAAATTAAACTAAATAAACCTAAACTTATCAGTTTAATTAATTTTTTTTAAAAAAAAATCTTAAACCTCCCCACCTAAACCCTAAACTAAACCACTAAACCCAAACTAAATCCCACCTACACCCCTGACTTTAACCATCCCTAAACTATCCCTACCACCCACCCAACCTAAACCCTAAACCCTAAATCCTAAACTAAATCCTAAAACCTAAATCCTAAAGTAACACTAAACCTGATCTAAAGCTCACACACCTAAACCCAAATAAAACTCCATAAACCCTAAACTAAACCTAAAATCATAAACCCACCCCACCCTACATCCCTATACCCAAACCACCCAGCCTTAAACCTTAAAACCTAAACCGTAAACCCTAAATCCTAACCCTAAATCGTAAACCCTAAACCTAAATCTAAAGTAACTAAATAAATTAAAAAATAAACTTAAACCCTAAAACCTAATAAACCTAAACCGTAAGAATGGGCAGATTCTTGACGGCTAGAACATCACCATCAACCAGGCTCAGTCAAGATCTTGGGTGGAGGCAAAGGCGGTGGTAGCGATTATCACAGTGGTGATGGGGGATCTGGAGGTGCTGGTGGATATGGAGGTGGTGGTTAGAGCACTTATGATTATGGAGGCGGGAGGAGGGACGGAGGTCACAATTATGGTGGTGGTGGAGGGAGAGATCGGGGATATGACGGTGGATCCTACTACTCGAGAGACCGAGGTGGTTCTGATGGGAACTAGAGAAACTGAAGAACGATTGATTTGATTTGCTATTTATGGAACTTTGTATTTATAATAGAGACAATTCAAATTATCTAGGGTTTTTTTATTTGCTCTATGCATGCTCATTTTTTACCTATGTCATCGCTTGTGTCTTAGAAAACCCTAAATCCAAAACCCTAAATCTTAAACTGTAAAACCAACAACCATAAACCCTAAATTCTAAAGCCCAAATCCTAAACACTAAACCCTAAACCCTAAACCCTAAAACCAAAAACCTAAACTTAAACTAAATAAAACCTAAAAATAAAATAAATAAATAAAACCTAAATGTAAATAAAGTAAAAAATAAAATAAAATAATAACCTAAACTAAAACATAATCTTAAACCTAAATCGAAATGTAAAAATAAAATAAAATAAAAAATAAAAACTATACTAAAATAAAATAAATAAAAGCCTAAACTAAAATAAATAATTAAATAAACCTAAAAATAAAAAACCTATATAAAATAAAAATAAAATAAACCCATAAATAAATAAAAAATAAAATCTAAAACCTAAACTAAAAAAACTAAACCTAAACAAACAAAATAAAATAAGCCTAAAATAAACTAAAATAAACTAAAATAAAATAAATAAAACCTAAACCCAAAACTATATAAAATAAAATAAAATAAAAACAAACCTAAACTTAAACTAAAAAATAAAACCTAAAAAAAACCTAAAACGTAAACCCAAAAAAAAATAAAAACCTAAACCTAAATCTAAATAATAAAATAAAAATAAAACTAAACTAAAAAATAAGCATAAACCTAGACCTATACCTAAAAAACAACTAAAATAAATATCCTAGACAAAAATAAATAAACCTAAAATAAATAAGCTAAACTAAATAAAAAAAATTAACTTACATAAAATTAAAAATAAAATCAATGAAAATGAATAAAAATAAACAAAATTAACCTAAACCTACCAGTTTTCTTAGTTTTTTTTAAAAAAACACGAAAACCCTAAACATAAACCCTAAACCCTAAATCCTAAACCCTAAACCCTAAACCCTAAGACTAACCTTAAACCTACAACCCTAAACCTACAATTACTTACCCCAAACCAAGACTATTCCCCATGTCCTAAACCCTAAAAAAAACTGAGCCCTAAACCACACACTAACCCTAACCCTAAACTCCACAAACCACAACCACAAAGCAAACTAACCCACCCTGACCCTAAACCCTAAACGCTAGACCTAAAACCCTAACTCTAAATCTTCAAAACCCTAAACCCTAAAGCCTAAACACTAAACCCTAAACTTTAAACCCTAACCCTAAACCCTAAACCCTAAAACCCTAAACCCTAAACCCTCATCTCTCGTTTTTCTGGTTTTCTGTCCCCTTGTGTTCTAACTCTCCTTGACGTTTTTCTTTTTCTTCTGGGAGTTATATTTTACTTCATTTTTGTGCATGATGAGGACATTTGGTTTTGCGATACTTATCATCCTCGATGTTGTTTTTCTTGGAACTGGACCCCATTCATCATGCCATTTCCTATTTCAGTAAGGTTTCTTTGGTGGGATCTTGTTGTGGGGTGCTTTCTTCCTTTCTTCCTCCCGCTATCGATGTTCTTTGATTTCTCATAGGTTCTGTGACCTTCTTACCCTTAATGGGACTTATGTTGCAATAATTGCTCTAATGGGAGTGACTCTCGATTGCGGGATTATTTACAGGGTTGCTCATTTACGGTGTGAATCATATCTACGCCTTTGTTTATATTGTAATCATCTATTGAGTCTGTGCTGTTACCTTCTTGGATTGGAGTGCCATTTCTGTTTGTGTGGTACTATAGTCTGATGTTACCTGTTGCTGCTTTAAGACTTTGGATGTTTGTGGATTTGGTTATCTGATTAGCTATTTATGGGCAACTATCTTAACCTACTATAATATCCCTTTTAGTGATGTTAGTATTGTGCAGATCACTATGCTTTATCAAGCTTCTAGATCATAAACTATGGTTGGTATACTCTCAATGATTGTTATTTTGGCAATCCTGTGGGGTATTTCTCCAAGGATTGTGGGTTGAATAGGGATATTGTTGCTGCTGTTATAAATGTTCCCTATGTGGTAGTTTTTCTGAGGCTGATTTGGTTCCTTGAGGCTTCTGTCAATCTTGTTGTCTTTGGTTTTGTTTCCCAGGCGCAGCAAGCTTGGATTTTCTCAATGGATCATTATCTTGCATTGGCTGTGATTGTGGGTAATTTTGTATTCACTAATTTTTGGTTTTCTATTTTCCTTGTCCAGCAAGATGCCAACATCTGGATTATTGTTTGTCCTTCGTGGTCTTCTCTCCATTTGTTATGTTGTGAACATGCCTTTTTAAATATCCTATTTTTGTTATCTTTGGAAGGGCATCAATGGTTTATCTTATAAGCATAATGGGATTATTGGCAATCCTATTGGTTATTATTGTCACTATCCTTGGCAGTGTTGGATTATGGTGATTAAGCACCACATTCGATCTAATTTCTCTGATTGTTATTTGCTTGGGGTGGGGTGCTACTCATTATCTATCCTTCCATTTACTTATATATAATTTTGGGTGGCCTCTTGGCTAGCTTGTCGGTCTTATTTGTCTATTTGGGTCTTGGATTAGTGGGTTACGGTTTACCTTGTTGTTGATGTTGTTGATTGCTTGGTGGACTTTGCCTTGAACCCCGGTCTTTTAGTTGCTTATCATGGACTAATGTGATGTCATATCTGCCTTTTCTTTCATCCTCTCTCGATAAACTGCATCTTTTCTTTATATTGGATGGGAGGCATTATGACATGATAGTTGGTTTTGTTGTTTTGATTGTTTCATGTCCGAAATTTCACGGCTTGGTTTATCAGCCACCCTTGTTGGCTCCTTCTATGTTGGTGCAAGATTTACGGGTGCCGTTCGACAAACATTTCTTGCTCTTGATGCTCGATGGTGATGGTTTTGGAGATTTACTGTGTTGCGCCTTCAAGATAACGCTTTTATGGCCTAATATCTACTCTGATTGGGAGGTTTTATGGCCAATCTGTTGTCCTTCCCTGTCTCGAATGTTGTCGTCTTCATTGTTGCTATTTTGGCTATTTTTTGCTTTGGTTATCCATTGTCCTATCTTTTTTGGATTTTATTTTACATTATTGCATTACTTGTTTTACTGTTGGGGTTGGCTCAGTATGCCGTGCTATTTTACAGGTGCTCATCTCACGAATCTGTAATTTGAATTACCGGCTGTTGTCTCTTTTCCTATCTCGGTCCAGTTTAGTTTGTGCAGTTTTTGAGCTGTCTATTCTGAAAGAGTGGTGTTATGGGAAGTTGCTGCCTTTTATTGTCTTGTTCTCTGGGTTATCTGTTGGTGGATTATCGAATTTTGACCCGGTATCTGCCATGGCTGTAGCTCTAAATGTCCTTACTTGTTGTTAGTTTTGGTTGGTTGCGCTTTTTCCGTGTTGAGCTATCGCCTTCCTTTACAATTGTCTTTCTCCAATTACTCATGGACATAAACAAGGGGATCAGAAGTTATCTCTCATTTTTTTGGTGGTGAGTTTATATCGGTTTCACTTGGATATGAGGCTCGCTAAGATGACTAATTCCCCATGTTTATATACTCTCATGTCGATGACTATATTGTCGATATCTTTCTTGAATGAGATAACTTACCATTTAGCTCTTTGCAATTACCTCTCTATTTTAGATATGATTGTGTTTAGGATTACAGGTAATAAAGTTCATAAGACTATCAACAACTGGGTGTTACCTCCTCACAGGTTTGTTGGCTATGATGGCTGTGATGTTTTCACTCCCTTTTGGTATGGTAGTAGCTCATGTGATGTAACCCTTCTAATGAAGTTTGGATGCTCAATTTTGCCTCTGCCCCAATTTGGTGTGATTGAGCCTGAGCCTTCTATATCAACTTTCCTTATTATCGCTCTCAGTTTTTATTGTTTTTATTTATCTCTCTATTTGTATTACTTTACCTACTCTAATCTCCTCTCTAATGTCACTTTGCAGGTGATTCTCCCTTGTTCTCTTGCAGGTTTGCTCCATATTACCAAGCTCTCTTACAACCATCAGAGCATTGGCCTTAATCTTCCTTTCGATTATTATGTTAGCCATTTTGTATCTTTTGATTGCTTTAATGTTTTCTCTTGCTTTTGGATGTACTTAGATGGGGATTTACTCTTTAGGCTGATTGTAGCTCTTTGAGCAATAGATTCAGAGTTTATCCTCTTTAAGGATCTTGTAACCTTTTTTTGTGGCAATAAAATACCCCCGTATAATGGGGTTTCCTTAAAAAAAAAAAAAAAAAAAAACCCTATACCCTAGAACCTTAGAACCCCAAACCCTAAACCCTAAACCCTAAACCCTAAGCAATAAAACTTTAAAACCTAAAAACCTAAACCTTAACTAAATAAAAAATAATAATAAAATAAATAAAAAACCTAAACCTAAATAAAGTAAAAAACTACAATAAAATAAAAACCTAAACCTAAACCTAAAAAATAAAAAATAAATAAAAAATAAATAAAAAAAGCTAAACTAAACTAAAAAAATAAAATAAACCCTAGAATAAAAACCCAAATAAACTAAAAACTAAACCTAAACAAATACCTAAAAATAAAAAAATAAAACTTAAACATAAAAAATTAAAAATTAAAAGTAAACTAAAAAATAAACCTAAACCTAAACCTAAACATGAAAAATAAACTAAAATAAAAAACTTAAACTAAAATAAATAAACTTAAAATAAATAAATTAAACTAAATAAAAATAAAAAATAAACCCAAATAAAAAATTAAACTAAATAAACCCAAACATATCAGATTACTTAATTTTGTTTTTTAAAAAATCTTAAACCATAAACCCTAAATCTTAAGCCCTTAACCCTAAACCCTAAACCATAAACCCTAAAACTAATCCTAAACCCTAAACCATATACCCTAAAAAACACTGAACCCTTAAACTTAAACTAACCTTAAACCCTAAACCTTAAATCCTAAATCCTAAACCTAAACCATATACCCCACCCCACTAACCCCACAAACCCAAGGCAAACCCAGATCCTAAACTCAAATCCTTTCTCCACAGGCTACCCTGACTGAGCCACCCAACATCCTGTAAACCGTCCTGAGCCACAGGTGACCCTACTAACTCTTAAACCTAAACTTTCCACTAGTCTAAACACTAAACCCTGGACCTGACCCTGATCCTGACCCTGATCATGACCCTAAACCCTCTACCATCCAGACCACCCTAAAATATGTAAAGACCTAAACCTAAACTAAATATAATAATAAATATTAAAACCTAAACATAAATAAAATAAATAAAATAAAATAAAATCCTAAACTAAAACTTAAGCCTAAATCTAAAAAAAAAAATTAAAATAAAATAAATAAAAAGATAAACTAAACTAAAAAATATATATAATAAACTTAAAAATAAAAAACCTAAATAAAATAAAAATTAAACGTAAAATAAAAATAAAATAAATCTAAAATAAAATAAAATAAAAACTAAATGAAAATTTAAACCTAAAAAATAAACCTAAAAATAAAACCTAAAAAAAATAATAAAACCTAAACCTTAAACTAGAAAAAAACTTATGCCTAAAATAAAAATAAAATAAAATAAACTAGACTAAAATAAATAAAACCTAAAACTAAACCTAAAATAAACTAAACCTAAACTTAAACCTAAACTAAATAAAATAAAATAAACTAAAAGTAAACCTAAACCTAAACTAAAAAATAAAACCTAAAAATAAACTAGAAATGAAAACCTAAACCTAAAAAAATAAAATTAAAACCTAAACCTAAACTTTAAAAATAAAATAAAATAAAGCTCAACTAAAAAATAAACCTAAAGCTAAAAAATAAACTAAATTAAATAAACTAAACTAAGTAAAATAAAAAATAAACTTAAATAAAAATTAAAATTAAAATAAACCAAAATAAATAAAAATAAACTAAATAAATCTAATTCTACCAATTTACTTAAGTTTTTAAAAAAAACACTAAACCCTAAATCCTAATCCATTAACCCTAAAACCTAAAACTAACCCTAAACCCTAAACCCGAAACCTACAACCATAAACCTATAACCTTAAACCCTAAACCCTAAACCCTAAAACCCTAAACCTTAAACCCTAAACCCTAAAATCCTAAACCCTAAGCTTTAAACCCTAAAACCTTAAACCTTAAACACTAAACCCTAAACCCTAAATCATAAAACATACAGCCCTAAACCCTAAATCCCAAACCATAAATGCTAAACTAATCCTAAACCCTAAACTCTAAACTAACCATAAACCAGAAACCTTAAACTAACCCTAAACCATAAGAATGGGCAGAACCTTGATGGTAGGAACATCACCGCCAACTAGGCTCAGTCTAGATCTGGCGGTGGAGGTGATGGCGAAGGTGGTGGTTATCGTAGTGCTGGTGGGGGATCTGGAGGTGATAGTGGATATGGAGGTGGTGGTTGAAATAGTGGTGGTTATGGAGGCAGGAGGAGAGATGGAGGTTACAACCGTGGTGGTGACAGAGGGCGAGATTGGGGATATGATGGCGGATCCCGCTACTTAAGAGGTGGGGGTGGTTATAATGTGAACTTAGGGTTTTTGATTTTCTCTATGGGTGCTCATTTTTTACCAATGTCATCGCTTGTGTCTTAGAAAACTTGGGGTGCTACTTAGTTGAAGAAATCAAAAAGAAGAAATATTGAATCTGAATTTGTTCTCTGTTAAAACAAAACCTTAAATCCTAAATTAAAACCTAGTCCTTAAAACTAAAACCTAAACCTTATAAACCCTAAACCCCAAACCCTAAACCCTAAACCCAAATCTGTAAACTAACCCTAAACCCTGAAAAGATAAAAACCTAAACCTAAAGTAAATAAAACTTAAAAATAAAATAAATAAAAAAACCTAAACCAAAATTAAAAAAATAAACTAAAATAAAAACAGAAACTAAAGCCTAAACCTAGAAAGAAAAGGAAATAAAAAATAAAAACTAAACTAAAATAAAATATATAAAAACCTAAACTAAATTAAAAAATTAAAAACCTAAATAACATAAAAACTAAAATAAAAATAATAATAAAATAATCTTAAAATAAAATAAAAACCTAAAACTAAACTTAAGAAAATTTAAATCAAAACCTAAACCTAAACCTAAAAAATAAAATAAAAATAAAACTCAACTAAAAATAAACCTAAACTAAAAAAATAAACGTAAATAAAAAAACTTAAACTAAACTAAATAAAAGTAAAAAAGAAACCTAAATAAAATAAAAAATAAACCTAAATAAAAATAAAAAATAAGCTTGAATAAATTTAAAAAATAAAATGAACTCAAACAAATAAAAAATAAACTAAATAAACTAAAAACCTATTGATTTACTTTATTTAAAAAAACAATAAACCCTAAACTCTAAATCCTAAACCCTAAACCCTAAACCCTAAACTCTAAAGCCTAAAACTATCCCTAAACTTTAAACCTTAAATCGATAACCCTAAACCTACAACCTAGCACCTAAATCTAAATAAACTCCACACCCTAAACCATAAACTATAAACTAAACCCAAACCACTAAATCCTAAACTTAAACCTAAACACTAAACCCCACCCTAAACCCTCCCTAAATCCTAAACTGCCCTAAACCCTAAACTCTAAACCCACCCTAAACCACACCCTAAAACCATAAACTTATACCCAAAACCATATAACCCTAAATCATAAACCATAAACTTTAAAACCTACAATCCTAAACCCTAAACCCTAAACCCTAAACTCTAAACTAACCCTAAACCATAACCCTTAATCCAAAACACTAAATCTTGAATAAGGATGTCATTAGGAATAGATCTAAAGAATGACCTAATCCTAGCATAGTTATGGTAGCTAAAGAAAATGCTTCAAAAGACTTTCCCTTGACTATTAAAGATTTGAATACCCTAAACCCTAACCCTAAATCTTAAAATATTACCATATTTTGGTGTTTATTTTTAGTTCATGTGTTTGTGTGTGTGTGTATATGGGGGACAACATGTAGATCTGAGGATGTACTTATCAAGGTGATCAGGTACGACATCAAGGAATATTGTACTATCTTGAAAAATAGAAATGACTATCCTACGATGGACCTAATCACCTAATAAGGACTCTTAAGGCATGATGGTCTTTGAATGTACCATAGATTTTCCACTACTTTACATGGATAAATAAACTAGGGTTTATTTAAATTGGGTTCTAAGGTTTCCTTTGGGGGAAAAGCCCCCATATTTAATTATGTCATAAGGAAGGTGAATTCCTTAGGAATATTCTTGACTAAAGTAGAAAATTATTGTCTCCAAATAAATCAAAGATAGGACAATCAATAAATTAGTTATATTTGGAAGAATAAATGGGATAGATTAAAAGGAAAGACTTATTATTGAAGCCAAGGGGAGATGACTAGGGGATGCTCATGATATTAGGAAACTTAGTGACCATCCCAAACTATCTTATGGTTGGGCTTTATATGTTTGAAATTCAGGGAAATTATATGTTTGAGTTGAAATTTTATTAGAAATCTAGGACTTATAATTTCACAATACAAGATTATGAAAATTCCTAAGAGGTGAGGATTTATGCTTGTAGCCACAAAGGGAAACAGTAATGTCAGATACTAAGTCTAGGGAGCTTTAGGGAGGGCCAAAGCATGTCCTAAATCTAAGGTGAAAGTGGGTATGTTGATTACCTCCACAAGAGAGAGTAAATCACCCAACTACTGGACTTATAATTGCTAGGAGTGGAAACCAGCTAACTCCTATGATTTAAAACCATGTGGTCAAGCAATTTGTTTTTGCAAGATGGCTACGTTGTTATAATTTAGAAAAAAAACTATAGTCCTTAAAACCACTCTCTAAGAGACTAGAGCATGAGTAGTATTAATAATTACCTAGTCTAATGCAAATTTTATCAAATTTTACTTGATTTTGACTCTTTATTTTTGACACAGGCCATAGGAGTTTATGTTCCAAAATGCATGGTGAAGTTGATTATGGACTAATCAAAAGAGAAAGAGGTGTCTTTCCATTATAGGCTCTCAAAGGTTAAGCCTTTTACTATCTTGCAAAGATGGAAATCCTCTCTTAGCAAGAGTGAAATAAATTGATATGCATGATATTAAGCATTCAACATCCAGCTAAGGGGTTGCTAAATATTTTATTATATTGATTTAATGCCTATGCTTTATGTGAGGTTATGAGTTTTTTTAAAAGTTTAGTTATGAGTTGTAGTTGGGTAAAAAATTTATTATTATTCTAAGAGCCTAATCGCATCCAGGCCATACAATAATCACCAATCATAAATAAACTATGAAGAGACATGCTTTTTCTAGTGCATAAGATAAAGAAAATATCAAACAATTTTATAAAGCTAATGCAAAATAATAAGAGGCCAGTGCAGTCGGGTACCACCCTGCAACTTGAAAAAGAAATGGGTAGCCGAGCTCTACCCTTATACATCCCGGTATATGAAAGAATAACTATAAGTTACAAAATGATAAGTGTTATGGGGATCTTAAAGTCTTCATGCTCCCTCTATTTTTTCATTTGATTTGCTTCATTTGATTTGGTAGGCTTCTAGGCATCACATGGAACCCCAGGATTAAACCTTCTGGCTAATGTTCATTTTTAGCCCCAATAACACTTAGCCAAATTCCTAATGCACAATTACATTAAAAGAATGAAAAAGTAAATCTAACTACACCTACAAAATAAGTGTTAGCTAATCACACTATACAACCCAAGCAGTTATATGAATAATTTGGGCTTAGCACCCTACACATGGGTAACTAAGTCAACCTATCCTAATGTTGATTATGCTTATTGGTTAAGCAACCCACAAAAGAGAGCATTTAAATTTATTTTGACACCGCTTAAGCATAATCTCTTATAGAAAATATTATTAGGCTAACCACAGCCTAACATCTAGTCTATGAAACATACACCCTAACATCTAGTCTACAACAGTACATCACAAAATAAGCATACATCAAATCATACACTGACCTAACATAAAACTACAAGTGGTGACTTAATATAATGTGTATATATTAATGTTTGTGTGGTATGTCCTAGCTAGGCTTTAGATTTATGATTTTCTAAGTGTGAAAGACATTTAATTAGAAAGGGTGGTTTCACTTTAAATGATTTAATTAGTTTTTGAATTTTACTTAAGGCTTTCTTTTGTTTCATTTGACCTACACAAAATAACTAAGTGTTATGAAGAGAAAGAAAGAGAGGATCACTCTCTTTTATCCCTACCTTAAGTCACATCTAAATCAAATTAATTAATCAATTCCCTTTATTGAATGGTTTATTATATGTTTTGATTAGTCCTAAGTTTAGGTTCACTTTAAATAAACTCATTCAATAAGAAAGGCATCTTAAGGTTAGTTGGAATGAATTAATAGCACATAACAAATGTTTGTTCATTTCTTTGCATCATGTATATCATGAATATGATTAAATCATAAGCATAGTTATACATGAAATTTGTATCTTAGCACACTTGAATTATGAATGTGAGTAAATATATTTGGAATTAATAATTCATTTGGTTGAATTATTTTGTCATATTGATTCAAAGCTCTATCTAAGTTCTTATGCAAAAGCATAAGGAAAGAACCTTAAATCACATGACTAATCAACTCAGCCAAATAAACAAAGTATGAATTCATATCTTTTTAATAGAAAATTAGGGTTTTCATTCATTAGCTAAGTACACATCCACATGTATAAAAGTTTTAAGCGAGTACGTCTCCATTGTTCTACACCAAGGGAATAAGGTAGGAACCTCAATGGGGCTACTTAAATCCGTGCATCCCTAGAATGTCCAGACTAATATACCACTATCCTTAGATACATGTGGATGTATAAACAACTACAAGAATAAAAAGCCATGAAAAAATTGTATTTTGATTGATTTATTTATTTTGTGTAAATGAATTAAAGTTCAATCTAGATTCTAATGTCCAAATGCATAAGAATGAAATCAAACAGGTGCTAGATTCTATATATAAATGAAGGAATGATTGTTTTTTAAAAATATCAATTGAGTTTGGGTTGATTTGAATTTGGTTAAGGCTAAGTCCATAGAAAAATCAAAAGGATTAGGAAAGGATTTGGATTTTTAAGTTAATCATGGATTTTAATCATTTAGAGTGGGATTGGATTTATGATCTTGGATTTGAATTTGTGGTTTGGTTTGGAAGAAGGAAGCAAGGATTGGGTTTAAGGCTATAGGGTAGGCTAGTCTTCTTAAATCCCTAAGGCATAACCTATTCCTATGACTAACCCTTCTAAGTCTCTAGGATTAGGTTATGTTCACCTAATCAGTAGAAGTATCATAAGACAAAGGAACTCTTAATGTCTACAATAGTCCTAAATCTATAATGTGGAAGTTGAGAGCTCACTCCAAAAGTGAGGTCAACACATATATTATAATATGTTTGAGCATGTAGTGTTGTTTTTTGGATGTTATAAGATGTATTGAAATGTTTTAGTATATTATGGTATTGTGCCTTATAGACTATATTAATATAAATCTTAAAAATATTGATTTAATAAATCAAATGATCAAATTTGTTAAATTTGAAGTGGGAATTAGGTTGTAGTACCATAGCTGTGCTATGCCACTAGTAGTCTAAAAAGAAAATTTTTATGTTTAAAATTAATATTATATTATGTAGCATAGTATAGCATCATGTATCATAATATATTATTTAGCGCATTTTAAATTCTTTTAGTACTTTACAATCATGCAATGAAGCCTACACTAGAATTATTTTTGAAAATGTTGATTTAGACTTTTAAATGGTGGAATTTGGCCAAATTCAAAATAGGTATAGCATGGCATCATAATATATTGTTTCAATTTAAAATATGTAAGTGATATAACTAAAATATATAGTTTTTGATTGTTTAGAATAATTTTATGATTTTTTATTTTAAGCAATCCCTTATGATGTGCAATATAATATAATATAATATGTTATAGTGTATTATAATATAGGATGCCATAACATAGTGTAACATCATGCATTATAGGATACTATTGTGTATTACTACTTATTATTTAGCATATTTTAGTTTGTTATAGTATGATGTAGTAGAGTTTGTACTGGTATAATTTATAAAAATATTGATTTATAAGTTGAGATAATGGGATTTGGCTAAATTTAAAGTAAGCTTTAGGGAACATCATTGGGGGTCTGCTATGGTGTGTCATTTAATCAAAAGAATGGAATTTTGCATCCAAAATATTTTTTCATTTTTCAACCAAATTTTATTAATTTTTTGCTTAAAGTGATTCATTTTAAGGTGTACTGTAAGACAATATATTATATGAAAGCATATTAAAATATAATGTACATAAAAATATAACTTTATATATATATGAATGTGTTAGTGTGTTACTAAATTTTTTGTACATTTTAGTAGGTTTTACTTTTGTTATAATACGTTGGGTCAAAACTCACAAAAATGTTAATTTGAAGGTTGAGATGGAAGAATTTGGCAAAATCACGGCACACACCAAGAAGCGACACCAAAATTATGCTATTTTGTACCATTTCTAATAGGAAAATAACAATTTTATATCCAAAATGAACATTATTCATATTTTTGTTATTTTCTCCTTTTAAGTGATTCTAATGAGGTGTATTATTATAAAATATATTATATTATACCAAATTATAATATAACATCATATATTATAATATAACATTGCGTGTTAATTCACACTATAATATGTTTAGCATGATATTGTATAGTTAGTTTGAGCTTGCACCATCACAAATCATAAAATGTTGATTACAATGTTAAGATGATGTAATTTGACCCACTACTTTGTTAGGCTTTTGGTTGAAGTATTAAAGGTGTGCATAAGAGAAGAAATAGGATTTGTTGAGAATTCATATCAAGGGCATGGTGGGAGATCCGCTAGGGGATCACACATGCATTCGCCATGACATGTGAGTGGTCTATGTCGAGGGCATAGAAGAAGAAAATCTACTGGGGATAAAGTTTGAATTTTATTTGATTATATGATTAATAGAAAGAAGATCCCCTGGGGATAGGAATCTATAATCCACCAGGGATTAAATTCAAATAAACTTTAATTTGTTTTATTTTAATTGATGTGGAGGCATATCTATTAGAGATATGGACTCGAGTCTGCTTGGGATCGAGAATATAACCCTTCCACTTGGGAAGCAGGTTCGGGCTATCTATTGGGGATTAGGATTTGAGTTTGATTTCATCAATTTTTTTGGGGATGTATCCACTGGGAATAAGAGTTTGGTTGGATTTCTTTCAATTAGATTCTATTTGGGGAGTAGTTTTAATTTTGCTCCACTAGGGAAGTTGGTTCTGAATTTGATTTGTTTGCTTGACTTATTTATATATGATTTGGGGGATCCACTAGGGAGAAGGGTGTGATTTAACTCCACTAAGAAAAATTAGGTTAATTTAATCTGTGTTAATGTGTGGACCCTGTCGGTGTATAATGGACCCACTGAGAAGAAGATTTATCGGCCTTGACCTACCTCAGGTTTACAAATCCAAAGGGATAGTTTATCGATTGCTGGGTAGTGCTAGCCAACCTAAGGGGTTGCCTTTCGGTATGCAACGGTTGTGCTACGAAAAAGGCATAGCATACTTACACCTTCTAAAGCGAGGAACAATTACTAGGGTGACCTATTGGATGCACAATAAATTGAACCTAACCTAGGGCGAATACTAAGTGATTACTGCTGGGGACTTATGTCAACCCAAAAGTAGTCAGGAATATTTTTATCTAAATTCCATGTGATTTAATATGGTTTGTTTGGTTTAGTTTGATTTTGAATTGAGGGCATATCCACTGGGGATGTGAGCTTGGTCAAATTTGATAGATTTAATTTATGGACCATGTCAGTGTGCGATGGACCAACTGAGAAGGGGATATATCAACTTGACTTATCTCAGATGTACAAATACAAAGGGATAGTCTACTGGTCATGAGGTAGAGCTAGCCAACCTAAGGGGTTGCCTTTTGGTGTACAATGGTTGTGCCAGAAAGAAGGTGTAGCATACTTTCATCTTGTAAAGTAGGGAATAACCGCTGGGGTGACCTATTGGTAGCATAACATATCAAACCTGACTTAGGGGCGACTATTGAGTGAATGTTGTTGGGGACTTATATCAACTTAAGAGTAGTCAGGAAATTTCTATAGGGAGTTTTATAGGCTTTGCTCTAAAGATAGGATGTCTACTTGGGAAAAGGTACCACTAGGGGTGTCCTCCTAATCCAACAAATGAATATATTTTTTGTTTATATGTTTACGTGGACCCTATTGGTGTGCGAGGGACCACATTATGAAGGGGTTATGTAGGCATTGACCTATCTCAGATTTATTGGGCTAAGGGAGAATTTACACATCCACAGGATGGATTCTCCAACCACAAAGGTGGTTACTATGAATGCAGAACTGCCTAATTTGATAGTAACCCGGGTAGTGTCTAAATGGGGTCGCAAAGGACATGATCCAAATATAGTTCCCATAGGGGAGGTGCTACTTGGGGCGTTATCTCAAGCCCTAGAAAAGAAAGCCTATAGGTGTACGGTGGCCAACGGAAGGAGAAAGCATAACAGACTTACATCTACCATGAGTGGTGTATCCTAAGGTGCGAGAACCAACCAACTTAAGGTGTATCCATCAGAATGAGTGGTGTTTCTATCAGCATAGTGGGAACCAACTAACCTAAGGTGCCCAACAATGTCTAATGATCAATCTGGAAAGAAAGCATGTAGGCTTACAACTTTCCAAGTGGAACTGATCATCAGGAAAGTCTATCATCGATGGGATAAATGTTATCTATCCTAGAGAACCTACTAAGCGGGGAGCCATGAGGAAGGATTGGACCCATACTTAAAGCAGTCAGAGGGATGGAGCCACTAGGGGACTTATCCTAAACCTCAAATATATTTGACCAAATCAGTGCACGAAGGCTAATTCAAGAAGAGAACATAGTAGATTCATATTCTCTTAAACGAAGCCAATATGAGGTAGCTTTCCTGCCATGCATTAAGGCCTACCAAACTAACAAGGTGCTCGTCAGTGTGAAATGACCAAGTAAGGAAGGAAAGTATAGTAGACTTACATCCTCCAAAACAAGAAGACACACACTAAAAGGTAGCAGCCCACTTAGAGCAGCTACTAAGTGAGTACCGCTGGGGGCATTAACATAACTCAGAGTTGCTTGAGACAAAATATATTTGTTTATTTTATATGTTTATGTTGTGTCGATGAGGTATAGGATGCCGCTCAGGTTCCTTACACCTACCCTAAATACATCATGGCAGATTTGCAAATAAAAATACTTTCAACATGGAAGAGATTAAATTCGAAATGAAATTTTCATTGATGATAATTATTTTCAAATATGATTTATAATATTTCTTTAAGCAGAGCTTATTGATTGGAAGCATTGAGCACTCTTTCATATGATTAATAAGCTGATAAGATCTTCTTTGGTAGGCCTTCTATATGGAAAAAGGGCCTTCCCAAGTGTGTTCAAACTTGCCTCCCATCTTACGATGGGCAACAATCGATCTCCTTAGAACTATAATAAGCTCTGTTACTTGAAAATCTGTAGTATGAACCAACTTATTTTGAGCTTGAATCATTACCAACCTGTTTTGGCATGCTTACAGGCCTCTCTCCACCAATCCTTTGAGCTCTTCTAACCATAACTTGGCATTCTACTCTGTTGTGATCTTACTACCCACAACTATCCTTTGTGATGGGAGTTGGACTTATAATGGTAAAATGACTTTGGATTTATAAACTAAGGAGAAAAGAGTAGACTGAGTTAGAGTTCTATTTATGGTGCGGTAGGCCCACATGGCTTCAACTAACTGATCATGCCATTGTCACTTGTTATTGTTAGGTGTCTTATTTTATATTTAGATGAGAGTTTTGTTGAAGGCTTAGGCTAAGCCATTTTTCCTTGCATATTTGATGGTAGAATAACCCCAATATATGTTATGTCGATGATCAAAGTTGTTGACCTCATTGTTAAGCTCTCTCCTACGCTCTTATTGATGACACCCTGTACCGCCGATACTTTGATCAAATGTGGTTACGTTGTCAAGACAAACATGAAGCCCATGGAATTATAATTGAGCTACACTCAAGTCTATGTGAAGCACATTAATCTGATCCAAAGATGAAGATGAAGATCAAGCGACTTGGATACTACTTGCCTTCGATGATTACAGACTGCATGGATGTAGCTAGAAGATGCCATCAGTGTTAGGTACACGATGTGGTCTTCCACCAACCTCCCAACATTCTACACTTACATTGGCCTCATGGCCATTTGAGTGTTGGGGTACCGACATTATGGATCTGATTAATCCTCTTTCTTCTAAGGGGCATCGATTCATCTTAGCTGCCACCGACTACTTTTCCAAGTGGGCGAAAGTCATCCCACTCAGAGGGGTCACAGCTCAACATGTGCTTCATTTTTCAGGAACCATATCATTTATAGGTTTGGGATGCCTCGATAAATTATATCAAATAATGGTACTGCATTCAAAAGCATGAAGATCAATAGCTTCGCTAGAAGACATGGTACAGATAGGAGATACTCCACCATCTACTATCCTAGTGGAAATGGCTTGTGGGTCTACCATACCATATACCAAACTCCAACTCAGTCTACCCTATTTTCTTTAGTGTATGGGTCTGAAGTTGTTCTACATTTAGAAGTTCAACTCCCGTCACTAAGGATAGCATTGGGTAGCAAGATCATTACAGACCAGAATGTAAAATTACAGTTAGAAGAGCTCGATGGTTTGGAGGAGAGTCGCCTATAGGCATGCCAAAACATTGAGTTGTATAAAAGCCAAAATGGTTCAAGCTCACAATAAGCTGGTCTTCCCTATGTCTTTTCGAGTAGGAGAACTTGTGTTAGTTCTCAGGAGACCAATTGTTTCCCGTTGAAAGAAGGGAGGCAAGTTTGAACCCACTTGGGAAGGCCCCTATGCCATAGAGATGGCCTACTGAAGAGGATCTTATCATCTTATTGATTGTAAAGGGGAACACCCAATGCTTCCAATTAATGGGCTCTATCTAAAGAATAATTACCCTTGAAACAAATCATGTTTGAAAATAATTATTAATAAAAAGAATAAAATTTTATTCCATTCATCAAATCTTCTCTTCTTTCGAAGCGTTGTTTGCTTGTCTTGCGAATCCGCCGTGACCTGTCTGGGTAGGTGTAAGAGTCCCCCAGTGGCATCATATCCCTCTTTCACAACACACTCAATTTTTTGATGTTATTACAATAGGTGTAAGAGATCCTGAGAGGCATCCTATTTCGATTAGCACAACTAAGATAGGTGTGAGAGAACCCAAGCGGCATATTTTCTTAGTGGGAATTTTTTTGCCATCTATGACACCATTTTATCAATCGCCTAGTGTGTTTAAGGTAGGTGTAAGAGTCCCCCAGAGGCATCCTATTCCTGTTGACACATGCACAAAAACAAACACAACTGCCTCGAGCTATTTTGATGTGGGAGCAAGCCCCTTATGGAAATCACTCATTAGCTGCTTTAAGTCAGGTTTACATGTTGCCTCACTAGTATGTCACTCTAGTGGTCATTTGTTTAGAAGATGTGAGTCCCTATGCTTTCTCCTTAACTTGACCATTGCAAAACAATAAGTACCTTGTTAGTGTGATAAGCTTCACTGCCTTGCCAGTAAGCTACCTCATGTTGACTTTATTTAAGAAGATGTGAGTCCCCATGCTTTCTTCTTGAACTAATCATCATGACCTAACTAGGCCGAGTATGTTTGAGGTTAGGATAAGTCCCCAGAGGCTCCTTTCCTCTTTACTATGTTTGATTCGATATAAGTTCCCAAATGGCATTCACTCAGTAGTCACCCAAGGCAAATAACACTTATCAAGCCGAAGATAAACTATCCTAGCAATCAGTTCTGCTATGGGAGGATGTGAGTCCCCGAGCTTTTTTCCTATGTTGATTGTTGCAAACCGATGGGCACCTTAGGTTGGTTGATGTTCACTATGCTGATAGTGACTCACCTAGTAGATACACCACTCTTGGCAAATATGAGTCCCCGCACTTTCTCCTTGAGTTCAACATTGAATACCTATTGAATATATGACTAGCCAGGTCATCTTCTTCAGGTTTTGGATTAAGCCCTTAGCAACCCCATCCCCTACAGGCACTCTATTTGGATCACGTCCTTTGCGACCCCATTTAGACACTACCCTAGTTACTTTTGGATTGGACAGTCCCCCTTTCCTAGTAACCACCCCTGTGGTTGGAGAATTTGTTCAATGAATGCATAAATTCTCCCTTAGTTCAATAAATCTAAGATAAGTCTAGGTTGATATAAGCTCCTTCTCAGTTTTAACCCTCGCAAACTAATAGATTCCATGATAAAATAAACTGAACAAAACAAACAAAAATATTTTCTTGTGGATTAGGAATTCGAGCTCCCAAAGGGCCCCCTCTTCCCAAGCAGGCATCCTATCTTTAGGGCAGTGTTAGCAGAACTCCTTATAAGAATTGTCTGACTACCTGAGTTGAGATAAGTCCCTGGGTCGACACTCACTTCGTAGTTGCCCTTAGGTTAGGTTCAATCTATTTTACCATAAGCAGGTTACCCCGACAATCATTATGCTTTGAATGGTGTAAGACAATGACGCATTCTTTCTACTATGATAGTCGGAAATCGACGGGAAGCCTTAGGTCGGGTTCGATTGGTTACCCAAAGCAACAAATCACTCCAGTGGTCATTTTGTAGTGGAAGGTGTGAGTCCCCAAGCTTTCTTCCCTTCAATTGATCATTTCAAATTGAGAGGTACTCCTTTGGTCGGATAGTTCTCCCATCGGCTGGGAAGCTACTCCCTTTGGTTTAATAAATCTGAGATAGGTTCAGGCTGTTATGAGCCCCTTCTCAGTGTGATCCATCGCAAACCAATGAAATCCATAAAAATGAACAAATATAAAAATGAAATTAATCTTAACTATCTTTGAGTTGATCTAAGCTCCCCAGAGGCATTCACTCAATAGTCAACCCTATGTTGGGTTCAATCTATTATCTTGTCAATAGATTACTCTGACAACTGGTCTCTACTTTGGAGGATGTAAGTCTACTACACTTTCTTCCTAGTATAGTTGTTGCATACCAAAAGGCATCCCTTCGGTTGGCTAGTCCTACTATATGTTTTAAAGAATACCCCTTTAGATTAGTAAATCTGAGTTCGGTCTAGGCCTCCATGGCTCCTACTTACTGCAATCCATCGTAATCCAACAAGATCTATCTCAAAATCCAAACCAACAAAAATTGAAACAAATTTAACCCTCTTCCCTAGTGGAAATTTCTCCTCAGTGAGACCTAAACCAAATCAAACCTCTCATCCCCTTTGTGGAAGAATTGAACCTACTTCCCTAGTGGAAGGTTCACACTCTATCCCTTAATGGATTCCTTCCCTCTCTCTTATGTCCTTGGACAAAAGCAGAGCCACATTACACTAAGCTCTGGATTCCTTCTACACCTTGGGTTAGGAATAGATTTTTTCTGTTAGTGCTTATGATCTTTTGGTGTTGTTGATCAATTCAATCAACACCAATACATGCAGTGTTCCTTGTTAGTCACACCACACTTTTTGGGTGCCATATGTTGACCTCAATTTTATAACGAGCTCTCAACTCCTCTATCTTAGCTTAAGACTTCTCTTAAACTTTAGGAGTTCCTTAGTATTAAGGCACATCTAGTGATTAGGTGGACACTCTTCCTAGCCCTAGAGACTTAGAAGAGTTACTCATAGGAATAGGTCAGGCTTTAGGGGTGTTAGGAAAATAAGCCTATTCTTAGCTTGAACCATTTCTCACCATCCTTTCTTCAAGTCAAATCGCAAATCAATCTTATTTGATTTTCTCCAAACTCAAATCAATGGCACATGATTGAAATCTATGATTGAAACCCATGAATGAAATTCCTAAGTCCAAATATTTCTAAAGTCCTTAATCTTCTTTTAAAGACATAGTCTAATTCATGATCAAACCAATTCAAACTCATGAGATTTTCTCATAACTCATTTATATTCTCATTTATATCACATATAAAAATGAAATATAAATATAAATCAATCAAATCAATTCCAAAAATTAAATTCCAAATTTAAATTCCTTCTTAATTCCTTAATTTCTCTCTTAAGGACTTAGCCTAAACCACAATTAAATCAAATCAAACTCAAGGGATTTTCTCATAAATTATTTATATTATCATTTATATTCACATATATAAATGAAATATAAATACAAATCAGTCAAATCAAATCCAAAAATTAAATTCTAAATTTAAAATCTTCCTTAAGTCCTTAATTTTCCTCTTAAGGACTTAGCCAAAATCATGATCAAACCAATTCAAATTCATGGTATTTTGTCATAACTCATTTATATGCTCATTTATATTCACATATATAAATGAAATATAAATATCAATCAATCAAATAAAAGTCAAAATACAAGCTCCAAACTCCAAAATTTCCTAAGTCCTTTAAATGCCCTCTTTAAAGACTTAGCTTGGATCATGATCAAATAACTTCAAATCCTTGAAATTTTCACATGACCCATTTATATTATCTTTTATATTCACATATATAAATGAAATATAAATTCAAACAATCAAAACCACTTTCAAAAATTAAACTCAAATACATTCAAAATCTAATATAAGCCTCTCAATCAACCCTACAATCATGAATCCAAATATAAATACAAACTTTAATCATCAATTCAAAAATCAAACCCAAAATCCATTCATGTTCTTCTTTTGAATATGAAATTGTCAAATGAATCAAAGCCCATTTGACTTCAAACCACTTGCAAATGGATTTATATTCCAATCATAAGTCCATATAAAAGTTCAATCAAACTCAAATAAAGCTTTGACCAAGCCATTTGACCCACTTAGGCTCACTTGACCCAAAGTGACCTAAAGTACCCTCATGAGCCAAATTCTAATCCTAACCAAATTGGATTGAATCAAACTCACCTATGAGATGATCAATAACCCAAATTGGGTCAAACCAAGTCAAACCTAAGGGTTGACCAAGTCAACACTTAGACAAAATAAACCCAACATAGCCAAAATCCACCATAGGTCAAATTGATTGAAACCATTAATCTAAGTTCATTTATGAACTATGTTTGAACTTGACCAAGTCAACATTTGAGCCTAACCTAGCCCAATTGGCCACTTGACCCATGTTGAGCCAACTTGACCTAAAAAGTAAAAATGTATCAAAACTTGATCTAAGCCAAATTGATTAAAATTAATTGGTCAAGTTCATTCCAAATCACTTGTTGAACTTGACCAAATCCTCAATTTGCCAACTAGACCTAACCTAGTCCAATTGACCTGGAACCCAACTTGACCTAAAGCATCATGTTGAGCCAAATTCAAACTTAACCAAAATTGATTGGAAACAAATATACCAATCCATTTCATATGACTAACCAGACCTAAAACCACCCATGACCTAGCTCAAATAGGTCAAATGGGTCAAATTGGTCAACTTGACCCATTTGACCTAAATGAAGTCATATGAGCCAAACTCAGAACTAAACCAAATTGAATCAAACCAAAGCCACCAAAATATTTCAAATGATCATATGAACTTGACCTAGCCCTTGGTTTGATCCAATTTGACCAATTGGTCAACTTGACCCAAGTTGACCCATTTTGACCTGAATGGGTCAATATGAGCCAAATCCTACCAAATGAACTCTAAATCCAATGAAACTTGGACAAACCTATTTTCTCAATATGCCCAACATACTCAACATACCCAACCTATTTTCTCAACATTTCAAAGTTTAATGGCATGAGATTTTCACTGTTAAATAGGCTTGACATTAGGGTTAGATGGTGTGTGCAAGTTTTCATTCCAATACTAGCTCGATCGAGCTCAGAACTTCCCCTTAAAAGTGGACGGTCTCCATTACTCCTCAGGAAAGAATAGGGATGATCTCAGCCATCCACCCGTGCATTTTGGATGGATGACCCATATTAAATGCACTTTTTAAATCCTATTTTACCTTTTAGAATCACGGGTTAATTCTTGGCCATTCGATCCTTGATTGAATGACAGATATAAAATCACGTAACGCAGTTGCCATGCATGTTGTGACATGATTTAAGTGGCTGCTCGTTGGGTGACGCATGTAAAGTGCACTTGACTCAACCACCGCACGTCACGCCATTAAATCAGGGGATTAATTAGGTTTTAAATTATTTTAATTAATCCTCTAAACTTCAAAAATTCATATATCTCTAAAGAAAATTTAGAGAAATATGAGGTAAATTACCACTGAAAGATAATTCAATCTAGAATAATCTAAAATTGGTTTTAATGGATTTTGAGTTGCATCTTTCTCTAATTTTGCCTTTTATTGGAAATCCTATTTGGCTAATTACTCCTAATTAATCCAATGATTAATCTCAAACTTCTTGGATATATTTTAAGGGATGACTTCTGCATCATGTAATTTTCTTGGGATTTATTGATAGCTTAATTAGAGTAATTGCTAATTCATTTCCTAATTACCACCTTAATGTAATTAAGGATAATTAAGAGTTTGATTTGTATTTTAATCTCTTATTGAAGTTTATTAATATTTGATCCAGGGAATAAGAGGTTTAGGGAATAATTTTGGAGCATTTCCCCTAAGTTATTCCCTAAACCCCCTTTTCCTTCTTAATACTCATTTAAATAAGGGCTAATTCATTAATTTCCCTCATAATTAATTTCTTAAAATTTCTAAAACTTCCAATATCTTAATTAATCTACTTTGGGTAGATGCTTAGGTGTTCAAGAGCCTATGTTCAATTAAAAAAATCAAAACTCAACTCATATGTGTGAGGGGTGTTTTGAAATTACTTAAGTTAAACCCCTTAGCTTAATTAACCATTACTCATGAGCCAAATTGCATTAGTCCCTTTTCTTCCTAGGTGCATTGCAAATTTTAATTGCTTGTAAGGTTTTATGTCATCTCATTGGCTCATAATTACTTGGTTAACTATGCTAAGGTGGTGTAGGTAAGAGTTAATTAACATGTTTAATTCATACCTTAACCTAATCAAAATCTAAAATGAATCTAATCATCTAAAAATTAAACAAAAATTCCAAACACATGTGGGAATGGGTTAGGAATAGTAAACTCAACTTTTATTTTCAAAATTAAATTAAAATCAAAATGAAACAAAAATCATACCAAATAAGCTTTGATTTACTTTAAGCTTTCTTATTTCATAAGATTATCTTTAGGATTTAATTAAAGTGAATGTGTTTACATGCTTTCATTAGTTTAATTCTTTCCCAACTTGCTAAATATGTATGTCTTGTGGTTTCATGCATCCATGCTTTTCAAAAATCAAATTTAAAATGAAAATATTTACTTTATGTCAAATTGCATGTGTTGGCTAAAGTAAGAATTTGAGTGGCTATTATCACTATTAAATTCAAATTATTTTCAAACATATGAATCAATTATAAAAATTGAAAATTTGTTACTTATATCTTGATTATAAGCTTGCATGTGAGTAAAATATAAGGATGTGCTTAGTGTAGGTTCTCCTTCTCTTCTCTTTTAGTTTAGTTTTGAATAGGATTTGACAAGGTGTATGATTCATTTGAAAAGAACCTAACACTTGACCAATTTCATATCATATTCATTCCTATACTATCACTTAAGAAGGATGCCTATGCATGCACATAAATTGCATAAACAAAAATAAATCAACTAATACAAATTTTTCCATTCTTTCTTTTCAATTCATTTCTTTTGTACATATGTTTGTATTTAAGGAAAGTGGTATATTAGTGTGGAAAACCCTGAGGTTACAAGGCTTTTAGTAGCCCTAAGCAGATCTTGTAACTTGCACCACTGGTTAACAATGGCACTATACTCACTTATGCCTTTCTTACCTTAGTGTGTGCATGTGAAAATTGAATAAGAAACCCCTATTCTACTTAATGAAAATCATGCATCATAAACTTTCAAATTTATTTAAATAAATTACTTAGCAGGGATCATAATGTGTGTTTAATATTCTCATTTATGGGTATAGATATGTTTAGGACTCATCCATATGCATGTTATACATGTTGGAAACGAAATGAAGTGATCTATGTTTTGTGAATATAGTTCATTTTATTTAATCTTAAAATGCCTTTCTTTTTGAATAGGTTTATTTAGAGTTCATCTAAACTTAGGATTAATTAAAACATTTAATCAAAACATTCACTAAATAAAACCAAAACATGAATCTACTTTAGAAATTAGGAAGGAAAAAGAGAAGTTCTCTTCTCTTTCCCTCTCTTTATAACTTAGTAATTAATTATAGGATTCACTTGAACCTAATCAAAATATGAAATAAAATAAACCCAAAATAATTAAATCTCTTAAATGAAACCCTCCTCTAAGTTGAACATACTTCACACTTAGAAAATTCTAACTTAAAGCCATAGCTAAGCATACCACACAAACCTTCAAAGCATAATCATTAGACTAAGTCACCACTTCTAGCTTTAGGTTAGGGCAGTGCATGGTTTGATGCTTGCTTTTTTGTGATATATATTTTAGTTTGGATGTTAGGATGTATGTGTGTAGACTGAATGGTAGGGTGATCTTAGGCTAACCATTGTCTTCTGTAGAGGATTGTGCTTAAGAAACACTGTAATAAACAAAAACATAAATGATTTTTCTATGCAGGTGCTTATACCCCTAAGAATAATCCAATAGGCTAGGTGGACTTAGTCACCCATGTGTGGGGTGATAAGTCTAATATACATGCTTGGGATTTGGTGGTTTGTTTAGCTAACCTTTGTTTTGCAAGAGTTGGCTAGATTTGCTTTTCCTTTTCATGTAAATTTTGCAATTAGGATTTTTAAATGATTGTTATGGAGATTAGGATGACCATTAGTCATAAGATCTCATGATATGCACTATGTGAAGCCTTTGGAGCATCTACCTTCCAACCATCCAAAAGAAAGAACCAAAGAAGAAAGAAGAAAAGAAGAAGAAAGAAGAAAAGAAAAATGAAGAAATGAAGCTTGAAGACCCCCATAATAATGAATTCCATGCTTAATTATATTTAATTCATTTGTAACCTAGGTTGTATAAGGGTAGAGATCAGCTACCCAATTTGTTTTCGGGTTTGTGTGATGGTACCCGACCATAATGGACTCTTATTCTTTTGGGTTTAGCTTTATAAATTGATTGATGATTTTTTTAGCTTAGGCATTAAGTGGCATCATTTTCCTAGTTTCTTCCTTGTTTTATGTATGGCCTAGATGTGGATTAAGCTCTTACAGAAAAATTAATCTTTTACCAAATCTAATGATTTAAAACTAAAAATAAAGAACTCATAACCTCACCTAAAGCTTAGGCTAAAATCAGGATAAAAGAATTACCAACCCCTTAGCTGGATGAGTATTTCTTTTATAACATCATGCATAAATGCATATTGTTTTCACTCTTGATTGGTGGGCTTCCACTATTGCCAGAGAATTTTGGCTTGACCTTTGAGAGCCACGGTGGAAACACACCTCCTCCCTTCTCACTGATTTTGGCCAATAATCTCATTTCTCATGCATTAGGCATATGAATCCTATTAGCTTGAGTCAAAATAATAGTCCAAAAATTAAAATTAAAATAAAATATGAATTGCATTAGATTTAGGTCATTTGAAGCATGTCCTTACATGATCTAGTCTCTTTAGAGAATGAATTTAAGGACGTGGTCTATTTCTAAATAAATAACAACCTGGTTATCTTTTATAAATCATATGACTTGCCTATATGAATTTAAAATCATAGGAGGAGTTAGTTGGCAGCCACCCCTAGGCGGTTGTAAGTCCAAATAGTCGGGTGGTTTGTCCTCTCTTATGGAGGAAAACCAATTACCCATTTTTTCCTTATATTTAGGTTATGCTTTCAGCCCTCGCCAAAGCTCACTAGATTTAGGTTCTAAGGTTGCTTCTCCCCTTTATGGGCCATAAGCTTAAATCTTCACCTCTTAGGCATTTCCTTAATCTTGTGTTATGTAATCATAAGTCCTAAATTTCTAATGAAAAATTCAACTCAAATAAATTAAATCAATTTCAAAAAAATAAAGCCCAACTATAGGATAGTTTGAGATGCTCGCTAGATTTCCTAGCATCGTGGGCATCTCCTACTTATCTTCCTTTTGGCTTCGATAATAACTCCCTCTCTTTGATTAATCCCATTTGATCTTCCAAAATAAACTAATTGAATGATAGTCCTACCCTATTGAAATCTTTGGAGACAACGATCATTTACCTTAATCGAGCGTATTCATAAGGGATCTCGTCCCTTAGGATGTAATTAACTATCGGGGCTTGCCCCTATAGGGAACATAATGAATCCAATTAAAAATAAATCTTACTTTACTTTTCCATGTAAAGTAGGAGAAGAATCTTTAGTACATATGCAGACCCATTGTCCTTAGGAGTCCTTATTCAGGGGATTAAGTCCATTGTATGGTGGTGACTTCTATCTCTTGAAATAGTACACATCTCCTCAATGTCCTACCCGATCACCTTAATAAGAATATCAACGGATCTATGTGGTGTTCCAACAAGGCATATATTATTTTTTATATCTCTACTTTCATTTATCCTTCTTTTCCCGAAAGGGAGGGGGATAGATGAAGGCAAGAATGGTATAAAAGAATAATATAAATTTTTTCACCATAGATTTTTCTGGTGACTCCGTTGGGGATGATTCCTCTCTCCATCTTTGGTAAATGATCATTATCTTTGAGTATCAATAGTGGGTTTGTACTTTGGTATGAATCTGAAGGTTTGTACTTTGGTATGAATCTGAGACTATCTTTCTTTCTGTTGGCACTTGGCTTATTTCATTCTTAAGTTGAGTTAGCCAACATCTTTAGGTTTTAGGACCTCACACCATGTTGGTCTTAAAACCCCCATTGGGTTTTCCAATGGGCAAAAAGAAAAAGATCTAAATAAAAAAAAACATTTAGACTTCCTCCTTATCATTTTATGATAAGGAAAGGTTCATTCTAAAATAATAAAGACAAAATAAATTTTCCATAAGAACTTTGCTTTTCAAAAGCACCCTTTCAAAATGCACATAATAAAATATTTTCCACAAAATTTTATCACCCTCATTTAACAATTCTCATAATTGTTACATGTAGAATTTTCAAAAATAAAACTAACAATCTTTTCCAAAAGCACAAATGAACATCTTCTTTCAATTCATTTTGATGAAGATTTCATTTTCATAATAAAATGAACAATCATCTTTCCAAAAGTCAATATCAAAATCTAAGAATAAAACTTTCAAAAAGCACACATATGAACCTTTCCATTCAATACACTCACACCTATTGAATGAGAGTTTCATTTTCAAACAAAACTAAATTCTTCAAAAGCATATATGAACATCTCCATTCAATATACCCAAATTTATTGAATAAAGATTTCATTCCCAAATAAAAAATAATATTATTTGGAAATCCCACTTAAACATATCCCACATATGATTAAGTTGTAATTCCCTCATTGAAAAAGAAATAATCACACACAAAACAAAATCTTTACATTTAAAAAATAAGATTGATTTCCATCCTTACATACCCAAATTTGTTGAATGGAAGTCCTCTATTCAAAAATCAAAACTTAATAATCATATTTTTAAAATTCAAAACACATTTGGAACTTCATTTTAGCATACTAAAATTTGCTAAGTGAAGTCTCCAAATCCAAAATAAAAAATTTTCAAACACATTTGGAACTTCAGTTAGCATACTAAAATTTGTTAAGTTGAGTCTCTAAATTTAAAATAAAAAATTTCAAACACATTTTTTGAACTTCATTTAGCATACTCAAATTTGTTAAGTGAAGTCTCTAAATTCAAAATCAAAAATTTTCATACACATTTTTGGAACTTCATTTAGAATACTCAAATTTGCTAAGTGAAGTCTCCAAATCAAAAATCAAAAATTTTCAAACAAATTTGGAACTTCAATTTGTATAATTCTCAAAATCAAAAATTTTTAAACACATTTTTGGAACTTCATTTAGCATACTCAAATTTGTTAAGTGAAGTCTCCAAATGCAAAATCAAAAATTTTCAAAATCATTTTTGGAACTTCATTTAGCATACTCAAATTTGTTAAGTGAAGTCTCCAAGTTCAAAATCAAAAACATTTTCAAACACATTTGAACTTTATTTAGCATACTCAAATTTGCTAAGTGAAGTCTCCAAATTCAAAATCAAATATTTTCAAACATATTTGGAACTTCATTTAGCATACTCAAATTTTCTATGTAAAGTCTTCAAAATCAAATCAAAAAATTTTCAAGCACCTTTGGAACTTTTTTCTTTAGCATACAAAATTTGTTAAAGAGAAGTTTCCATTTTCAAAATTGAATAAAAAATTTTTAACACATATTTTGGAATCTCATTTAGCATACTCAAATTTGCTAAGTAAAATTTCCATTTCACAAAACTAAGTCGGAATTCATCCTTACCATACTATATTTGCTAAAGTAAAGTCTCCACTTTCAATCAAATCAAAACAAAATGAAACACATTAGGATTTCCTTAGCATACCCAAATTTGCTAAGGATCCTTCTTTTTCAAAAAAAAAAATCAAATATCCAAAACAAATGAAACACCTTAGGATTTTCTTAGCATACCCAAATTTGCTAAGAATCCTACTTTCAAAAATCAAACAAAACACACTTGGGTTCCTCACTTAGCATACATAAATTTGCTAAGCAAAAATTTCAATCTTCAAAATCAAACAATAATTCATAAAAAAGAAACAATTGTTTTCAAACACTTCACTTAGCATACCCAAATTTGCTAAGTAAGCAAAATTCCAAATCAAAAACAAAATCAATTGACCCTTACTTTAACATACTCAAATTTGTTAAAGGAAAGGGTCCTCAAATCAAAATAAATCTAAATTCAGACAAACATGAACCTATGGAAGCATCCTTCTCAAAATATTTGAATCCACTTTTCAACCTACCCAAATTTGTTGAAGTTGGAATCATATTAAAAATTCCTCTTTCAATCAAATTTCTAAATCTTCTAAAATCCATTTGAACCCTACTTAACACTTCCAAGATGTTGGATGTGGGTTCAAATTTTCAACTCAAATTCAAAAAATCAACAAAGATAGAAATTTGATCCAAGCTTGTTTCCTATTGTGATTCTCATTACATACAACTATCCAGCTTTTTAGTCTTTGATCTAAAATGGGGCTTGTAGAAATTTGTTTTCACTTTCCCTCATGGTATGGATTTAGCTTTGGACAGACCAACTTCCCCAATTGGATCATACACACCTTATCCATTTTGGTAGGGATTTGAGGGAGTGAGGATTACAGGGCACTCCCACATGACCGCCAATAGGACCATGCGTAGGCCATCCATTGATTTTGATTCGATAACTCCTCATTGAAGAGGAAAGTAGTGGCCCCCACCGCCTTAGGAGAACATCAACCCCAGCCGCAGTGCCTATGGTTTCTGTGAGGCTAACACCCTCTCATCAAGACCCTCTGGGTAAGGCTCCCAATTTGGGATTTCCTCCTACTTTTGAGAGGTCTAGCTCTCACCCTCTATCCCATCGAACACAATGAAAGAACAAAAACAACATGATCAAGTGGTATCACACTAGGATTGCCAGGGAGATGGAGGCAATCGTCCATTCAGCTGTTGAGTAGTTTCCCATTTTGACTTCACCACTGGCTATAACAAACCAGTTTCATCATCTCTCTAGGTCAGACAGAGAGGATGTTAGGAGGATTTGCACATCACCTCCACCAATGATCTAGCATCACCATTACTCAAAAAGGTGGTATGACCTCAATTTATTTTGTGTTGTTGGTGAAGCTTATGGACGCGTTGAGTGGAGCTCAATTTGATCTGAGATCCATTATCCCCCATAGTGTGGGGAAACATATTCGTCAGGAGAGGGCTAGAGAGGCCCATACATCTACTCACATTACTAGTAGGGAGAGGCGAAGGTTCTATCGCTAGTCAGTAGCTTCTGCAGTTGTTGATTTTCTAGCTCGGTGCGCTACCCGCACTGACCATACAGACAACATCTTACTTCTACCGGCCATCACGGAGGATAGCCCTGCAGAGAGTTGTGGTGTCTCCACCACACTACTCTACCCCCATTCGCCATCACCATCCTAGGTCATTGCATCTTCAGTTCCATCAAAGGCCATGACGGCCATATACAGGGAGAAGCATACTCTATTAATGATCTGACTATGATCGAGGGATCCTACCCCATCTACATCTCCTACTATGGTGAGGCCAAGCTCTCCTGCTCGACCTTCTGCCAAAGTGGTGGTGCAGAGGGAATGCTAACCTCGAAGAATAGTGGTCATCCCTTCATCAACTCTGCCAGTTCAGTTGGATGTGGAGATGGTAGTAGTCATTTTAGAGGTAGCTGATGATAGCCCAACTGCACCAAAAATAATAGAACCTCCTCGGAATGTCACCCCTATCATAGTTAGTGACAGTTAGGAGTGTCTCTCATCTAGGGAGTACAGTCCTCATAGGATTGACTCCACAGACAAGGTCTGGTGCCTCTCAGTGCACGATAGTGATCACACCAATCAGTCGAGAACATTTATTCTCATTTAAATAGATCATTCTCTCGAGAAGATAGTAACACATTATCTTGTAGAGAAGATGGAGATTTGGGGGTATGGTTGGTCAGATGAGGAGAAGGCTAGCTTCAATCCCAATGAAGATGACTTGTTGGGAGACTGAGTCTGCATGGTAGATACCAGAGGATCTCTTCTCAGGGAGTAGTAGGCCATGGAAGGTGATGAGGTTGATCAGGAAGACACCGCCCAATCAGCCCAACACCTCTGATATCAGTTGAAACAAAAAGATGAGTAGATAGATAGGATGGCATGATAGTTAGAGGACTTATTAGCGGCCAATAAAAAATAAGCCGTTCATCCTACTATAACCGACATTAGTCAGCTTGAGTTAGTGCATGTCTTGGACCCAGCCAAGACCTTACCTCTCATTGAGCAAGGTAGCACTAGCATATATAGGATGTAGTGAAAAGTACCTCCATGCAAGAAAAATACATCAGATCCATGGTTGAACAGCAAGTGAAGGAAGCATTGGCTCAAGCCCAGAGAGGATCATCTGTTCCAAAGGATAGACCCTACTTGGAGGAATTCGATTTAATCCAATATCCCAAGGGTTTTGTCCACCTTCCTTCAAAAGCTTTGATGGCAGTGGAAACCCAAGGAAGCATATAACACACTTCAAGGCCAATTATTACAATGTCGTTCCTAGTGATGCTTTGCTTTTCTGCCTCTTTATTAGTAGCCTAACAGGGATTGCTTTTGATTGGTATGCTGAACTGGCCAACGGTTCAGTAAAGATATTTGAGTTTGAGCAACTCTTTATCAAGAGGTTTGCTAGAGCTCAACATAGAGTTACTGTGAGTGATCTCGTTGTAGCACAACAATACCCAAGTGTGTCCCTTATTGATTATATTCTTTGATGGGGCAACCTAAATATGAAATGCGAGCCACGACTATTTAAGAAGCATGCCATTAAGAATCTTTTAAAGAATATCTATGGCCCTATCATCATCATGCTTAAGGGCTTCACTATCAAGACATTTAAGAAGCTAATCTACAAGGCAGCTATTCCACAAGGAGAGGCCTAACAGTTGCATTTTCAAGACCAGTTGCTTAAAGAAAAGCCACAAAAAGGTCATGAGAAGAAGTAAGTAGTGATAGTAGATAAAGGAAGTAGCTAGCTAGAGATCAGAGACCATGACCTCAACCTCTACCTCTTTGCCCACCCAGGAAGCCCACTCCACACAGCCTCCATGGCGACGCCACCTCTCCTCAACCATACCACCAAGTAGTAGGGCACACATACCCACCCGAGGTAGCTATGGTCCACCTACTCTTTAGATAAGCTTAACAAACATTATGCATTTAAGAGGAAGGTACTCAGAAAGATCTTTAAGAATCTCTTAAAGAAGCTTGATTTTCGCCTACCTACTGAGATTGAGGAAGTAGGAAAATTCATGATCTTAACTTTTTCCCCTACCACCATATGCTAGGCCATGTTTGGGAGGATTTTTTCACATTTAAGGATTGGCTTGAACACAGCTTCAAGACTGGTGTTGTAGTTATCCCAAAGGAATACCTTGTGGAACAACCATCCAATTCCATTAGGGTAATCCTTGGGGATACATGTGATCCTTCCAAAACTAAAGAAGGTTGGGATATTTCTTTATCCAAAACCTCTAAGAAGATCATCCAAAAGATCAAGAAGCTTTCTTAACACATGGCTGAGTTAGCTCAAACCTCCAACATCAAGGCAGGTTTGCAAGTTGCCAGTGCCAACTCGAGGAAAGGGGAGCTCGAAGAGCAAAGACATGTGTCACTGATAGCCCATTAGTAACCAACCGAGTCCTGCCTTCAACCTATAGTTACAACTTCCACATCGGTGGCTTATTCCACTTCAGTTAGCTATTCTTCTTCTACTAGTAGAACTCTTGTATCAGCAGATAAGGGCATCAAACCACTCACTTTACTTGATTTCTACTTTGTACCTCCAAAAAAAAATCTAAAATTGAATAAAGCTAGTTTGAATTACATCTATGTCACTTATGATGGGTTGTCTTCTTCTATTCCTAATGATAACTCTTTAAGATAAAATAACTATAATAATTTCAATCTTCCTCTTTCTGATTCAGAGTTGGACTTTCCTACTCTAAATATTATGGGTTCGCTTCTAAAAATATACTTGGAATCATCCAATTCAGAGGGTCACATAAGAGAAGTTGTAAGTGAGCCTGATGTGCAAGTAGAGCTTTCCATTACCCTAACACAAGAGATCTTCGAAGTCAACCTCCATAGTGGCAAGGTTCTACCTCCTAGGGTAGTATCTCAAGATTGAGGGAAACAAGTCATTGGTACTTAAGATCGAGAAACCCCTCCAAAAAATGCTCTACCCTTGGATATGCTTGTAGAGGATCAGCCCAAGGTGGACTACAATGTCCTCTCTCATCTAAGAAAGTTTCCATCTAAGCTAAGCATATACGATGCCCTTGTCTTATCCAAAGAGATGAGGGAGTCACTAATCAAGGCTCTCCTTGATCCTAAAATATGGTTAGCTCAATTGACCGCTATAGTTGAGGAGTCATATTATACAAAAAAAAGCTCAGGGAATCACCTTCACAATTGAAGACCTTCTTCTGGGGTACTTGGAGCACAATCGTCCCCTCGTGATCATAGTTGACATGGAGAGGTTCAGACTCGCCAGAGTTCTTGTTGATCTAGGTGCATCACAAAACATTATGAGTCTAAAGACCCTTTCCTATTTGAGGATTGACATCTCCACACTCTGAGGTGATCAGATGATGTTGAGAGGATTCAATGAGCAAGGTGAGCAAGCTTTAAGTTCCATAGTGTTACCTTTGGAGATAGGTGATTGGAAGACTGAAGCCAATTTTTACATCATTGATTCAAACACTTTGTTCACTTCTTTGCTCGGTAGGCCTTGGATACATCAAAATAAGATCATTCCATCCTCCCTCCATTAGTGCATCAAGTTCAGAAAATATGGGATTGAATACCATGTTAATAGAGATGAAAAGCCATTTTTAGTAAGAGAGGTTGAGATTTATGAGGATGAAAGCTACTATCTTCCTCAAAATACCCTTTCTCATGAACTTGTACAAAATTCAAATTCAAAAGCAAAAAAAAAAAAGAAAATGAAGAAAAGAAAAGCCAAAAGAAAATGAAAAGAAAATAAAAATTCAAGTGAACAAGAAAGGGGAATTGAAGAAGAAATAAATATATTACATTCCACCCACAGTTCATTCCATCATATGGACATGTGGGTAGGATGGCTCAACCTCCACCAGCTAGAGGCAGAGGCAGAAACTTAGGCAGTTCCAGAGGTGGAAGACCTCCTGGTTAGCCATCATCCAACAGAGGTCATGTTCCAATTCATAGGAGTACTACTATTCACATAGACTTGGAATCCAACTCAGAGGACTAGTCTATAGTGATTAGTATTCTAGTCAACCCCTCTCGGCAGGTTTCATTGGAGGTGACTTTCAATCCAGATAGAGATGAAGACCAAGCCTGTAGATAAAGTAAAGTAATTTGATCAGGTTTATGTGAAACTATTAGGCAGTAGCTGGGAACCTTAGCTCTAACCTCACTTACATCTCAGAAAGTTGAAGATTTGGTAGTTAAGGAAGTCCCTAAGTCTTCCAGTGATATGAAGCAAAAGAGATTCTTTTTTGGATCATCATCCTCAAGTCCTAAAGTTAATGTACAACTTGAGGAGGATACATTTAAATAATTAATGGAATTACCATTTGACTTTTACTCATCTTGTGTTCATAATCTTATACAAAAAGGTTTGGTTCCTCACACATGGTCCAAGCATAGGTCAGAGTACTTTGAAAAGCTATGGAATAATATAGGTAGGGAAGCACAATCAAGAGCAGGACTAGGATTCAGTATAGTAGGTCTAGTCGATGATGATGATTACTGCTTAGTTGTTACCAATCATTTGTAGTCTGATAGTTCTTCTCATACAACAACAACTCTTATGAGAATGTGTGTTTAGAAACCTCAGATGATCCAGATGATCTCCAAATCAAAGAAGCACCACCAGAATTTGAAGAGGAGATTTATTCAACAATTGATAAGCTTAAATAAATCAACCTTGGGATAGAAGAAAATCCATGCCAGACATACATCAATTCATTGTTGAATGAAGAAGAAACTAATGACTTAGTTAGGCTATTGAATGAGTTTAAAGACTACTTCACATGGAGTTATGAAGAGATGCTCATATTATCTCTTGACATAGCAGTCCACAAGTTAGCAATATATCCTAATGCTACCCATATTAAGCAAGCTCCTAGATGCATGTGATTAGAAATTGAACAATAGGTCATTTCTGAAGTCAAGAAATTGATTGGTGTTGGTTTCATCAGGGAAGAAAAATTTCCTACAGTTAGCTGGTCATTCCAAGAAGAAGAATGACCAAGTTTGCATATGCATCATTTTTAAGGACTTAAATAAGGCATGTCCTAAGGATGAGTTTCTTCTTCCTATACTAGAAATAATGGTGGACATCACCTCATCTCATGCAGTATTTTCTTTCATAGATGGGTCATCTGGCTATAACCAAATCAAGATGTCTCCTGAAGATGAAAGAAACACTACTTTTCAAACCCTGATCGCAATCTTCTATTATAGCATCATGCCTTTCGGCCTTAAAAATGCTGGTGCTACATATCCACGAGCCAACTCATCCATCATTAAGTTGAATGCTATGTTGATGATCTAGTAGTCAAGTGCAGAGAAAAGGAAGACCACCTCTTGGACTTGAGAGTAATTTTCAAATGGTTAAGATAATATAACCTTAAAATGAATCCCCTGAAGTGTGTAATTGGAGTAACTTCAAGGAAATTCCTTGGGTTTTTTGTTTGACACAAGGGAATATAAATATATCCTAAAAATATTAAAGTTATCTTAAAAATGCCACCTCCTAAGAGTTTAACTCAACTCAGATCCTTTCAAGGATGGCTCGCATATTTAAGATGATTTATCTCCAACTTATCGGGGAGATGCAAGACATTTTCAGCACTTGTCAAAAAAGATGCCAAGTTCAAGTGGAATGATAAGTGTCAGCATGCCTTTAAAGACATCAAGCAGTATTTGGTGAAGCCACTAATTCTAGCAGTCCCTATCCCGGGCATGCCACTCATCCTCTACACTGGCACATTGGATGACTCTCTCAATGCTCTATTGGCCCAGGCCAATTACAAAGGGAAGGATAACGCTCTATACTACATTAGTCATTGTTTGATTCCGGTTGAAGTGAACTATCCACCTATTAAGAAACTTTACCTAGCTTTGATCTTTTCCTCTAAGAAGCTATGACACTATATGCTTTCTCATTAGGTGAACTTGATCTCTAGAATAAGTCCACTGTAGTACCTCATGACATGGCCAATGCTATCCGGACATTTGGCATGATGGTCCATGATCATCTTGCAATTTGATATCACATTCGTACCCCTCCGTGCAGTAAAAGGATAGGTACCAGTGGATTTCTTAGTAGCACACCCACTTCTTGGTGATTCTCAGCTCAGTGATGATCTCCCTAATAAATAAATCATGAACTTAGGGGAGGTCAACAACCGCTGATGGGAGATGTATTTTGATGGTGCAACTTCTTTTAATAAAGGGGAAGCACCATGATCTATTCTCCCAGGAATGGAAGGGGTAGGAGTAGTTCTCCTCACTCTAGACTATGATGTGATGAGGTTCTCACACTATCTTTCCAACCCCTGCACCAATAATGAAGCTGAGAATGAGGCTTTGATTGTCGATCTGGAGTTAGCCATCACAATCAATGTCAAGAGCATCAACATCTTTGGGAATTCTCAGTTGGTTATCAACCAAATTGTCGAGTCCTACTAGGTCCTCAAACCCAAGCTTCGTCATTACTACTAGTATACCATGAAGTCTTAGCCCAAATTCTAAGTCACCATCTAAAGGTTCCAGAGAACAGTAAGATGCTTTAGACAAACTTGCCAAAGAATTGACATATCCAAAAGATGAGTCCATTTCAATAAGGGTCCAAAATAGATAAGTCTTATCCCTTATTGATGTTGAACTCATCGAGAGACTTTCTCTTGAAGGGGAGGTTATCATTGCCAAAATGGACAAGGAGCTAGATTTAAATGTTCAAAGATTATTTGAACACAAGTAAACCTAAGAAAAGTCAAGCCCATCGGTGAAACAGAGAGCTCTCTCCTATGCTCTTGTTGATGGCACCCTGTACCGCCAATCCTTTGACCAAATATGGTTACATTATTTAGAACAACATGAATCCCATGACATTATAACTAAGGTACATCAATCTAATCCAAAGATGAAGATGAAGATCAAGAGACTTGGATACTACTGGCTTTCGATGATTACAAACTACATGGATGTGAGCTAGAGATGGCATCGGTCGTACATGTGGTCCTCCACCAACCACCCAACATTCTGCACCCTATATTGTGCTCATGGCCATTTAAATGTTGGGGTACCGATATTATGGGCCTGATCGATCCTCCTTCATCCAAGGGACATCGATTCATCTTAGCTGCCACCGACTACTTTTTCCAAGGTAATCCATCCCAGGGGTCAGATTCTTCATGCAGAACCATATCATATATAGGTTTGGGGTGCCTCGATGAATTATATCTAATAATGGTACTGCATTCAAAAGCATGAAGATCAACAGCTTGCAAAGACAGATAGATTGAGATACTCCACATCTACACCCTAGAGAAAATGGCTTAGCGGAAGCATTCAATAAAACTCTCATCCCAATATTGAAGAAGACTCTTGATGACAACAAACGATAGTGGAACGAGCAATTAGTTGAAGCCTTGTAGGCCTACTGCACCACATACCGAACTCCAAATCAATCTACCCCATTTTCTTGAGTGTATGGGTCTGAAGTAATTCAACCTTTTGAAGTTCAACTCTCATCACTAAGGATAGCATTAGGTAGAAAGATCACTACAGAGCAGAATGCAATGTTGTAATTAGAAGAGCTCAAATGTTTGGAGGAGAGTCGCCTACAGGCATGCTAGAACCTCAAGTTGTACAAAGCCAAAATGATTCAAGCTCATAACAAGCTGGTGTGCCCTAGGTCTTTTCGAGTAAGAGAACTTGTGTTAGTCTTAAGGAGACCAATTGTTGTCCGTAGAAAGATGGGAGGCATGTTTGAATCCACTAGGGAAGGCCCTTATGTCATAGAGAAGGCCTACCAAGGAGGATCTTATCAGCTTATTGATTGTAAAGGGTAACACCCGATGCTTCCAATTAATCAGCTCTATCTAAAGAAATATTACGCATGAAATAAATCATATTTGAAAATAATTATTAATAAAAAGAGCTAAGTATGATTCCATTCATCAAATCTTCTTTTCTTTTGAGGCTTTGTTTGATTGTCTTGTGAATCTATCTTGACGTGTTTGTGGTAGGTGTAAGAGTCCCCCAGTGGCATCCTATCCATCTTTCACAACAAAAACATAATTTCTCGATGCTATTAGAATAAGTGTAAGAGAACCCGAGAGGCATCTTATTTTAATTAGCATAACTAAGATAGGTGTGAGAGAACCTGAGCGGCATTCTATCTTAGTGAGAATCCTTTTTGACATCTATGGAACCATTTTATCAATCCCCTAGCATGTTTAAGGTAGGGGTAAGAGTCCCCTAGAGGCATCTTATTCATTTTGACACATGCATAAAAATAAACACAAATCTTTTATCTCGAGTTATTTTGATGTGAGAGCAAGCCCCATATGGCACTCACTCATCAGCTGCTCTAGGTCAGATTTACATGTTGCCTCACTAGTATGTCACCCTAATGGACATATTTTTTGGAAGATGGAAATCCCCACGCTTTCTCCCTAACTTGACCATTGCAAAATAATGAGCACCTTATTAGTATGGTAGGCTTCGTTGCCCAGCCATTAAGCTACCTCATGCTGACTTTATTTAAGAAGATGTGAGTCCTTGTACTTTCTTCTTGAACTAATCATCATGATCTAACTAGGTCGAGTATGTTTGAGGTCTAGGATAAGTCCCCCAGAGGCTTCTATCCTATTGATTATGTTTGAGTCGATATAAGTTCCACAATGGCATTCACTCAGTAGTCGCCCTAGGTCAGATAGCACCTATCGAGCCAAAGAAAAACTATCCCAAAGCAATGTATAAGAGGATGTCCCCAGCTTTCTTCCTAAGTTGATTAAAAATGCGCACCTTAGGTTGGTTGATCTATGCTGATCAAACCCGGTACACCACTCAGATATGATTCCCATGCTTTTTCCTTGAGTTGGACACTGAATACATACTGAATATATGATTAATCATGTCATCTTCTTTAGGGTTTTGGATTAATCCCTTAGCCGACACACCCTTACAAGCACTCTATTTGGATCACGTCCTTTGTAAACTCATTTAGACACTATCCAGGTTACTTTTGAATTGGACAGTCCCCCTTTCCTAGTAACCACCCCTCTGGTTGGAGAATTTGTTAGGATGTGTAAATCCCTTGGTTCAAAATCTAAGATAGTTCTAGTCGATATAAGCTCCTTCTTAGTTTGATCCAAGAAACTAATAGATCCATGATAAAACAAAAATAAAAATAAACAAAAATATTCACTTGTGGATTAGGGATTCAAGCCCCAAAGGCCCTCTTCCCAAGCAAGCATCTATCTTTAGGCGTGTCCAGAACTCATAGGAATTGCTTAAAAGTTGATGAGATAAGTCCCTAGGCCGACACTCACTCCATAGTCACCCTTAGGTCAGATTCAATCTATTTTTCCATAAGCAAGTTACCCCTATAATCATTCCTCTTTGAAAGATGTAAGACTATGATGCATGCTTTCTAGCATGATTATCGCAAACCAATGGGCAGCCTTAGGTGGGTTTGATTTATTGCCCAAAAACAACCAATCACCCCAGTGGTCTTTTTATAGTGGAATATGTGAGTCCTTGAGCTTTCTTCCCTTCAATCAGTTATTGCAAACCAAAAGGCACTCCTTTGGTCAGATAGTTCTCCCATCGGCCGGGAAGCTACTCCCTTTGGTTCAGTAAATCTGAGAAAGGTCAAGGCTGATATGAGCCCCTTCTCAGTATGATCCATCGCAAACCAACAGAATCCAAAAAAATAAACAAATATAAAAATAAAATTAATCTTAACTATCTTTGAACTAATCTAAGTCCCCAGCTTTCAATCACTCTAGGTTAGGTTTCAATTGTCTTTCCACAAAGAATCGGTCCTACTTTGGAGGATGTTCTACTACACTTTTCTAGTCACATAAAGACATCCCTTTGGTTGGCTAGTCCTACTATATGTTTTGTAGACTTCCCCTTTAGATTGGTAAATCTGAGTTAGGTCTAGGTCTCCATGGCTCCTACTTAGTGCGATCCATCACAAACCAACAAGATCCATCTCAAAATCCAAACCAACAAAAATTGAAACAAATTTAACCCACTTCACCAATGGAAATTTCTCCTCAGTGAGACCTAAACCAAATAAAACCTCTCATCCCTTTTGTGAATGACTTGAACCTGCTTCCCTAGCGGAAGGTTCACACTCTATCCCTAAGTGGATTCATTCCCTCTCTCTTATGTCCTCACATAAGAGCCACATTGCACTAATCTCTGATTCCTTCTACACCTTGGGTTAGGGATAGATTATTTCTATTAGTGCTTGTGATCTTTCGGTTGTTGATTATTTTATTCAATACGTGTGGTGTTCTTCACAATCACACCACACCTATTACCCTTTTGTTGACCTCATTTTTAGAATGAGCTCTCAATCCCTCCATCTTAGACATAGGACTTCTCTTAGACTTTATGAGTTCCTTAGTCTTAAGACACATCCAGTGATTAGGTGAACACTCAACCTAGCCTTAGAGACTTAGAAGAGTTAGCCATAAGAATAAGTCATGGATTAAGGGTTTTAGGGAAATTTTCCTACCCTTAACTTGAACCATTTCTCACCTTCCTTCCTTCAAGTCAAACCCCAAATAAATCTTATTTTATTTTTTCCAAACTCAAATCAATGCCACATAATTGAAATCTAAGATTGAAATCCATGATTGAAACCCATGAATGAAATTCCTAAGTTCAAATCTTTCTTAAGTCATTAATCTTCTTTTAAAGAATTAGTCTAAATCATGATCAAACAAATTCTCATTTATATTCTCATTTATATTCACATATATAAATGAAATATAAATATAAATTAATCAAATCAAATCCAAAAATTAAATTCCAAATTTAAAATCCTTCTTAAGTCCTTAATTTCTCTCTTAAGGACTTAGCTTAAACCATGATCAAATCAATTCAAACTCATGGAATTTTCTAATAACTTATTTATATTCTCATTTATATTCACACATTTAAATTAAATATAAATACAAATCAATCAAATCAAATCCAAAAATTAAATTCCAAATTTAATAGCCTCCTTAAACCATTAATTTTCCTCTTAAGGACTTAGCCAAAATCATGATCAAACCAATTCAAATTCATGGGATTTTCTCATAAATAATTTATATTCTCATTTATATTGACATATATAAATAAAATATAAATATAAATCAATCAAATAAAATTCAAAATTCAAGCTCCAAACTCCAAAATTTCCTAAGTCCTTTAAATTTCCTCTTTAAAGGCTTAGCTTGTATCATGATCAAATCATTCAAATCCTTAAAATTTTTTCATGACCATTTATATTGTCATTTATATTCACATATATAAATGAAATATGAATTCAAACAATTAAAACCACTTCCAAAAAGCAAACTCATATACATTCAAAATCTAACTGCAGAATGTCCAGACTAATATACCCGTTAACATTCAAACTTATGCAAATCAACACATGAATGAAAGAGTGAGACTTTTCTTCATACACTAAGCTTATATTCACATACATCTCCTATTTATATATGTAGCTAAAGTCATATATATATATATATATATATATATATATATATATATATATATATATATATATATATATATATATATATATATATATATATATATATATATCCACACATATTTCTAATTAAGTCAACACATGTAAATTGAAATAAAGGAAATCATATTTATTTAATTAATTTGAAAGAAATGAATGCATGACTACAAGTGGCATAAAACATTTAACATGACTGAATAGAAATAAAGAAACACAAGCATGTAATTTCATTCAATCCAATTAAGTCCTAAGGACAATCATATTAAACAAGCTCATTTAAAATAAACCAAAGTTTCTTAAAAGCCATTTTTGAATTTATGTTTGATTGACTTTAGAAATGTGAAAGAGGTTTGCTAATCCCAATCCAATTTCCCATGTGTGAGTTAATTTGGTTTAATGAAAAGCAATTAGGTTGATTTTATGTCTTAATTAAGTTAATGTATGAATTAAATCAATTAATTAACCCTTACTTATATCACCTTAAGTTAATTTATTAATCAATGATAAGCCAACATGAGATGCAATGACATGAAAAGTAAATTAGCAATGCTCCTAAGAAACTAAAGGGGCCTAATGCACTTAGCTTATAATTAATTGTTAATTAAGCTTAAAGGACTCGCTTAATTACTTTTATGGTTTTTTCACACACTTGAGCAAACCATAATTTCATTAGCTCTCTCTTAAGGTTATTGAACACCCAAAGAACTACCCACGAGTTAATTAAGGAAGGTTATGAATGAATGGATTTTAATTTAATTAAGCCCTTAATTGGTCAATTAATTCCTTTGATTATACATTTTAATTAGGATGATGAAATTAAATTAGGGAAAGAGATCAAGGAAGATACCTCAATCCCAATCCCTAAGTCATTTCAATTAATCAATTGGGCTTTGAAATAATTACTTATCCTTTCTTTTCTTAATTTATTAATTAAGTGGCTAATTAATTATTTAAGATTTATTTAATTTGAAACAAATGAAGAGGCTTAATGAAATGGTCATAAAGAATGAACCCAAACCACTTCCCAAAGACTTCTCACTATTAACAAAGGACAGTAAGCTAAATTTATTAATTAATCCAATGTTCATTTGCTTAATTATCATTAATTAAGGTTGGGGAGTAATTAAGGCTAAATCCATTGATTTCCCTAACTAACTATCCAATCCCAAGAAAAATAGGAGAGGTAGAGGCCATCCACCTAAACATCTTTAGAAAATTTAAAATTAATTGGATAATTAATCAAATAGTAATTAAGCTAATTAAATTTTTAATTAAACCTTGATTAAGTAGAAATTATTATTCAAAATTAATTAATAATACTTTTCTTGAATTTTACTCTAAAATATCATTAAAATGAGCTCTCATTTATATTTTTTGGATTTTTCTAGGATTAGTTATGATTTTAGGAGGTTTCAGACTTAAAAATTAATTAAAATAGTCCTAATTAACCCTTAATCCTATTGGCGCCATGTGGCTGTTGACGCGGCATGCAATTTCCACATGGCATGATGGGATAGGGTATTTAAGCTATTAAATTAGGAGACTAACTATTATGACGGATGATGATTTCAAGACCATCAGACATCGGATGGCCATGACGATCCCATTAAAAAAGTAAATAGAGGGGGATTCGATGCAATTTGATCCTGGCCATCTGTTCCAATCACACAGAAGAGATGACCCATGATCCATCTTTCTATGACTGATGAACGACAGAGCCCGTTTTCCATGAGTCGCTTAATCTGAGCTCACATGAGTTTGGATCCACTCCAAACTCAATCCACACCTTTGCATGAAGGATCCACAAGGATCTAACGGCTAGGATGGACTCAAATGCAAGTTTTCTTTAGAAAGGAACAACACCTTTTCATTTAAGGATCAATTTTGAGAAATTACCTCAATGGAGCTTATGATCGACCAAATTGAGGTAGTTTTTGGTGAAAAAGAAGCCCCTGAGCCACACGAGCTTTGATTTGAGGTGGTTTGCTTTATGGACCAAGCTCCTCCCTTTTGGCATTTAGTCTTGAGTGAAAAATGGCTTTCAGTGGTTTGGAAGCTTGGGAAATGGTTTGGCATTGCTCGACTAGGTGTTGTGATGGTGTGGGTAAGTTTAATTGAGGTCTGGTTGAGTAGGGGAGGAATTTGAATCAAAGGAAAGATGGCATATTTCAGTTGCACACGAGAATGGAGAATTCCATTCATGGGAGCTTGGAGAGGCTTCGAGAAGGCTCCGAGGAGTTTTAAAAATGCTTAGGGAACTCTCATAATGGGAATTATTATAATTGTTGCTCAAATTGAGGGAGTATACCCTGAAAATGTGTGTGATGGATGGACGAGAACCATCCTTAAAATTTTGCGGATCACCAGCATCGAGGCATCAGAAGGGTCACTGTGAGCTCTACGTGGCTTGCCAGGAGTGGAGGAAGCTATGACAGGGAGCTCAAGGCAAGATATAGGGAGATTGGGTTGGCTTGGTCTTTCCCTTTGCCCATAGGGTTCGGCCATGAGTGAAGTGGCTTGGTTTGTTTCCCTTAGTCCATGGAAAGTGATAAGCTTTCTTACATTGGGCTAGGGGGGTTTAGGAATACCTTATTTGGCAATTGGATGGCTACCATGAGAGGAGAAAGTGCACTTTGCCTCTTATGGAAAGAATCCAATATAAATGGGGTGTGTCTAATGGCTAATCCCCTTGGGTGGGGTCCACTATAGATTTAGGCTAATTTGGGAGTGAACTAGGACTGGTTTGGGTCAGGTTTGGCTACCTCCTAAGATCCCATTGGTTGGTTTGGGTGATTTGGCTTCATTTGGTCAAAATGAGTTCATTTGGGTTAGGTTGAGTTGGGTTGACCAATTGGTCAAATTAGGTCAAACCAAGACTTGGGTTAGGAATAAATGATGATTTTGAGTGTTTTGGTTCAAGTGGTTTTGATTAATTTGGATAAAGTTTGATTTTGGCTAATTTGGATTCAAATAGGTCAAATGGGCTAAGTTGACCAATTTGAGCAATTTGACCAAATTGGGTTGGGTTAGGTGTTGGTTCATGTTCAATTGGCTAATTGAAAATGATTGTAGGCTTTGGTTTGGTTTGACCTTTTAGGTCAATTTGAGCTAGGTTGGGTCAAGTTGACTAATTTGTCAAATTGGGCTCAATCATGGCTTTGGCCAAGTTCAATCAGTGATTTGGAATGAACTTGAGCCATTAGTTGTAATCAATTTAGATCAAAATCATGATTTGACCCATTTTGACTTTTAGGCTAATTTGGGTCAACTTTGGTCAAATGATCAATTGGACTTGGTTTGGCTCAATTGAAGGTTTGGTCATGTTCAATCATTGATTAGGCATTGGTTTGAATCAATAGTTTCAATTAATTTGGTATATGGTAGGTTTTGGCTAGTTTTTGTTTTATTTGGTCGAAAGGTTGACTTGGTCAAAGGACCAAGTTGACTTAGTTTGACCCAATTCAAGGAAGTTAATCACCCTAGGATGATTATCATGATATGAGGTTTGGATGGGATTAGTTCAATCCAATTTGGGTTGGATTAGAACTTAGCTCAAAAAGGGTCTTTAGGTCACTTTGGCTCAAGTGGACTTAAATGGCAATTGGTTTGGTTTTGGCTTGATTCAAGTTTAGTTGAATGAACATATGAGCCTAGGATTGAAATATAAATCCAATTGCAATCGGTTTTGAGTCAAATGGATTTTGGTTCATGTGATAATTTCAAGTCAAAAGGGGTCAACATGGGATTGATTTGAGTTGACTTAGATTTGGTTTGATAATTATAGTTTGTGGTTATATTTGGAACAATGATTGATGGAATGATTGAATCATGAAGAAAACCATGGGTTTTGAATTGATTTGGGTATCATAGCCAAGTTCAAGAAAAAAGATAAAATTGGAAATTTGATTTGATTTGGGTTTGATTTTGGCTATTTTGATTAATATTGCATTTATACTTGTGAATATAAATGAAGATATAAATGATTCATGATAAAATCACTTGAGTTTGGCGTGATTTGTTAGCAAATTTGACCAAGCTTAAGGATTTAGGTCAAAAGGGCTTAAGTAGGGGATTGATTTAGTTTGATTTATTTTTGGTCATTGAAGGGTAGGTTTCATTTATATTTGTGAATATAAATGAAGGAATGATTGATTTATAAAGAAATCAATTTAGTTTGGGTTGATTGGGGTTTAGATTTGATTTAGCTTATGGAGGTAAGTCCATATGTCTTAAGAAAAATCTTGATTTGGTTTGATTTGATTTGAATGGTTTGAATTTAGATTTCATTTATATTTGTGATTATAAATAAAGGAATGATTGATTTTTAAGGAAATCAATCAAGTTTGATTTGGTTTAAAGGGGGTTTTGGCTAAGCATATGAAGGTGGTTCATATGGCTTAGGAAGGGATTTAGAAATTTGATTTTGATTTTGAGTTTCAATCATTTTCGTTTGGATTTGATTTGGAAATTAATTTGAGATTGTATGGAAATTTGAGAAAATCAATTGAATTAGGGTTGATTTGAATTTGAAATTTGATTTTTAAGTTTGGCTTGAAGAAGGAAGTAAGGATTATGTTTAAGGCTATAGGATAGGCAAATCTTTCTAAATCCCTAAGGCATAACCTATTCCTATGGCTAACTCATCTAAGTCTCTAGGCTTAGATTAAGTGTTCACCTAATCACTAGAAGTATCTTAAGATTAAGTAGCTCTTAGTGTCTATAAGATTCCTAGATCTGTAATGAGGAAGTTGAGAGCTCACTCCAAAAGTGAGGTCAACATCGATCTTGACCTATCTCAAATTGATTAGACTAAGGTAAATTCTTCGCATCAATAGGACGGATTGTCCAACTACAGGGGTGGTTACTAGAAAAGGGGAACTATCCAATCTGATAGTAACCCAGGTAATGTCTAAATTGGGTTGCAAAAGATGTGATTCAAATATAGTGCCCACATGGGAGGTGCTGCTAGAGGCATTATCCTGAGCCCTAGTAAAGAAAGCCTATAGGTGTATGATGGCCAACTCAAGAAGAAAGCGTAGCATACTTACATGTACAATGAGTGGTGTATTCTAAGGTGCGATAACTAACCAACCTAAGGTGCATCCGTCAGCTTGAGTGGTGTATCTGTCTGCATAGTGAGAACCAACCAACATAAAGTGCCCGTCAGTGTGCAACGATCAATCAGGAAAGAAAGCGTGTAAGCTTACAACTTTCTAAGCATAATTGATCATGAGAATAGTCTGTCATCAGCAGGATAGTTATTATCTGACCAAGAGCAACTACAAAGTGGGGAGTTGCGAGGAAGGATTGGACCCAAACTTGGAGCAATCAGGAGGGAAGGAGCCACTAAGGGACTTATCTTAAACATCAAATATACTCGACCCAGTCAGTGTATGAAGGCTAATCCAAGAAGAAAGTATAACAGGCTCACATCCTCTTAAACGAAGTGAACATGAGGTGCTCGTCAGTGTACAATGGCCAAGTAAAGAAGGAAACCGTAGCAAACTTACATCCTCCAAAGTAAGAAGACCACTAGGGTGACACACTAGCAGGGTAGCACGTTAGTCAGACCAAGAGCAGCTTCTAAATGAGTGCCACTAGGGGAGTTATCTCAACTCAGAGTAGCCCAAAATAAAAGATATGTATTTTTATATATGTTTGTGTGTAGTTTTTGTATTGCGTTGATGAAGGATAGGACACCGCTCAGGTTCCTTACACTTACCCTAAACACATCATGGCAGATTCACAAATAAGAATACTTTCAACATGGAATATATTAAATTCAAAAAGAAATTTGCATTGATGATAATTAATTTTAAACATGATTTATAATATTTTTTAAGTAGAGCCTATAGACCTCTCTGAGTGGAATCTCCATTGTCCATTTGGAAAAGTAGTCAGTAGCAATTAAGATGAACTGATGACCCTTGGAAGAAGGAGGATCAATCAGACCCATTATGTTGGTACCCCAACACTCGAATGGTGACGAGGCGAATGTAGAATGTAGAATGTTGGGTGGTTGGTGTAGGACCACACCATGTATTTGACCTTGGTGGCATCGCCTAGCCATATCCATGCAATCTTTGATCATCGATGATCAGTGGTATCTTAGTCTCTTGATCTTGGCTTTCATCTTGAGATCTAATTGGTTGGCTCCACATAATCCTGAGTGTATCTCAGTCAAGATCTTATGGTCTTCGTGCTTGTATAAATAATATAACCACATAGGATCGAAAGATCGTCAATATAAGAAACCATCCACAAGAGTGTAGGAAGGTGCTCACTGCTTCATCTGATAGGCTTGGGACTTCTCTTGAGGTAGTTTGCCTTTATTTAGGTAATCCATGAATCATTGCCTCCAATATAACTCCTTATCTTTCTTGGTAATGGCAACCTCCCCTTCAGAAGAGTACTTTTTGATGAGTTCAATATCAATAAGGAATAAAACTTGTCTATTTTCGACCCTAGTTGATATGGATTCATCATCTAGACATGCTAACTCCTTGGAAAGCTTAGATAAAGCATAGGCTATGGCATTATATCCTTAAAGAATCTTATAAGTGGTAACCTTTGGGATTTGGTCCAACTACTCTATGGTGTACTTGTGGTAGTGATGGAGCTTGAGCTTTATAACATTATAGGACCAAATGATTTGGTTGATAACTTGTTGAGAATCTATGAAGATGTTGATGTTTTGGATGCTTAGAGTAACAACTAACTTCGAACCGGCAATCAGAGCCTCATATTAAGCTTCATTGTTGGTGCAAGTATTAGATAGATGATATGAGAATCTCATCACATCACGGTCTGGAGATAAGAGAACTATTCCTACCCCTACCTTTTTTGGAATAGTAGATTATGGTTCTTCTTCTCTTTGAGAGGAAGCCACACCATCAAAGAATATTTCCCAATGGTTAATTCTAGTATCCCCTAAGATCATGATTTGATCATCAGGTGGATCATCACTAAGCATAAAGTTAGTAAGAAGCGGTGTGCTGCTAAGAAATCCTCTAGTGCTTATCCTTTCACTGCATGGAGGGGTACGAAGGTAATGTCAAACTACGAGAGGATCAGGGACCATCGTGCCAACCATCAAGATAACGTCAACCGTATCATAAGATACTGTAGTGGATCGATCCTAGCGATTAAGTTCACCTTATGAGAAAGCATGTAGTGTTGTAGCTTTTGAGATACAAAGATTAAACTTAGGCAATGCTTCTCAATGGGTTGATAATTAGCCTCAACAGAGATTAGACGACAGTTGAGGTAGTAGAGTGCATTTTCTTTCCATTCTTCATTGACTTGGGCAGACAAATTACTAAGGGAGTCGTCTAATGTACTAGTTCAAAGTATGAGTGGCATGCTTGGGTTAGGGGTTACTAGAATCGGTGGCATCATCAGGTAATGTTTGATGTCTTCGAAGGCATACTGTCACATCCTACTTGAACTTCGACATCCTTTTGACAAGTCCGAGAATGGTGACATCTTCGATAGGTTGGATATAAAGCTTCTTAGATATGCCAACACTGGAATAATCTAAGTTGAGTTAACCTTTTACGGGGTGGCATTTCTAATATCGCCTTGGTCTTCTTCGGATCAATTTTGATTCCCTAGTGTTAGACAAAAAACCCAAGAATTTTTCTTGAAGCTATTGAATGCACACTTCAAGGGGTTCATTTTGAGGTTAAATTATCTTAATTGTTCGAAAAATACTCTTAAGTCAAAGAGATGGTCTTCCTTTTCTATACTTTTGACCAAGAGATCACCAAACAACCCAAATCTAGTCCATGTTAACTTTCTCAAACCAAACCTCAAGTTCAATTCAAACATCAAATTCATATCCAAATCCAAACCCAAATTCTAAAACTAAATGATTGATGCCCATGATCAAATCAAAACTTGAAACCCTTTCTAAGCCATCTGACCTATCCCATGGACTTAGCCAAATCTTAATCCAAATCAATCCAAATTCAATTGATTTTTTCATAATCAATCTATATCATCAATCATATTCCTAAATATAAATCAAATCCACATTCAAATGATCAAAACTAAGTCAAACTAAATCAAATTTAATCAAAATCCTTCCTAAGCCATTTGACCTATCCCATGGACTTAGCCAAATCTTAATTCAAATCAAGTCAAACTCAATTGATTTTCTCATAAATCAATCATATTTTCAATAATATTCACAAATAAACCTAAAATAAAACTAAACTAAACCTAAAAAATAAAACCTAAACCATAACCAAAAAAAAGTAAACCTAAAATAAAAATAAAATGAACAAAATAAAATATACCTAAACCTAAACTAAAATAAACTAAACTAAAATAAATAAAACCTAAACCTAAACCTAAAATAAACTAAACCTAAACTAAACTTAAACTAAATATAATAAAATAAACTAAAAATAAACCTAAACCTAAACTAAAAAATAAAACCTAAAATAAAAACCTAAAACCTAAACATAAAAAAATAAAATAAAAGCTTAAACCTAAAACTATAAATAAAAAATAGAAATTAAAAGTAAAAAATAAAATAAAAATAAAACTCAACTAAAAAATAAACCTAAACCTAAAAAAAAGAAACTAAAATGAAAACCCTAAATTGAAAATAAATAAACTAAACTAAATAATAATAATAATAAACCTAAATAAAAATAAATAATAAAATAAATTAAAATAAATAAAAAATAAACTAGATAAACTAAATAAATCTAAACCTAGCAGTTTACTTAATTTAAAAAAACCTTAAACACTAAATCCTAAATCCTAAACACTAAACCTACAACCCTAATCCCTAAACCCTAAACCCTAAATTATAAACCCTAACCCTAATCCCTAAACCATAAACCCTAAAAGCATAAACACTAAAATCCTAAACCCTAAACCTAAACTACATAAATTAAAAAATAAACCAAAACCTAAACCCTAAGGATGAGCAGAACATTGACAATAAGAAAATCACCATCAACCAGGCTTAGATAACAAGAAAAGAGGAGGCCCTATCGCAGGGTGGTGGGGATCTGGAGGTGCTAGAGGATATGGAGCTGGTGGTCAGAGCAATGGTGGTTATGGAGGTGGGAGGAGCGACGGAGGTTATAGTTGTGGTTGTGGTAGAGGGAGTGATCAGGATATGATGGTGCATCCCAATAATCGAGAGGTCGAGGTGGTTCAAATGGGAACTAGAAAAACTGAAGAATGGTTGATCTGATCTGGTGCTTATGAAACTGTGTCTTTACAGTAGAGATAGTTCAAGTTATCTAGGGTTTTTGATTTGCTCTATACGTGCTCATATTATATCTATGTTGTCACTTATGTCTTAGAAAACTTGGTGTGTTACTTGGTTGATGAAATCGTAAAAAGAAATGTTGAATCTGAATTTGTTCTCTATTAAAGAAAACTAAAAACTATAAACCCTAAACAAAAACTTGAACCCTAAACCTAGAACATAAACCCTACACCCTATACTCTAAACCATAAAAACCCTAAACCATAAACCCTAAATCCTAAACCCTAAAACCCTAAACCCTAAACCGAAACCCTAAACCCTAAACCTTAAACCATAAACCCTAAACCCTACACAATAAAAAACCCTAAACCCTAAACCCTAAAAGCGTAAACCCTAAAACCCTAGACCCTAAACCGTAAACTCTAAACCCTAAACCCTAAAACCTAAACCCTAAACTTAAACCTAAAGTGAATAAATAAGTTAAAAAATAAACCTAAACCCTAAAACTTAATAAAGATAAATCAAAACCTAAACCCTAAGAGTGGGTAGAACCTTGATGGTAGGAACATCATCGTCAACAGGGCTTAGTCTAGATCTGGCGAGGGAAGCGAAAGCTGGAGGAGGCATTTATTGCAGTTGTGGTGGGGGACCTAGAGGTTCTTGTGGATATGGAGGTGGTAGTTGGAGCAGTGTTTGTTATGGAGACAGGAAGAACGATGAAGGTTTTAGCTGTGGTAGTGGCGGAGGGTGAGATCAGGGATATGATGGTGGATCCAGATACTTGAGAGGTCGAGGAGGTTCTAATGGGAATTGGAGAAATTAAAGAATGGTAGTTATGATATGCTTATGGAATTGTCTCTATATAGTAGAGACAGTTCTAATTATCTAGGGTTTTTGATTTGCTCTATGCATGCACATTTTTTATCTATGTCGTCACTTGTGTCTTAGAAAACTTGGTGTGTTACTTGGTTAATGAAATTGAAAAGAAGAAATGTTGAATCTAAATTTGTTCTTTGTTAAAAAAAAAAACCAAAAACCCTAAACTCTAAACTAAAAACTTAACACTAAACATAAAACCTAAACCTTATACCCTAAACCCTAAAAACCTAGACCTAAAACTGTAAACCCTAAACCCTGAATTTTAAATCATAAACCCTAAAACGTAAACCTAATACAATAAACCTTAAACTAACCCTAACCCTAAACCCTAAAAAGTAAAAAAATATAAACCTAAGCAAAATAAAATAAAAAGTAAATAAATAGTAAAACCTAAACCAAAATAAAATAAAAACATAAACATAAACCTAAACCTAAGCCTAAAAAAAAAACTAAACTAAAATAAAATAAATAAAAACCTAAACTAAGACTTAAACCTAAACCTCCAAAACCTAAACCAAAACCTAAACCTCAACCTAAACCTAAAAGTAAAATAAAAAAAATAAAAACAAAACTAAAATATAATAAATAAATACCTAAATTAAACTAAAAAAATAAAATAAACCTAAAACTAAAAAACCTAAATAAAATAAAAACTAAATATAAAATAAAAATAAAATAAACCTAAAATTAAATAAAATAAAAACTGAATAAAAACCTAAACCTAAAAAATAAACCTATAAATAAAAAATAATAAAGCCTAAACCCTAAACCTAAAATAAACAAAATAAAATAAACATAAACTTAAACTAAAATAAACTAAAAAAATAAATAAAACCTAAACATAAAATTAAAATAAACTATACTTAAACCCTAAACTAAATAAAATAAAATAAACAAAAAATAAACCTAAACTAAATATTTAAACCTAAAAATAAACCTAAAATAAAAACCTAAAACCTAATCCTAAAAAAAATGAAATAAAAACCTAAACCTAAAAGATAAAATAAAAATAAAACTAATCCAAAAAATAAGCATAAACCTAAACCTAATCTTAAAAATTAACTAAAATAAAAAACTTAAACTAAAACAAATAAACCTAAAATAAATAAACTAAGCTAAAAAAATAAACCTAAATTAAAATAAAAATAAAATAAACTAAAATAAATAAAAAAATAGAGTAAATAAAATAAATAAACCTAAACTTATAAGTTTACTTAATTTCTTTTTAAAAAAAACCCTAAACCCTAAACCCTAAACCCTAAATCCTAGACCCTAAACCCTAAACCTTAAACCTACAACCCCTACAACCGTAAACCCTAAACCTTAAATAATGAACCCTAAACCCTTAACCATAAACTAACCCTCAACCCAAACCCTAAACCCTAAACCCTTAAACCCTCAAACCTTAAACCCTAAACCTTAAAATAACCCTAAACCCTAAACCCTAAAAATCCTAAACACTAAAGCCTAAACCCTAAGCCCTAAACTAACCTTAAACCCTAAGCTAGCTCTAAACCTTACACCTTAAACCCCAAACGCTAAACCCTAAACCCTAAAGCCTAAACATTAAACCCTAAACCCTAATCCTTATACCCTAATCCCTAAACCCTAACCTTAAACCCTAAAATCCTGAAAACCTAAACCTAAACTAAATAAAACCATAAAATAAAATAAATAGAAGAACCTAAACCTAAATAAAATAAAATAAAATAAAAATCTAAACTAAACTAAAATGTAAAATAAGCCTAAGAATAAAAAACCTAAATAAAATGAAAACTAAACGTAAAATAAAAAAAATAAACTAAATAAAAACATAAACCTAAAAAATAAAACTAAAAATAAATAAAAAATAAAACGTAAACACTAAACTAAAAAAAACCTAAACCTAAAATAAAAATAAAATAAATAAAATAAAATCAACATAAACCTAAACTAAACTAAAATAAAAAAAGCCTAAACTTAAAACAAAAATAAACTAAACCTAAACCTAAACCTAAACTAAATAAAATAAATTAAACTAAAAATAAATCTAAACCTAAACTAAAAAAATAAAACCTAAAAATATACCTAAAATAAAAACCTAATACCTGGGAACCAAAGATGCTGCCCAACCTGACCTAAGGTGTGGTTGGGTCAGCCATGACCTATGGGAGGTGAAATCACCCCACCCTCCCCATTGGAGAATTTGAAACCCATAGGACACCCATGATTCTTCCTTGGTAGCCATCTCCACACCTTCAACCAACCAAGCCAAGCCAACTCACCTCCTCCCTGCCACCCACGACTCGAGATCTGGGATGGCCATTAAACCCTGATCCCACCGTTTGATCAAGATGAAGGGGGGTATACATCCTCTCGTTTCCACTCAAACATACACAAAAAACATTTCTTAAAGCCCTAGCTACCCAAGATGAGCCACTAGATCCATTCCCTAAGCTCCCAAGCTCAATCCTCGATCAGAAAATGCCATTCTCGTCTATCCCAAAATAAGACATTCCCATTTTTGACCTAACTTCCCCATTTCTCTATCAAACTCAAATTAACTTTGCACACACCTTCCCTAGGCCTGTCGAGCAAGAATGAATCATCTTTCAAGCTTGTCGAGCACTAGAGGTGGGACTTCGATCAAAGCCTAGCTCAAAATTATCAGTTCATGGCCATCCGAGTGAACGTCAAGGAATTGATCCAATTATTGCTCAATAAGGCCTCATCTACACTTGAACTCCGGTGAGGTATGCTTCCAGAACTGATCCTTAGTAAAAAATTGGTTGGAGATTTTTGAAGAAAACTTGCATCTCGTGTGATCTTGACTGTTGGATCCCCTCCAATCGATGTCATGAAGGTGTCAGATCTTTTTGGAGTTGATCCGAGCTCAGGTAAGCTCGAATCAAGTGAGCAATAGTGAACGACTCCATTCCCCCTCACTCGTGTGACATTAAATCACGCACCGTCCATTCCGCATTATTGAAATGGACGGTCATGATTAGATCCACTAAATCGATCTGATTTAATCCTCTTAATCTATGGGATTAATCAAAGTCGTCCGATCTTAGATTGGATGGCATAATAGAAAGTGTGTTTGCCACCTCCATATAGGCTCTAAGTTAGATAAGTTTTAAGTAGCCAATCCCATGAAAAGCGCACCGCATCAGCGCGCCACGTGGCGCCAACAGGATTAGGATTTAATTCAGTTTAATTAATCATTTTTAATGGCTGAAACTTCAAAAAATTATAAAATATCATAGAGGAAAGAAAAAATGCAAATAAATACTTATTTTAAAGGTATTTCAAAGGACAATTAATTAAAATGATCTTAACTAATCTTGAATAGTAATTAAGGTTTAATTACAAATTTAATTAGCTTTATAACTCTTAATTACTAAAGCGATTAATCCCAAATTTTATGGGTTAATTTAATGGGATAGCCTATGCCTCCCATGACTTTCATGGTATTTATTGCTCACTTAATTAGGAAAATTGACTAATTAAACCTTAACTACTCTTTTAACTTAATTAATGCTTAATTAATCCAATGAACAATAATAAATTCATTAATTAAGTTTATTAATCATTGTTCAGCACTAAATGAACTAAGGAATATGGTTGGGACCCTTTTCACTAAGTTGATGTCACCCATTTTTAAAATTAAATTAATTGAAATTTAACTAATTAATTAAATCACTTAATCAAATTGAAATCATAATCACATCAGACCTTAATTAATTAAATCATGGGGTAGATCTTCAGGTGTTTAATAACATAAAAGAGTTTAATGAAATTATTGCTAGTCCACATGTGTGGGAAAACTATAAGAGTAATTAATTAAGTCCCTTAATCAAATTAACTATTAATCAAGAGCCAATTGCATTAGCCCCCTTTTTTTCCTAGGATCATTGCAAGTTTATTTTTCATGCATATCATGTTGGCTCATAATTATTTAGTTAATTACTTTAAGGTGACATAGGTAAGGCTAATTAATTCATCAAATTAAGGGTTCAACTTAATTAACCCATAAAATCAACTTAATTACATTTCCTTAAATTAAGTGGGAATGGGTTTAAATTAGCAAGTGATGATTTCTCTTCTCCTCTTTAAATCAAATCAAATCAAAAACTTAATTAATAAAGAAGCTTTGGTTTTCTTTAAATAATCTTATTTGATTTGATTGTCCTTAAGAACTAGTTTGGTTGAATAAATCACATGCTTATAATTGATTATCCTCTTTCCAATCATGTTAAATTGTGTATGTCATTTGAAGTCATGCATCCATCTTTTCAAAATCAAGTAAAATAAAATGGATTTCTTTTATGTAAGCTTTCATGTACTGATTTAATTTAACATATGCATGGCTATTATCGATTTAAATCCAAATGTCTTTAAAAAAGCTTATAAATAAATAATAATATGTGTTATGGTGCTAAGATTGTGGAAATGGGATTGAACCAAGGAGGTCATTTGATTACCTCACTTCGTTCATTTGGTTGATGAAATTGAAAAGAAGAAATGTTGAATTTGAATTTGTTCTCTCTTAAAAAAATGAAAAACCCTAAACCTAAACTAAAACTTAAACCCTAAACCTAAAACTAAACCTATAAACCTAAACCAAATTTAAAAAAAAAATCTAAAATAAAATAAATTTAAAATAAAATCTAAATTCTAAATTCTAAACTAAAAATTTAAACTAAATAAATTAAAATAAACTAAAAACTAAATTAAAATGAATAAAATAAAAAAAAATATATAAATAAAACCAAAAAATCAAACTTAAAAATAAATAAAAAATAAAATATAAACCCTAAAATAAAAAAAACCTAAACCTAAAATAAATAAAAATAAAATAAATATATACCTAAACTAAAATAAACTAAACTAAAATAAATAAAACCTAAACCTAAACTTAAAATAAACTAAACCTAAACCCTAAACTACATAAAATAAAATAAACTAAAAATAAACCTAAACCTAGACAAAAAAATACAAAACCTAAAATAAAAACCTAAAATCTAAACCTAAAAAAATAAAAGAAAAACCTAAAAGCTAAACCTAAAAATTAAAAAAAATAAAATTAAACTAAAAAATAAACATAAACCTAAACCTAAACCTAAAAAATAAACTAAAATGAAAAACCTAAACTAAAATATATAAAACTGAGATAAATAAACTAAACTAAATAAAAATAAAAATATACCAAAATATAAACAAAAAATAAAATAAACTAAAATAAATAAAAAATAAACTAAATAAACTTAAACCTATCGGTTTACTTAATTTATAAAAAACCTTAAACCCTAAACCCTAAACTAACACTGAACCATAAACCCTAAACCTCTACCCTTAAACCCTAAACCATAAATCTTAAAAAACTCTAAACCTTAAACCCTAAACCATAAACTAACCCTAAACCCTAAACCATAAACCCTAAACCATAAACCCTAAAACCCTAAACCCTAAAACCCTAAACCTTAAACCCTAAACTAATCCTAAACCCTAAACTAACACTAAACCCTAAGCTAATCCAAAACCCTAAATCCTAAACCCTAAAAATCCTAAACCCTAAACCCCAAAGCCTAAACACTAAACCCTAAACCCTAAAACCCCAAACCCTAAACCCTAAATGCTAAACCCTAAAAACCTTAAAAACTAAATCTAAACAAAATAAAACCTAAAAATAAAATAAATAAATAAAACCTAAATCTAAATTAAATAAATATAAATTAAGATAATAAAAACATAAACTAAAGCCTAAACCTAAACCTAAAAATAAAATAAAATAAACTAATTAAAATAAACTATAATAAAATAAATAGAAACCTAAACTAAACTAAAAAACAAAATAAATGAAAGAATAAAAAGCCTAAATAAAATAAAAACTAAATGTAAAATTCAAATAAAATAAACCTAAAATAAACCTACAATAAAAACTAAATAAAAACCTAAACCTAAAAAATAAACCTAAACCTTGAACTAAACAAAACCTAAACCTAAAATAAAAATAAAATCAACAAAATATAATAAACCTAAACATAAAATAAAATAAAATAATTTAAAATAAATAAAACCTAAACCTAATCCTAATCCGTAAACTAAATAAAATAAAATAAAATAAACTAAAAATAAACCCAAACCTAAACTAAAATGTAAAACCTAAAAATAAACATAAAATAGAAACCTAAAACCTAAACCAAAAATAGAAATTAAAAAACTAAACCTAAACCTAATCCTAAAATAAAAAATAAAGCCTTAACCTAAAAAATAAAATAAAAATAAAGCTCAACTAGAAAATAAACCTAAACCTAAAAAAATAAAATAAAATAAAAAACCTAGACTAAAATAAATAAACCTAAAATAAATATACTAAACTAAATAAAAATAAAAAATAAACATAAATAGAAATAAGAAATAAAATAAACTAAAATAAATAAAAAATAAACTAAATTAACAAAAGAAGAAATGTTGAATCTGATATAGTTCTCTATTTATAAAAAACCTAAAACCCTAATCCCTAAACTAAAATTTGAACCTTAAACATAAAATCTAAACCATAAACCCTAAACCCTAAACTTTAAACCCTAAACCCCTAACCCTAAAACCTTAAATGCTAAACACTAAACCTTCAACCTAAATCTTAAACCCTAAACCCAAAAAAAATTCCTAAACCCTAAACCCTAAACCTTAAGAAGTTAAAAATCAAGACAAAAACTAATTCAAACTAAAAAATAAAATAAATAAATAAACCCAAACCATATTAAAGTAAAAACATAAACTAAAACCTAAACCTAAACCTAAACCTAAAATGAAAATAACCCTAAAATAATAAAAACTAAACCTAAAATAAAAATAAATAAAAATAAAATTAAATAAAATAAAAACTACATAAAAACCTAAGCCAAAAAAATAAAACCTAGACCCTGAACAAAAAAAACAAAACCTAAAATAAAAATAAAATAAACCTAATCCTAAACAAAAATAAATAAAATTGAAACTTAAACATCATCCTAAACTAAATAAAATAAACCTAAACTAAAATATAAAACCTAAAACCTAAACATTAAAAAAAAATAAAAACCTAAACCTAAACCTAAAAATGAAAAATAAAACCTAAACCCAAAAAATAAAATAAAAATAAAACTAAACTATAAGTTAAACTAAATAAAAATTAAAAAACCTAAATTAAAATAAAAAATAAACTAAATAAACCTAAACGTACCACTTAATTTAATTTAGAAAAAAAATAAATAAATTAAAAAAAAATAAAAAAAACCCTAACCCTAAACCCTAAACCCTAAACCCTAAATCCCAAACCATAAACCCCTAAACCCTAAACACTAAACCCTAAACCCTAAAAACCAGAAAACCTAAACCTGAACTAAATAAAACCTAAATAAAATAACTAAAATGAAATAAATAAAAACCTAAACTAAAACTTAAACCTAAAAATAAAATATAATAAAAAATAAAAACAAAATTAAAATAAAATAAATAAAAACCTAAACTAAACTAAAAAAATAAAATAAACCTACAAATAAAAAACATAAATAAAAAAAACTAAACGTAAAATAAAAATAAAATAAAATAAAACCAAAATAAAAATCTAAACCTAAAAAATAAACCAAAAAATAAAACATATAAATAAATATAAAAAAAAACCTAAACCCTAAACTAAAGAAAACCTAAACATAAAATAAACAAAATAAAATAAACCTAATCCTAAGCTAAAATAAACTAAACTAAAATAAATGAAACCTAAACCTAAACCAAAACCCTAAACTAAATAAAATAAAGTAAACTAAAAATAAAGTTAAACCTAAACTAAAAAAATAAAACCTAAAAATAAACCTAAAATGACAACCTAAAACCTAAACCTAAAAAAATAAAATAAAAACCTGAACCTAAACCTATATATAAAAAAATACATAAACCTAAAAAATATAATAAATTTAAAACTAAACTAAAAAATAAAAATAAACCTAAACCTAAAATAAAAGCCTTTCTATGGTGGTTGTGCTTCTTTTGGACCTCTCTTGTGTGGAGCTTTGTTGGTTTTCTAATTTTCATTGGCTGTTGGGGATGCTTCCTTTGTTGGTTACTTATGATGGGTTGTTCTCTGGTGGTTGCCTTATGGCTGTTTTAGTTAGCTATTTTGTTGGAGGACTTATAGTTATCTTTGGAATCTTGGTTGGTTGATTTTTTTCCTTTTTGGTGGGGGATCTGGAGGTGCTAGTGGATATGGAGGTGGTGATTAGTGCAATGGTGGTTTTGGAGGTAGGAGGAACCACAGAGGTTGCAACAATGGTGGTGGCGGGGGAGAGATAGAGGATATGATGGAGGATCCCGCTACTCAAGAGGCTCGGGTGGTTTTGATGGGAACTGGAGAAAATGAATAAGGGTCAACCCGATCTGCTGCTTATGGAACTATGTCATTACAATAGAGATGGTTCTAGTTATCTAGGGTTTTTGATTTGCTCTATGCATGCTCCTATTTTATCTATGTTGTCGCTTGTGTCTTAGATAACTTGGTGTGTTACTTGGTTGATGAAACTAAAAAGAAAAAATATTGAATCTAAATTTGTTCTCCATTAAAAAAAAACAAAAACCCTAAACCCTAAATAAAAACTTGAACTCTAAACCTAAATCCTAAACCCTAAACCCTAAACCATAAAACTCCTAAACCTTAAACCCAAAATCCTAAACCCTAAAACACTAAACCCTAAACCCTAAGACTTGAACCCTAAAACCTAAACCTAAACCATAAACCCTAAACCTTAAACCTTAAACCTTAAACCCTTTGCCCTTTACCCTAAACCCTAAACCAAAAAATTGAAACCATGAACTAACTCTAAACCCTAAACCCAAAGCCCAAAAAATCTAAAAACTAAACTTAAACTAAATAAAACCTAAAAATAAATTAATAAAAAAACCTAAACCAAATAAATAATGAGAAAATTAAATAAAATTAAAACCTAAACTTAAACCTAAACCTAAACCTAAACCTAAAAATAAAATAAAATAAAATAAAAACTAAACTAAACTAAAATAAATAAAAACCAGAACTAAATTAAAAAATTAAAAGCCTAAATAAAATAAAAACTAAACCAAAAATAAAAATAAAATAAACCTAAAATAAAACTAAATAAAAACTTAAACATAAAAAATAAAATCCTAAACTAAAAAAAACCTAAACTTAAAATAAAAAAAGCTAATTCTAAACTAAAATAAATTAAACCTAAATTTAAACCTAAAATAAACTAAACTAAACTAAATAAAAAATATAAACTAAAAATAAACCTAAACCTAAACTAAAATATATAACCTAAAATTAAACCTAAATTAAAAACTTAAACCTAAACCTACAAAAACAAAACAAAAACCTAAACCTAAAAATAGAAAAAAAATCTAAACTTAAAAAAAAATTAAAAATAAACTTAAACCTAAAAAATAAACTAAAATAAAAAACCAAAACTAAAATAAATAAACCAAAGATCAATAAACAAAACTAAATAAAAAGAAGAAAAACTTAAATATATATAGAAATAAAATAATGAAAAAACCTAAACCTAAATTAAATAAAACATAAAAATAAAATAAAGAAAAAATAACATAAACCAAAACAAAATAAAAAAATAAAAATAAATAAATACATAAAATAAACCTAAACCTAAACCTAAAGCCTAAAAAAATAAAATAAAAAATAAAAACTAAACTAAAATAAATAAAAGCCTAAACAAAATTAAAAACTAAAAAACTTATATAAAATAAAAAATTAAATCTAAAACAAAAATAAAATAAACCTAAAATAAAATAAAAACTAAATAAAAACCTAAAGCTAAAAAATAAACATAAAATAAATAAAAAATAAAAACTAAATCCTAGACTAGGAAAAAAAACCTAAACCAAAAATAAAAATAAAATAAACCTAAACCTAAACTAAAATAAACTAAACTAAAATAAATGTAACCTACACCTAAACCTAAACTTAAACATAAACTAAATAAAATAAAATAAACTAAAAATAAACCTAAACCTAAACTAAAAAAAATAAAACTATAAATAAATCTAAAATAAAAACATAAAACCTAAACATAAAAAAAATAAAATAAAAACCTAAACCTAAACCAAAAAATAAAAAATAAAACCAAAACTTAAAAATTAATTTGAAAAAAACAACTAAACTAAAATATAAATCTAAACCTAAACCTATAAAATAAACAAAAATAAAAATCCTAAACTAAAAAAATAAACTAAACTAAATAAAAATAAAAATAAAACCTAAAGAAAAATAAAAATAAAATAAACTAAAATAAAAAATTAACTAAATAAACCTAAACATACTATTTTACTTAATTTTAAAAAAATAAAAAATAATAAAAAATACCTAACTTTAAACCCTTAACCCTAAACTAACAACCCTAAACCCTAAAACCCTAAATGTTAAACATAAATTGTAAATCCTAAACCCTAAAACCCTAAACCCAGAACCCTAAACCCTAAACTCATTAAAAAAACCTTAATCCCTAAACCTTAAACCTTAAACAATAAACCCTAAACTAAAACCTAAACCCTAAACCCAAAACTAAACCCTAAACCCTAAACCATAAACCTTAAAACCCCAAACCCAAAACCCTAAAACCTAAACCTAAATAAAAAATAAAATAAAATAAACTAAAAATCTAAACTAAAACTTAAACCTAAACCTAAACCTAAACCTAAAAATAAAATAAAATAGAAAAAAAAACTAAATTAAAATAAAATAAATAAAAACCTAAAGTTTTAAAAAACCTAAATAAAATAAAAATTAAACCTAAATAAAAATAAATAAACCTAAGATAAAATAAAATAAAAACTAAACAAAAACCTAAACCTAAAAAAATAAACCTAAAATAAATAAAAAATAACTCATAAACCCTAAATTAAAAAAAAAACCAAAATTAAAATAAAATGAACAAAATAAAATAAACCTAAACCTAAAATAAAATAAATTAAACTAAAATAAATAAAACTTAAACCTTAGCCTAAAATGAACTAACTTAAACCTACACCTAAACTAAATAAAATAAAATAAACATAAATTAAACCTAAGCTTAAACTTAAAAATAAGACCTAAAAATAGACATAAAATAACAACCTAAAACCTAAACCTAAACCTAATAATAAAAAATAAAACTTAAACATAAAAATAAAATATAAATAAAACTAAACTAAAAAATAAACCTAAACCTAAAAAACTGAAAAAAACCTAAACTAAAATAAATAAACCTAATATAAATAAACAAAATAAAATAAAATAATAATAAAACCTAAAAAAAATTTAAAAGTAAAATAAACTTAAATAAATATAAAATAAACTAAATAAACCTAAACCTACTAGTTTACTTAATGTTTTTTAAAAACCCTAAACCTTAAACCATAAAATCCCTAAACCTAAAATCCTAAACACTAAACCCTAAACTCTAAACCTTAAACCCTAAACCTACAATGCTAAACCCTAAACCTTAAACCTAACAAACCTAAACTAAACCTAAACCAGAATCCTAAACCTTAAACGCTAAACCCTAAAAATTTTAAACTATAACCTAAACCTAAAACCTAAACCTAAACCCTAAACCTTAAAAACACTAAACATAAACTAAACCTAAACCCTAAATGATAAAACCTAACCTAAACCATAACCTAAACCCTAAACTAAATGCTAAACTAACCCAAAACCATGAATCTAAACCTAAACCTAAACCCTAAACACTAAACCCTAAACCCTAAACTCTAAACTAAAATAACCCTAAACCCTAAAATCGTAAAACCTTAAACCCTAAATCGTAAACCCTAAACCTAAACTCAAACCTTAAACCTTAAATCCTAAACCCTGAAACCTAAACCCTAAACCTTAAAAACCCGAAACCATAAAACCTAAACACTAAATTCTAAACCTTAATCCTTAAACCCTATCCCTAAACCTTAAACCTTCAAATAATAAACCCTAAATTATAAAACCTAAACACTAAATGCTAAACCCTAAACCTTAAACCCTATCCCTAAACCTTAAACCTTAGAAGAATAAACCCTAAAAATTTAAACCCTAAACCTTAAACCATAAGCCCTAACCCTACACCCTAAACCCTAAACCCTAAACCCTAAACCTAAACCTAATGTAACTAAATACATTAAAAATGAAACTTAAACCCTAAAACTTAATAAATCTAAACCTAAACCTAAACCTTAAGAATTGGCAAAACCTTGACAGTATGAACATCACCGTCAACTAGGCTCAGTCTAGATTTGGTTGTGGAGGTGAAGGGATAGGCAACGATTATCACAGTGGTGGTGGGGGATCTGGAGCTACTGGTGGATATGGAGGTGGTGGTCGGAGTAGTGGTGGTTATGGAGGCAGGAGGAGCGACGAAGGTTACAACCATGATGGTTGCGAAGGGAGAGATCGAGGATATGATGGTGGATCCCATTAATCAAGAGGCTGTGGTGGTTCTGATGGGAACTGGAGAAATTGAAGAATGGTTGATCTATTTTGCTACTTATCGAGCTGCCTTTACAATAGAAAGGGTTCTAGTTATCTAGGGTTTTTAATTTGCTCTATGCATGCTCATTTTTTATCTATGTTATCGCTTGTGTCTTAGAAAACTTCTGGTGTTACTTGGTTGATGAAATTAAAAAAATAAATATTCAATATGAATTTGTTCTCTTTTATAAAAAATAACCAAAAACCCTAAACCCTAAACCAAAACTTGAACCACTAACTTAAAACATAAACCCTAAAGTCGAAACCCTAAACCCTAAACCCTAAACCTTAAACCCTAAACCCGAAAACCTTAAACCTGAAACCTTAAACCCTAAACCAACCCTAAACCCTAAACCGTAAACACTAAAAAGCTAAAAACTTAAACCTAAACTAAATAATAACTAAAAATTAATTAAATAAAAATTCTAAATGAGAGTAAAAAATAAATAAATGAAATAAAATGAAATAAAAACCTAAAATGAAACCTAAACTAAAAAAGAAAATAAAATAAAAAATAAAAATATAACTAAAATAAAATAAATAAAACCTAAACTAAACTTAAAAAAATTAAAAACCTTAGTAAAATAAAAATATACCTAAAATAAAAATAAAATAAAATAAAAACTAAATAAACACATAAACCTAGAAAATAAAACTAAAAATAAAACCTAAAAATTAACAAAAAAATTAAATTTAAACCCTAAACTAAAAAACATAAACCTTCAATAAAAAATAAACCTAAACCTAAACCTAAACTAAATAAAAGAAAATAAACTAAAAATAAACTTAAACCTAAGGTAAAAATATAAAACCTCAAAATTAACCTAAAATAAAAACTTAAAATCTCATCTTAAAAAAATAAAATAAAAACCTATACCTAAACCTAAAAAATAAAAAAAAAATAAAATTAAACTAAAAAAGAAACTTAAACTTAAACCTAAAGCTAAAAAATAAACTAAATAAAAAAACCTAAACTAAAATAAATAAACCTAAAATAAATAAATTAAACTAAATAAAAGTAAAATTGAACCTAAATAAAATTAAAAAAAAATAAAAAAAACAAAAATAAATAAAAAATAAACTAAATAAACTTAAACCTAGTGGTTTAATTAATTAAAATAAATAAATAAAAACCCTAAACCCTAAACCCTAAACCCTAAACCCTAAATCCTAAAGCCTAAATCCTCACCAAACCCTACCATACCACCTTTCCCTCCTTAAACCTTACTACTAACTGGGACAACCTGATCCTCCCTAAACCATGAAAACCCAAAACCCTGGGCTACACTAAAACTTAAACCCTACCACAACCCTACCACAGCTACACAAACTAAACCCTAAACCTCCCTCCTTAAAACCCTAAACCCTAAACCTAAACCTTCCTAAACCCTAAACCCTAAACACTAAATCCTAACCTCCTAAACCCTAAACTATAATCCATAACTTAAACCACAAAACTAAATAAATAAAAACCTAAACCCTAAAACCTAAACTTAAGACTAAACCATAATAATGGGCAGAACCTTTACGGTAAGAACATGAGCATCAACTAAGCTCAGTCTAGATTTAATGGTGAAGGCAAAGACAGAGGTGAAGATGGAGGCAACAGTTATTGTAGTGTTGGCAGGGGATCTGGAGTTGCTGGGGGATATGGAGGTGGTGGTCAGAGCAGTGGTGGTTATGGAGGCGGGAGGAGCGATGAAGGTTACATCTGTGGTGGTCGCGGAGGGATAGATCAGGGAGATGATGGCGGATCCTATTGCTCAAGAGGTGGTGGTGGTTTTGATGGGAACTAGAGAAACAAAAGATCGATCGATCTGATCTGCTACTTATGGAACTGTGTCTTTATAGTAGAGACAATTATAGTTATCTAGACTTTTTTGGTTTGCTTTATGTTTGCTCATTTTTACTATATCATCGCTTGTATCTTAGAATACTTGGTGCACTATTTGGTTGGTGAAATCAAAAAGAAGAAATGTTGAATATAAATTTATTCTTTATTAAAAAAAACCATAAACCTAAAGTAACCACAACTAAACCTAAAACCACACCATAAACCTAAACCTAAAATCATATAAACCATAAACATTAAACCCTAAACCTAAACCCTAAACCTTCAAAACCCTCCAAAACCAAAACCCTAAACCTAAACTAAACCCTAAACACAACCATAACCCTCCCCAAACCCTGACCCTACTGACCATACCATGGGTCATTCTACCCTAAACCCTATGGCTTAAACCATAGCCCTATATCACCATGGGCCACCCTCTGAGCCCTGGGCCACCAAACTCTAGGCCCTACTATACTGGCCACAGGCCTGGGCACTTGTAAGCCCTCTGGGCTAAGGCCCTGGGCCCTGGGCCCTGGGCCCAGGCCCTGGGCCTGACTGGGCTGGCTCTGGGCTTGGCCTAAGTCTGAGGCTGAGTGTGACCCCAAATCTTGGTTGTAAAACCCCAGGACTGAGCGCTCTAGGCCTACCTACATAGGCCCTGGGCCTGAGCTAGGCCTGGGCCCTGGCTGAGCAACCTGAGTCTGGGCCCTGGGCCCTAGGCTGAGCCTAGGCATGGGCCTGAGCCTGGGCTGGGTTTAGGCTGACCACACTGGGCATGGGCCCCCAGGCCTGGGCCCTGACCTGGGCTGGGCCCTCTAAATTAAACTGCCACCCACCAGGCTGGGCTGGGCCTAAACCTGACTGAAAGTCTCTGGGCTGGGCTGAAAGGCCCAAGGCCAGGCTGAACCTGAGCTTAGGCATGAGCTGAGCTATGGCTGAGCCTGAGCCCTACCTCTACTAACCCTGGGCCCTGGGCCCTCCTGGGCCCTACTGACCTAAACAGGCCTCCTGTACTGGACATGACCTGGGCATAAATGATCCAAACTGAGCATACTGGGTCATACACCTAACTAAACCTCTAAACATCTAAACTCCACTAAACTCACATTTACTAAACCCTAACTTTGCTAGGTGGGTTCCAATTTTCAAAATCAACAACAATTCACAAAGAAACAATTATTTCCAAACACTTCACTTAGCATACCCAAATTTGCTAATTAAAAACACCAAATCAAAAACTAAATCAATTGACCCTTACTTTAACATACTTAAATTAGTTAAAGGAAAGGGTCCTCAAATAAAAAATATCTAAATTCAAACAAACATGAACCTATGGAAGCATCCATCTCAAAATATTTTAATCCATTTTTCAAGATACCCAAATTTGTTGAAGTTGGATTCATATTCAAAATTCCTCTTTTCAATCAAATTTCTAAATCATCTCAAATCCATTTGAACCTAAGTTAATACTTCCAAGATGTTGGATGTGGGATCAAATTTTTGATTCAAATTCAAAAAAATCAACAAAAATATAAATCTGATCCAAGCTCATTTCCTTAGATTCTCACCATCGATTCTGATATAACTTACAGTTTACTTTTTCAATCTTCTGGTTGATCAAAATGGTAGGCTCGTAGAACTTTGATTTCACTTTCCCCCATGGCATGGATTTGGCTTTGGACCAGGCCAACTTCCCCCGATTGGATCATACACACTTTATCCATTTTGGTAGGGAATTTTAGGGAGTGAGGATTACATGTGAGGGCACTCCCCTAATGACTGTTAGTACGACCACGATGGTTGGGCAGAAGTCAATAATCCAGATTGATCTACCTTTTGATTTTGACATCTCCTCATTGAAGAGGAAAGTAGTGGCGTCCACCCAATCGATAGTACCGGTGATTGCGACCCTAGTTTGATGCCTATGGTTTCTCATGTTGCACCAGTGAGGGCTAACAACCTCTCATTAGTACCCTCAAAGGGTAAGGCTCCACTGATCTCAAGGCTTGCCTCCCCTACTTTTGGGTATGGGTCTAGCTCTCACTCTTCTCATCCTACCAGAACATAGTGAAGGAACAAAAACCACATGATCAAGCGATATCGCACTAGGATTGCTAGGGAGATGGAGGCAGCCGCCCGTTCAACTATTGAGGAGTTTCCTATCTTGACTTCACCACTAGTTATAGCAAACCAGTTTCTTTCTCTCTCTAGGTCAGACAGAGAATATGTTGGAGGATTTGCACATCACTTCCATCAGTGGTCCAGCATGAACCATCAGTTACTCAGAGCAAGAGGTAGTATGTCGGCCTCCAATCAATCTTGCGCTAGGTTGGCAGAGCTTATGGACATTTAGAGTATGTCACTCAATTTCATTTGAGATCCATTATCCCTTGCAGTGTGGGAAAACATATTTGTCAGGAGAGGCTAGAGAGACATTTGCTCATATTACCAGTAGGCAGTGGCGGAGGTTCAGTCGTCTATCGATAGCTTCCTCACTTATTGATTTTCCAGCTTGGCACGCTACCCGAGTCGACCATACTGATGACATCTTACTTACTGGTACCAGTCATCATAGGAGGATAGCTCCTATTCATAGAGAGCGGTGGTGTCTCCACCACACCACTCTACCCCCCTTCTACCATCACCAGTCCATGTCACAGCATCTCCAATTCCATCAAAGGCCATGAAGGCCATTTCTGGGGAAAAGCACACCCCGTTGGTGATCCAGCTATGGCCAAGGGATCCTACCCCATCTACACTATCTATTATGGTGAGACCAAGATCTCCTAGTCAACCTTCTACCCCAGTGGTGGTGTGGAAGGAGTGGAGACCCTGAAGCATAGTGGTTATCACTTCACCAACTCTGCTAGTTCAACAGGACGTGGAGTCGGTAGCAGTTATTTCAGAGGTAGCATATGATAGCCCAGCTTCAACAATGTTAGTGCTACCTCCTAGGAATGTCACCCCTTTCGTACCTAGTGATAGCCAGGTGTGTGTCTCTTCCAGTGAGTATAGTCCTCAATGGTTTGACTCTCCAGTAGCAGGCGAGGTTCGGTGCCTCTCAGTGTGTGATAGTGATCACACCGGTCAGCCAAGATCATTTGTTCCTGTTCAGATTGACCATTCTCTCAAGGAGATAGTAGCACATTATCTAGTAGAGAATAAAGAGATTCTGGTGTATTATTGGTTAGATGAGGAGAAGGTCAGCTTTGACCCCAATGAAGATGATTTATTGGGAGACTCAGCTGGAGTCTGTATGGTAGATACGAGGATATCTTCTCATGGAGCAGTAGGCCATAGAAGGTGATGAGGTTGATCAAGAATACACTGCACAATCAGCCCAACACCTCTGATATCAGTTGAAACAAAAAGATGAGTAGATTGATAGGATGGCATGGTAGCTAGAGGACTTGTTAGAAGCAGTTTCAGTACTTCAAAAACAAGCCCCAGACATTCATCCTACTATAGTCGACATTAGTCTACCTAAGTTAGTGCATGTCTTGGATCCAGCCAAGACCTTACCTCCCATTGAGAAAGGTAGCACTAGCATGTATAGGAATTGAAAGTACCTCCATACAAAAAAGACATCATATCCATGGTTGAGTAGCAAGTGAAGGAAGCGTTGGGTCAAGTCTCGGAGGATCATCAGTTCCAAAGGGTAGACCCAATTCAATCCAATATGCCAAGGGTTTTTTGCCACCTTCCTTCAAGAGCTTTGATGGTAGTGAAAACCCAAGTTAGCATATAGCACACTTTAGGGTCAGTTGTTGCAACGCTGGTGGGAGCGATGCTTTGCTATTCTACCTCTTCATTAGTAGCCTAACAGGGATTACTTTTGATTAGTATGCTAAACTACCCATTGGTTCAGTGAAGACATTTGCTGAGTTAGAGCAACTCTTTATCAAGAGGTTTGTTGGAGCTCAACAAAGGGTTACTGTAACTGATCTAGTTGTAGCACAACAACACCCAGGTAAGTCCTTTGTTGATTATATCCTCCGATGGAATAACCTGAGAATGAAATACGAGCCGCAACTGTCTTAGCAGCATGCAATTGAGATTCTTCTAAAGAATATCCATGTCCTAGTCTCCTTCATGCTTAAGGGCTTCACTATCAAGAAATTTGAGAATCTAATCAACAAGTCGGCTAGTTTACAAGGTGAAGCTAAATAGTTGTCTTTTCAAGTACAGTTATCCAAAGAAAAAATATATAAGGTCTATGAGAAGAAGCTGAGAGCAGTGATAGTAGTAGATAGGGGAAGTAGCCAACTAGTGATCAGTCTGAGAGACCACGACCTCAGTAGCATCCACCTCCTTTGCCATCACCGAGGTAGCCATACTGACCTCCACAGCACCTCCAAGGCCAGCATCGTCTCCTCCTCAGCCATACCTCCAGCAATAGTGACATACATACCCACCGCCAGGTTACTATGTTCCACTTAATCTTTTAGATAAGCTTAACAAAACTTGATTATTTAAGAGGGAGGTAATCAGGAAGATCTTTAAGAATCTCTTAAAGAAGTTTGATTTTTAGCTACCCGAGCCTAGAAGATCGGAGGAAGTAGGCAAAAGTCATGATCCTAACTTTTTCCCCTACCACTGTATGTTAGGCAATGTTTTGGAGGATTGCTTCGCATTCAAGGACTGGCTTGAACACAGCTTCAAGACTGCTGTTGTAGTTATCCCACAAGAATATCTTGTGGAACAACCATCCAGTTCAATTAGGGTAATCCTTGGCGATACATGTGATCCTTCCAAAACTAAAGAATGTTGGGATATTTCTTTATCCAAAACCTCTAAGAAGATCATCCAGAAGATCAAAATGCTTTCCTTGTAGGTGTGTGAGTCAGCTCAAACCTCCAAAATTAAGGAAGGTTTGCAAGTTGTCAGTGCCAACTCGAGGAAAGGGGGAGGTGAGCAGTAGTAGCAATAGTAGCAGCATGTGTTGATCTAGGATAGCCCATTAGCTCAACCACCGATCGAGTTCAGCCTCCAGCTTATAGTTGCAGCTTCCACACCGATGGCTTCTTCCACTTCATCTAGCTCTTCTTCTTCTACTAGTAGAACTCTTGTATCGGTGGATAAGGTCATCAAATCTCTTACCTCACTCACTTTACTTGATTTCTACTTTGTACGTCCAAAAAATTCAAAAAATTAAAGAATAAAGCTAGCTTGAATTACATATGTGTCACTTCTGATGGGTTGTCTTCTTCTATTCCTAATGATAACTCTTCAAGTCAAAATAACTATAATAATTCTGATCTTCTTCTTTCTGATTTAGAGTTGGACTTTCCTACTTTGAATACTATGGGTTTGCTTCTTGAGATAGACTTGTAATCATCTGATTCTGAGGGTCCCATAGGAGAAGTTGTAGGTGAGCTTGATGTGTAAGTAGAACCTTCCATTACCCTGGCATAGGAGATCACCGAAGTCAACCTTTGTAGTGGTAAGGTTTTACCTCCTAGGGCAGCACCTCAAGATAGAGGGAAACAAGTCATTGGTACAGTGGGTCGAGAAGACCCTCCACAGGATGCTCCACCCTTGGATATGCTTGTGGAGGACAACCAATGGTGGACTATAATGTCCTCTCTTATCAAAGAAAGTTACCATCTAAGCTAAGCATATATGATGCCCTTGTCTTATCCAAAGAGCTAAGGGAATCATTAATCAAGGCTCTCGATATGTTTGCTATAGGTGAGGAGGCACATTACACAAAATAAGCTTAGGGGATCACCTTCACAGACAAAGACCTTCTTTTGGGGGGACTTGGAGCACAACCGTCCCTTCTACATCACAGTCGATATGTATAGGTTCAAACTTGCCAGAGTGCTTGTGGATCCAATTGCATCAATGAACATTATGAGTCTAAAGACCTTTGCCTATTTGAGGATCAACATATCCACACTCTAAGGTGATCGAATGATGTTGAGAGAATGAACAAAGTGAGCGGACTTTAGGTTCCATAGTGTTACCTTTACAAATAAGTGACTGGAAGGCTGAAGCCAAGTTTTACATCATTGATTTGAATACTTCATTCACTGCTTTGCTTGGTAGGCCTTGGATACATCAGAACAAGATCATTCTATCCTCCCTCCATCAGTGTATCAAGTTAAAAAAAAGATGAGATTGAATATCGTGTTAATGGAGATGTAAAGTCATTTTCAGTTAGAGAGGCTGAGATTTTTAAGGATGCAACCAACTATCTTCCTCAAAACACCCTTTCTCGTGAACATGGAAAAAATTCAAACTCAAAATTAAAGGGAAAAGAAAATTATGGAAATGAAAAATAAAAATCCAAGTGAACAAGAAAGGGGAAATGAGGAAGAAATAGGTCTGCATATCACATTTCACCCATAGTTCATTCCGTCATATGGACATGTGGGTAGGATGGCTCGACCTCCACCAGGCAGAGGCATAGGAAAAATAAAAGGAGTTCCAAAGGTGGAAGGCCCTCTGGTTGGCCATCAGCCAACAGAAGTCATATTCCAATTCATAGGATAACCACTACTTTTCACATAGACTTGGAATCTAGCTCAGAGGATGAGTCTAATGTGATTAGTACACCAGTCAATCCCTCTTAGAGGGTTCCATTGGAGGTGACTTTCTATCCAGACTGAGATGAAGACTAGGCCTCCAGACAAAGCAAAGTATTTGAATCAAGTTTATGTGAAACTATTTGATAGTAGTTGGAAACCTCAACTCTAACCTCACTTACATATCAGAAAGTTGAAGGTTTGGTAGTTAAGGAAGTCCCTAAGTCTTCTAATGACATGAAGCAGAAGATATTCTTTTTGGGATCATCATCCTCAAGTCCTGAAGTTGATGTAGAACTTGAAGAGGATACATTTAAGAAGTTAATGGAATTACCATTTTATTTTAACTCACCTTGTGTTCATAATCTTATACAGAAAAGTTTAGTTCCTCTTACATGGACCAGGCACAGATCAGAGTACTTTGAGAACCTATGAAACAATATAGAAAGGGAAGCACAATCAAGAGTAGGACTAGGATTTGGTACAGTGGGCCCAGTCGATGACAAAGATTACTGCTTAGTTGTTACAAATCATTTGGAGTCTGATAAGTTCTTTTCACACAACACCAACTCTTATGAGGATGTGTGTTTAAAAACCTCAGATGATCCAGAGGATCTCCAAATCAAAGAAGTACCACCATAATTTGAAGAGGAGATAGATTCAATAATTGATAGCTTAAAGAAACCAACCTCGGGATAAAATAAAATCTACGCCCAATGTACATCAGTTCGTTGCTGAATCGTAGAAACCAATGACTTAGTTAGGCTATTTACTGAGTTTAAAGACTGATTCACATGGAGTTATGAAGAAATACTCAGATTATCTCTTGACTTAGTAGTCCACTAGCTATCCATAGATCCTAACACTACTTCTATTAAGCAAGCTCTTAGATGCATGCGACTAGAAATCGAACAACAGGTCATTTCTTAAGTCAAGAAATTGATCGATGTTAGTTTTATCAGGGAAGAAAAATATCCTACCTAGTTAGCCAGTGTCATCCCAGTTAAGAAGAAGAAAGGACAAATTCATATATGCATCAATTTTAGGGACTTAAATAAGGTATGTCCTAAGGATGAGTTTCATCTTCCTATACTATAATTAATGGTGGAAATCGCCTCATCTCATGCAGCCTTCTCTTTCATGGATGGGTCATCTAGCTATAACCAAATGAAGATGTCTCTTGAACATGAAAGAAATATTACATTCCGAACCCCGATCAAAATTTTCTATTATAGGGTCATGCCTTTTAGCCTTTAGAATGCTGGTTCTACATACCAAAGAGCCATTACTCAGATCTTCAATGAACTAATCCATCATTAGGTTGAGTGCTACGTTGATGATCTAGTAGTCAAGAGAAGAGAAAAGAAAGACCATCTCTTTGATTTGAGAGTAGTTTTCAAACGGTTAATATAATATAACCTCAAAACGAATCCCCTGAAGTGTGCATTAGGAGTAGCTTCAGGGAAATTCCTTGGGTTTATTGTCCGACACCAAGGGATAGAGATAGGTCCTGAAAATATCAAAGCAATCTTAGAAATGCCACCTCCTAAGAGTTTAACTCAACTCAAATCCTTTCAAGGATGGCTGGCATATCGAAGATGCTTTATATCCAACCTATCGGAGAGATACAAACCAATCATGACACTTATCAAAAAGGATGCCAAGTTCAAGTGGTATGGCAAGTGTAAGCATGCCTTTAAAGACATCAGACAGTATTTGGTGAAGCCTCCAGTTCTAGCAGCCTCTATCCCGAGCAGGCCACTCATCCTCTATACTACTATATTGGATGAATCTCTCAGTGCTCTATTGGCCCAAGCCAATGATGAATGGAAGGAGAATTCTCTCTACTATCTCAGCTGTCATCTGATTCCCACTGAAGCAAACTATCCACCCATTCAAAAATATTATTTAACTTTAATCTTTGCCTCTCAAAAGCTGTGACATTATATGCTTTCTCATAAGGTGAACTTGACCTTTCGAACAAATCCACTGTACTACCTCATGAAATGGACAATGCAATCCAAACATTTGGCATGATGATCCAAGATTCTCTCATGGTTTGATATCAAATTTGTACCCCTCCGTGCGTTAAAAGGATAGCCACTAGCAAATTTCTTAGCAACACACCCACTACCTGCTGACTCTTCGCTTAGTGATGACCTCCCAGATGAACAAATCATGAACTTAAGGGAGGCCAGCAACTGCTGATGGGTGATGTATTTTTATGGTGTAGCTTCTTTTCATAAAGTGGAAGCACCACGACCTATTCTCCCAGGAAAGGTAGGGATAGGAATAGTTCTCCTAACTCCAGACCTTGATTTGATGGGATTCTCATACTATCTTGTGAACTCCTGCACCAACAATGAACCCGAGTATGAGGCTTTGATTTCTAGTCAGAAGTTAGCCATCACTATCAGTGTCAAGAGCATTAACATCTTTGGGGATTCTCACTTTGTCATCAACCAAATTGTTGGGTCTTACAAGGTTTTCAAACCCAAGCTTCATCATTACTACGAGTATACCATGAAGATATTGGCCCAAATTTCTTAAGTCACTATCTACAAGGTTCCCCAATCATAGAACACAGTAGCAAAAGCTTTGGACAAACTTGTTAATGTGTTGGCATGTCTAGAAGATGTGTCCATTTTAATAAGGGTCCAAAATAGATAAGTCCTATCCCTCATTGATGTTGAACTCATCATGAGACTTTCCCTTGAAGGGGAGGTTTCCATTGCCAAAATGGACTAGGAGCTGGATGGAGGAAACCATTCATAGATTATTTGAACACTGGCAAATTACCTCAAGAAAAGTCACAAGCCCATCAGGTGAAACATAGAGCTCTCTCTTTTGCTCTTGTTGATGGCACCTTGTATCATCAGTCCTTTGACCAAATGTGGTTATGTTGTTTAGATAAACATGAAGCCCGTGGCATTATAACTGAGGTACATTCAGGTCTATGTGCAGTGCATCAATCCATTATGAAGAAGAAGACAAAGATCAAGAGATTAAGATACTACTGGCCTTTGACTATTACAGACTACATGGATATAGCTAGGAGATACCATCAGTGTCAGGTGCACGGTGTGGTCCTCTGCCAACCACCCAAACATTGGCCTCATGACCATTTGAGTTGGGGTATCGACATTGTGGGTCTGATCGATCCTCCTTCTTTCAAGGGTCATCGGTTCATCTTAGCTGCCACCAACTGCTTTTCCAAGTGGGAGGAAGCCATCCCACTCAGAGATGTCACAACTCAGCATGTGCATCAGTTTTTTAGGAACCGTATCATATATAGGTTCGGGGTGCCTCGATGAATTATATTTGATAATGTACAGTATTCAAAAGCATGAAGATCAATAACTTTGCTAGAATACACGGTATAGATTAGAGATACTCCACCATCTACAACCCTAGAACAAATGTCTTAGCAGAAGCATTCAACAAAACTCTCATCCAAATACCGAAAAAAAACTCTTGATGATAATAAATGATAGTTGATTGAGTAGTTGGTTGAAGTCTTGTGGGCCTATCGCACCAAACACCAAACTCTAACTCAATCTACCCTGTATACCTTAGTGTATGTGTCTGAAGCCCTTCTACCTTTATAAGTTCAACTCCCATCACTAAGGATAACATTGGGTAGCAAGATCACAAAAGAGTAAAATGAAAAGTTGTGGTTAGAAGAGCTCGAAGGTTTGGAGGAGAGTCATGAATGGGCTTGCCAGAACCTCGAGTTGTATAAAGCCAAAATGATTCAAGCTCATAACAAGCTAGTCTGCCCTAGGTCTTTCCGAGTAGGAAAACTTGTGTTAGTCCTAAAGAGACCAATTGTTGCCCGTCGAAAGATGGGAGGAAAGTTTGAATCCACTTAGGAAGGCCCCTATGTCATAGAGAAGGCCTACCAAGGAGGATCTTATAAGCTTATTGATTATAAAGGGGAACACCCAATGCTTCTAGTTAATGGACTTTATCAAAAGAAATATTGCCCATGAAATAAATCATGTTTGAAAAAAATATTAATAAAAGAATAAAATCTGATTCCATTCATTAAATCTTCTCTTCTTTCAAAGCGTTGTTTACTTATTTTGCGAATCCGCCATGATGTTTTTGGGGTAGGTGTAAGATTCCCCCAGTGGCATTCATTAAATCTTCTCTTCTCGGTGTTGTTGATCATTTCGGTCAACACTAATACGTGCAGTGTTCTTTGTCAGTCACACCACAACAATTGGGCGCCTTTTGTTGACCTTATTTTTAGAATGAGCTCTCAACCCCTCATCTTAGACATAGGACTTCTCTTTGACTTTAAGAGTTCCTTAGTCTTAAGACACATCTAGTGATTAGGTGGACACTCTACAGAGACTTAGAAGTGTTAGCCATAGGAATAGGTCATGCCTTAGGGGTGTTAGGAAAATTTGCCTACCCTTAGCTTGTACCATTCCTAACCTTCCTTCCTTCAAGTAAAACTCCAAATCAATCTAATTTGATTTTATGGAAGCTCAAATCAACTCAATGTGATTGAAATCCATGATTAAAACCCATGAATGAAATTCCTAAGTCCAAATCTTTCTTAAGTCCTTGATCTTCTTTTAAGGACTTAGCCTAAAACATGGTCTAAACCAATTCAAAATCTTGAGATTTTCTCATAATTCATTTATATTCTCATTTATATTCATATATATAAATGTGACATAAATTCAAACCAAACAAACTAAACTCAAAATTAAAAGTCAATTCATAAAATTGCTTAAGTCCTTTAAATTTTCCTTCATGGACTTAGCCAAAATCAAATGCAAACCAATTCAAATTCATGGGATTTTCTCATAACTCATTTATATTCTCATTTATATTCACATATATAAATGAAATATATATACAAATCAATCAAATCAAATCCAAAAATTAAAATTCCAAATTTAAAATACTTCTTAAGTCCTTAATTTCCCTCTTGAGGACTTAGCCTAAATCATGTTCAAAACAATTCAAATTCATGGGATTTTCTCATAACTCATTTATATTCTCATTTAAATTCACAAATATAAATAAAATATAAATAAAAATCAATCAAACTAAATCCAAAATTCTAGCTCGAAACTCCAATAATTTCTTAAGTCCTTTAAATTCCCTCTTAAAAGACTTATCCTATATCATAATCAAATCATCACTTAAAATCCTTGAAATTTCTCATGACCCATCTATATTCTCATTTATATTCACATATATAAATGAAATATAAATTAAAACAATCAAAACCAATTCGAAAAATCAAACTCAAATCCACTCAAAATCCAACCTAAGCTTCTAAAGTCAAAGTTTTGAACTTAGCCAAATCAACTTCAAATCAAGCGAAACTCTTGATTTTTCTTCATGATTCAATCAACCCTACAATCATGATTCCAAATATAAGTACAAACTTCAATCACTAAATCAAAACTCAATTCAAAAATTAAACCCCAAATCCATTCATGTTCTTCCTTTGAATATGAAATTGTTAAATGAATTAAAACCCATTTGACTTAAAAGCAATTGGAAATGAATTTATATTTCAATCATAAGTCCATATACAAGTTCAATCGAACTCAAATCAAGCTTTCACCAAGCCATTTGACCCACTTAGCCCCACTTGACCCAAAGTGACCTAAAATACCCTTATGAGCCAATTTTTAATCCTAACCGAATTGGATTGAATCAAACTCACCTATCCCTCTCATCATGATCAACAATCATCATGAGAATCACCCAAATTGGGTCAAACCAAGTCAACCCTTAGGGTTGACCAAGTCAACTCTTAGCCAAAAATGAAACCTAACATAGCCAAAATTCACCATAGGCCAAATTGATTGAAACCATTGATCTAAGTTCATTCATAACCTTTGTTTGAACTTGACCAAGTCAACATTTGAGCCTAATTTAGCCCAATTGGCCACTTGACCCAAGTTGACCCAACTTGACCTAAAAAGTCAAAATGTGCCAAAACTTGACCTAAGCCAAATTGATTGAAACAAATGGGTCAAGTTCATTCCAAATCACTTATTGAACTTGACCAAAGCCTCAATTGGCCAACTAGACCTAACCTAGCACAATTGATCTTGAACCCATCTTGACCTAAAGGGGTCATGTTGAGCCAAATTCAAACTAAACTAGAATTAACTGGAAATAAGGATACCAATCCACTTCATATGACTAACCAAACCTAAACTTAACCATGACTTAGCTCAAATAGGTCAAATGGGTCAAATTGGTCAACTTGACCCATTTGACCTAGATGAAGTCATATGAGCCAAATTCAAACCTAAACCAAATTGAATCAAACCAAAGCCACCAAAAAATTTCAAATGGTCATATGAACTTGACCCAACCCTTGGTTTGACTGACCAATTGGTCAACTTGACATAAGTTGATCCATTTTGATCTAAATGGGTCAACATGAGCCAAACCATAAAAAATGAACTCCAAATCCTTTGAAACTTGGCCAAACCTATTTTCTCAACATACCTAACATAGTGAAATTCAAAAATTAGCTAAATGAAAATTCTACCCCTAGGCCATAGAACAAATTTTGGTCAAATCTATGGGGAATTTGGTCAAGTCCTCTTCATACGAACTTGATACCTTCCTAATAGGTCAAGTAGACCTTATGGAGGGTGGTGCACCCAACCCAATGTGTTTTGGTCAGCCCAAGGCTAAAACTAAGTACATGTCTGAAATTGGCCATATGGAAAACTTCCCTCCACTTATTTTCAAGCACATGAGAGGTTACCACTCCACTCCTTAGCCCAAATCGACCATGTGCAAACTTCTAATAGCTCAAATAGCCCTTTCAATCTTGCCAAATGGATCAAATGGGGAAAACATAGCTTCGGCTGTCTGATTGCCATAGGGGGAGATATACTCTCCCTTATTCACTTCAGTTCTAACTTCCTCATTGTTGTTTGAGTAAGGGAGAGTGTTAGGAGCCATATTAGAGTGATCTTAAGCTCACTATAAGTGATTTGAATTTGGCATTTCTCGATTTTCATCCTTTGAAAATAGGGGAGCTCCATATATTGGCAAACTTTCTCCGCACTCCAAATCAACTCAATTGCTTTTGCACACTCCACCAGAGGGTCAAGTCAAGCTTGCCTAAGCTCTCTCTAAAGTTCCAAAGGCAAGGGGAGGTATAATTCCATCAAAACTGCAATGGAGCTAAGGAGGGGTTGGTCCATAGAGAAATCTTCTCAACCTCAGTAACTAATACTTTTACCACAGCTTTATCTCAAAGGGGGCTCCTCCAAAGGAATGCGTGGATGAGGTTAGACAATTTTCACCACTAAACTCCATGTGTGTGTTGGTCCTTTATGAAATAAAGTTTAATGGGATAAAATTTCAACCATTAGATGTGATTGTCATTAAGGTTAGATGGTGTGTGCAAAGTGTCATTCCAATCTGAGCTCGATCAAGCTCAGATCTTCTCTTTGAAAGTGGACAGTCTCCATAATTCCTCAAGGAAGAATAGGGATGATCACGGCCATCCATCTGGATGTTTTGGATGGACGGTCGAGATTAAATGCACATTTTAAAAGCTATTTCACCTTTTAATACTACTGGTTTATTCCTGGCTATTTGATCCATGATCCAACGGTTGATACAAAACTGCATAGCGCCATTACCATGCGGTACTGTGACGTGACACTTAAGTGGCTGCTCATTTCTTAATGCGTGGAAAGCGCATCTGACTCAGCCGCCCGCATGTCATGCCATTAGATTAAAAGATTAATTATGTTTTAAATAATTCTAATTAATCCTATAAACTTCAAAAATTTATCTCTTTAAAGGAAAATAAAAAAAATGATGTAAATTGCCACTGAAAGATAATTCAATCTAGAATATTCTAAAATTGGTTTTAATGGATTTTTAATATTTTCTTTCTTTGATTTTGGGTTTTCTTGGAAATATTAATTTGCTAATTATTTTCTAATTAATCCATTGATTAATCAAAAACTTCTTGGGTATATTTTAGGGGATGACTTCTGCCTCCTCTAATTTTCTTGGGATTTATTGATAGCTTAATTGTGAGAATTGGTAATCCATTTCCTAATTACCACCTTTATCTAATTAAGGTTAATTCAAGGTTTTATTAGTATTTTAATCCCATATTAAAGTTGATTATGGTTTAATCCAATGAATAGGATATTTAGGGAATAATTTTGGGGCATTTCCCCTAAGTTATTCCTAAACTTCACTTTTCCTTCTAATCTTCTCTTATTAGGGTTAATTCACTAGTACCAATCTAAATTAATTTCTTAAAATTTCTAAAATTCTATAGAACTTAATTAATCTACTTTGGATAGATGCTTAGGTGTTCAATAGCCTAAGTTCAATTAATAAAATCAAAGCTCAACTTATATGTGAGGGGTGTTTTGAAATTACTTAAGATAAACCCCTTAGCTTAATTAAACATTAATCATGAGCCAAATTACATTAGGACCTTTTCTTCCTAAGTGAATTGCAAATTTAAATTCCTCGTGAGGTTTTATGTCATCTCATTGGCTCATAATTATTTGGTTAACTATGCTAAGGTGGTGTAGGTAAGGGTTAATTAACATGTTTAATTCATACCTTAACCTAATCAAAATCTAAAATAAATCTAATCATCTAAAACTTAAAAAAAATGTCAAACACATGTGGGAATGGGTTAGGAATAGCAAACTCAATCCACATTTTAAAAATTAAATCAAATTCAAAATCAAATAAAAATCATATTAAATAAACTATGATTTACTTCAAGCTTTCTTATTTCATAAGATTGTCTTTAGGATTTAATTCAAGAGAATGTGTTCACATGCTTTCATTGTTTTAGTTCTTTCCCCCAACATGTTAAATATCTATGTCATGTGGTTTCATACATCCATGCTTTAGAAAAATAAAATTTGAAATGAAAATGATTACTTTATGTCAAATTGCATATGTTGGCTAAAGAAAGAATATTGGCTATTATCACTATCAAATCAAATTATTTACAAAATATATGAATCAATTATCCAAATTGAAAGTGTATTACTTATATCTTAATTATAAGTTTGCATGTGAGTAAAATATAAATATGTTCTTAGTGTAGGTCTTCTTTCTCTCCTCTTTAAGTATAGTTTTGATTAGGATTTGGCTAGGTGTATGTTCATTTGAATACAACTTAACACTAATTCCATATCCTATTCATTCCCATACTATCATTTAAGAAGGTTACTTATGCTTGCACATATAAATTGCATAAAAAAAATAAATCAACTAACACAAATTTTTGTATTCTTTCTTTTCCATTCATTTCTTTCATACACATGCTTGTATTTAAGGAAAGTGGTATATTAGTCTGAACAACCCTGAGGTTGCGAGGCTTTAAGTAGCCCTAACTAGGTCTTGTACCTTACACCTCTAGTTAACAATGGTGTTGTACTCACTTATGCCTTTCTTACTTTCAAGTGTGCATGTGAAAATTGGATAAGAAATCCCTTTTGTACTTAATTAAAATCATGCATCATAAACTTTCAGATTTTCTTAAATTAATTGCTTAGCATGCATCATAAAGTGTGTAAACATTCTTCTTTTGTATGCATAGATATTCTTAGGACTCATCATATGCATGTTGTACATGTTGGGAAAGAAATGAAGTGATGTATGATTTGTGAAGGTTCATTTTATTTAATCTTAAAATGCATTTCTTTTTGAATGGGTTTGTTTAGAGTCCATATAAACTTATGATTAATTAAAACGTTCACTAAACAAAACCAAATCATGGATATACTTTAGAAATTACTTAGGTTAGGGATGGAAAGAGAAGTTCTCTTATCTTTCCATCTCTTTATAACTTAATAATTAATTGTATGATTCACTTGAACCTAATCACAACATGAAATAAAATCAACCCAAATCAACTAAATCACTTAATGAAACCCTCCTCTAAGCTGAACATGTTTCACACTTAGAAAATTCTAACTTAAAGCCATAACTAAGAATACCACACAAACCTCTAAAGCACACAGAATAAACTAGGTCAACACTTCTAGCTTTAGGTTAGGGCAGTGCATGATTTGATGCTTGGTTTTTTTTATGATATATGTTTTAGACTGGATGTTAGGATGTATGTGTGTATAATGAATGGTAAGGCAATCTTAGTCTAACCATTGTCTTCTACATGAGATTATGCTTAAGGGGCATTATAATAAATAAAAATATAAATGCTTTTGCTGTGCAAGTTCTTATACCTCTAAGCATAATCCAATAGGCCTGCTGGACATGGTCACCCATGTCTGGGGTGATAAGTCCAATATACATGCTTGGGATTTAGTGGTTTGTTTTGCTAACCTTTGTTTTGTAGGTGTTAGCTAGATTTACTTTTCCTTTCCATGTAAATTTTTGCAATTAGAATTTTGGAATGATTATTATGGGTATTAGGATGAACATTTGTCATAAGATCTCATCTTATGCACCAAGTGAAGCTTTTGGAGCATCCACCTTCCAACCATCCAAAAGAAGGAATGAAAGAAGAAAGAAGAAAAGAAGAAGAAAGATGAAAAGAAGAATGAAGAAATGAAGCTTGAAGACCCTCGTAATAATGAATTACATGCTTAATTGTATTTAATTTATTTGAAATCTGGGTTGTACAAGGGTAGAGCTCGGCTACCCAATTTATTTTTGGGTTTATGCAGTGGTACCCGACCATAATGGCCTCTTATTCTTTTGCAATTAGCTTTATAAATTGATTGATGATTTGTTTAGCTTGTGCCTAAGTGGCATCTGTTTCATAGTTTCTTCCTTGCTTTATGTATGGCCTAGATATGGATTAGGCTCTTAGGGAAAAATAAATCTTTTACCCAAATTAAAAATTCAAAACTAAAAATAAGGAACTCATAACCTCACCTAAAGCTTAGGTTAAAATCAAGATAAAAGAATTAGCAACCCCTTAGCTAGATGAGTACTTCTTTTATAACATCATGCATAAATGCATATTGTTTTCACTCTTGATTGGAGGGCTTCCACCTTTGCCAGAGAAACTTGGCTTGACCTTTGAGATCCATGGTGGAAACACACCTCCTCCCTTCTTGCTGATTTTGGCCAATAATTTTATTTGTCATGCATCAAGCATATGAATCCTATTAGCCTTAGTGAAAATGATTGTCCAAAAATGAAAATAAAATGAAATATGAATTACATTAGATTTAGGTCATTTGAGGCATGTCCTAACATGATCTAGTCTCTTTAGGGAGTGAGTTTAAGGACTTAGTCTCTTTCTAAAAAAAAATAACAACCCAGCTATCTTGCATAAAGCATATGACTTTCCTACATGAATTTAAAACCATAGGAAGAGTAAGTTAGTGGCCACCCCCAAGTGGTTGTAAGTCCAAACAGTCAGGTGGTTTGTTCTGTCTTGTGGAGGTAAACAAAATACCCATTTTTGCCTTAGATTTAGGTTGTGCTTTTGGTCCTCGCCAAAGCTCCCTAGATTTAGGTTCTCAAGTTGCTTTTCAACTTTGTGAGCCATATGCATAAATCCTCACCTCTTAGGCATTTCTATAATCAACTGTCATGGAATCATAAGCCTTAAATTTCTAATGAAAAATTCAACCTAAAAAAAGTAAATCAATTTCAAAAATGTAAAGCCCAACCATAGGATTGTTTGAGATGCTCGCTAGGTTTCCTAGCATCATGGGAATCTTTTACTTATCTTTCTTTTGGTTTTGATAATAAGTCCCTCTCTTTGATCAATCCCATTTGATCTTCCAAAATAAACTAATCGACTGATAGTCCTACATATTAAAATTTTTAGAGACAATGATCATTTACCTTAATAGAGTATTCTAAGGGATCTGATGATTAACTATGGTGCTTGCCCCTGTAGGGAACTTAACAAACCCAGTTTAAAATAAACCTTACTTTACTTTTCCATGTAAAGTAGGGGAAGAATATCTAGTACATAAGCAGATCCATTATCCTTAGGAGTCCTTATTGGTGATTAGTCCATTGTAGGGTGATTGGGTCCTATCTCTCATTATCTTAATAATATGCATCTATGTGGTGTCCCAATGTATATATATATATATATATAGATATATATATATATATATATATATATATATATATATATATATATATATATATATATATATATATATATATATATATATATATATATATATATATATATATATATTATCCTCTTTAGGAGGGATAGATGAAGGCAAGAACTGTATAAGATAATTTTCACCACATATTTTTTTGGCGACTCCGCTGGGGATGGTTCCTCTCTCCATCTTTGGTAAATGATCATTGACTTCATGTATGGTATGAAATCAAGACTATCTTTGTTTCTATTGGCAGTTAGCTTAAATCATCCATAAGTTGAGTTAGCCAACATCTTTAATTTTCAAGATCTCACTCGTTGGGTAAAATAAAGATCTAAATAAAATAAAACATTTAAAGACTTTATCCTTGTCATTTTTATGATAAGGAAAGGTTCATTATAAAATAATAAAGACAAAATAATTTTTTATGAGAATCTTTTTTTTTCTAAAGCACTCTTTCAAAAGTGGACATAATAATATATTTTCCGCAAAATTTTCTTAAATCACCCTCATCTAAAAATTCTCATAATTGTTACATGTAGGAATCTTCAAAAATAAAACTAACAATCTTTTCCAAAAGCACAAATGAACATCTTCTTTCAATTTATTTTTTGATGAAGATTTCATTTTCAAATAAAATGAATAATCATCTTTCCAAAAGTCAAAATTAAAATTGAAAAATAAAATTTTCAAAAGCACATATGAACCTTTCCATTCAATATTCCATACTTATTGAATGGAAGTTTCATTTTCAAATAAAGTTAAATTTTTCAAAAGCACATATGAACATCTTCATTTAATATACAAAATTTATTGAGTGAAGATTTCATTAAATAAAAATAACATAATTTGGAAATCCCACTTAAATATATCCCACATATGATTAAGTTGGAATTCCCTCTTTCAAAAAGCAATAATCACACACAAAACAAAATTTTTTTACATTCCAAAAAAGATTGACCTCCATTCCTAGACCAAATTTGTTGAATGAGTCCTCTTTTCAAAATTAAAATGTAACAATCATATTTTCAAAATTCAAACACATTTGGAATTTCATTTAGCATACTAAAATTTGCTAAGTGAACTCTCCAAACTGAAAACCAAAATTTTCAAACACATTTGGAACTTCATTTAGCATACCCAAATTTGCTAAGTGAAGTCTCCAAAGTCAAAATCAAACATTTTCAAACACATTTGGAACTTCATTTAGCATACATAAATTTGCTAGGTGAAGTCTCTAAATTCAAAATAAAAAATTTTCAAACACATTTGGAACTTCATTTACCATACTCAAATTTGCTAAGTGAAGTTTCTAAATTCTAAATAAAAATAAAAAAAATATGAACACATTTAGAACATCATTTAGCAAACTCAAATTTGCTAAGTAAAATTTCCAAATTCAAAATCCAAAATTTTCCAACACATTTGGAACTTTATTTAGTATACTCAAATTTTCTAAGTGAAGTCTCCAAATTTAAAATAAAAAATTTTCAAACATATTTGGAACTTCATTTAGCATATTCAAAGTTGCTAAGTAAAGTCTCCAAATTCAAAATCAAAAAACAATTCAAGCACCTTTGGAACTTTATTCTTTAGCATACCAAATTTGCTAAGAGAAGTTTCCATTTTCAAAACCAAATCAAAATTTTAACACATCTTTTGGGAATCTCATTTAGCATACTCAAATTTTCTAAGTGAAATCTCCATTTCAAAAAATTAAGTGTAACTTTATATTTAGCATACCATATTTGCTAAACTAAAGTCTCCACTTTCAATCAAAAATAAAATCAAAAAAATAAATGAGACACATTAGGATTTCCTTAGCATACCCAATTTTCTAAGGATCCTACTCTTTCAAAATCAAAATATCCAAAAAGAAATGAAACTCGTTAGGATTTTCTTAGCATACTCAAATTTGCTAAGAATCTTATTTTCAAAAATCAAACAAAACACACTTGGGTTCTTCACTTAGTATACCTAAATTTGCCAAGTGGGAATTCTAATTTTCAAAATCAAATAATAATTCACAAAAAAGAAACAATTATTTCCAAACACTTCACTTAGCATACCCAAATTTGCTAAATAAAAACACCAAATCAAAAGAAAATCAATTGACCCTTACTTTAACATACTTAAATTTGTTAAAGGAAAGGGTCCTCAAATCAAAATATCTAAATTCAAACAAACATGAACCTATGGAAGCATCCTTCTCAAAATATTTGAATCCATTTTTCAACATACCCAAATTTGTTGAAGTTGGATTCATATTCAAAATTCCTCTTTTCAATCAAATTTCTAAATCTCCTCAAATCCATTTGAACCCCACTTAACACTTCCAAGATGTTGGATGTGGGTTCAAATTTTTGATTTAAATTCAAAAAAATCAACAAAAATAGAAATCTGATCCAAGCTCATTTCCTATTGCACATTCTCACCATCAGTTAAACTACAAATATAGTTCAGTTCTTTTAGTCTTTGCAGTTGATCTAAAATGGAAGGTTCGCAGAACTTTGATTTCACTTTCCCTGATGGCATAGATTTGGTTTTGGACCAGGCCAACTTTCCCTGATTGGATCATACACACTTATCCATTTTGGTAGGGGATTTGAGGTGAGGATTACATGTGAGGGCACTCCCTCATGTTAAGTAGGACGGGCGTAAGTCCATCATTGATCTTTATTATGACATCTCCTCATTGAAGAAGAAAAGTGGCGCCCGCTTTAGTGAGATAGTGGCCCCAAGCAGTATGCTCTGGTTGGTGCCGCCCTAGCAAGCTCTCCTCTCTCTCTCACCTGTGGCTGGCTTTGAGCTGGTTTGCCTCCTTTGAGTTGATTTCTTACCACCGTTGGCAAAGAACTAGTTTCCCTCTCTGCCGAGAGAGATGGAGATTTCATCACTCACTAGTGGTCTGACGCAATTACTCAACAGAGGTCGTGTTAGCCTCTCTGGAGTTTGTGCAAAGTTGGCGGAGCTTACAAAAGTTCAGAGTCCAGAGCTTAATTTGATTTGAGATCCATTATCCCCTGTAGTGTGGAGAAACATATTCGTTAGGAGATACCAGAGAGGCCCATACATCCTCCTCAAGAGATAGAAGAGGTTCACCGCGTGACGACAGCTTTTGCACTTGTTGATTTTCTAGCTCAGCGTGTTACCCGAGCCAACCATACCAACAACACTTACTTATTGGGACCAGTCATCACAAGAGGAAAGCTCCTGTTCATAAAGAGTCAGTGGTGTCTCCACCACATCAGCCCCCCCTATCCCCATCACCGGCCCACGCCACAAAGATCTCCGTTCCATCAAAGGCCAGAAAGGCCATATCCAGGGAAAAGCGCACAACATTGGTGATCCAGCTACGGCCGAGGGGTCCTACCCCATCTACACCGCCTATCATGGTGAGACCGAGCTCTCTAGCTCAACCTTCTACCACAGTGGTGGTGTGGAAGGAGTGGCGACCCTGAAGCATAGTGGTCATCCCTTCACCAACTCCACCAGTTCAACAAAACGTGGAGATGGTAGCAGTTATTATAGAGGTAGCAGATGATAGCCCAGCTGAACCAATGATAGTGTAATCTCCTAGGAATGTGACACCTTTCATACCTAGTGGTAGTCAGGAGTGTGTCTCTTTTAGTGAGTATAGTCCTCCTAGGTTTGACTCTCTAGTGCAAGGTTAGGTGCCTCGCATGATGGGTCACATGGCCACCGAGATCATTTATTCCTATTCAGATTGACCATTCTCGTGAAGAGATAGTAGCACATTATCTAGTAAAGAAGAAAGAGATTTTGGGGTATGATTGGTCAGATGAGGAGAAGGTCAGCTTCGACCCCAATGAAGATGATTTGTTAAGAGACTCAGCTGGAGTCTGTATGGTAGATACCAGAGGATCTCTTATCAAGGAGCAGCAGGCCATGGAAGGTGATGAGGTTGTTCAGGAATACACTACCCAATCAGCCCAACACCTCTGATATCAGTTGAATAAAAAGATGAGCAGATAGATAGGATGGCATGGAAGCTAGAGGACCTTTTAGTAGCAGTTTCAGTACTTCAAAAATAAGCCCCAGTAGTTCATCCTACTACAGCTGACATTAGTCAACCTGAGTTAGTACATGTCTTAGACCCAGCCAGGACCTTACCTTCCATTCAGCAAGGTAGCACTAGAATGTATAGGAAGGTAGTGGAAAGTACCTCCAAACAAAAAAAAAACTTCAGATCCATGGTTAAGCAGCAAGTGAAGGAAGCGCTAGCTCAAGTCTGGAGAGGATCATTTGTTCCAAAAGGTAGACCCTACCCAAAAAAAATTTGATTCAATCTAATATTCCAAGAGTTTCGTGCCACCTTTTTTTAAGAGTTTTGATGACAGTGAAAACCCAATGTAGCATATAGCACACTTCAAGGCCAGTTATTGCAAAGTCGGTGGGAGTGACGCTTTGCTATTCTGTCTCTTTGTTAGTAGCCTAGCAGGGATTGCTTGATTATGTTGAACCCAATAGTTCAAGAAAGATAATTTGAAGTTAGAGAAACTCTTATCAAGAGGTTTGTTGGAGCAAAGGGTTATTTTAGGTGATCTTTGTTTAGCACAAGACTCATGTGAGTCCCTTGTTGATTATGTCCTCCGATGGTGTAACCTGAGTATGAAATGTGAGTATAGCTATAAACATGCCATTAAGATTCTTCTAAAGAATATCCATGTCTCGATCTCCTTCATGCTTAAGGGCTTCACTATCAAGACATTTGAGAAGCTAATCAACAAAGCAGCTAGTCTAAAAGGAGAAGCCAAACAGTTGCCTTTTCAAGACCAGTTGTTTAAAGCAAAGCTGTAAAAGGTCTATGAGAAGTAGGAAATGACAAATTAGGAGCAGTGGGAAGTAGCTAGAGATCGCCTGAGACCACACACCTCAAGCCTCCACCTCATAAACCCTAAACTCTAAACCCTAATCTAACCCTAAACCCTAAGCTAATCCTAAACCCTAAATCCTAAACCTTAAACTCTAAACCCTAAACCCTAAAAACCCTAAACCCTAAAAACCCTAAACCCTAAAGCCTAAATGCTAAATCCTAAACATAAGCCCTAAACCTTAAAAACCTAAAAACCTAAACCTAAATTTAATAAAACCTAAAAATAAAATAAATAAAAAATCTAAACCAAAATAAAATAAAAAAATAAAAAAAATAAAAACCTAAATTAAAACTTAAACCTAAACCTAGAAAAAATTTTAAAAATAAAAGAAAATAAATAAAAACCTAAACTAAACTAAAAAAGAAAATAAACCTAGAAATAAAAAACTGAAATAAAATAAAAACTAAATTTTAAAAAATAAAATAAAACAAACCAAAAAGAAAATAAAATAAAAACCTAAGCCTAAAAAATAAACCTAAAAATAAAACCTGAAAATAAATTAAAAATAAAACTTAAATCCTAAATGAAAAAAAAAACCTAAGCCTAAATAAACTAAATAAAATAAAAATAAAAAATAAACTTAAATAAAAATAAAATATAAAATAAAATAAACTAAATAAACTTAAACCTAATGGTTTACTTAATTTTTTTTAAAAAAACCTAAACACTAAATCCTAAACCCTAAACCCTACATCCTAAACCCTAAACACCTAATAAAATGACCATAAACACAAAAACCCTAAAGAATCCTAAACACTAAACCCGACCCAAGATCCTAAACTAAATAAAATAATAAAAACTCTACCCTACTCTGAAAGACTAAAACACTAACCTAAACTAAAACTCCCCAGGCCCTCTAACTAAACCCAAACTAAAACCTACCTAAACCTAAAGTTACCCTGCACAAATAAAAACCCTAAACCCTCACATAAAACCCTACCTACCTCTAAAATACTAAACTCCCCAAAGACCCAAAACCTGGGCCCTAAACCTGGGCTCCAAACTATAAACCAACCCTAAATCCTAAACCAAACCAAACCTAAAACTAAACCTAATATATAAACCTAAATAAATAAACTAAACCTAAAATTAAAATAATAAAAGATAAAAAAAATAAAACCTAAACATATACCTAAACCTAAACAAAATGAGTAAAATAAAAAAATAAAATTGAACTAAAATAAAATAAATAAACCTAAACTAAACTAATATATAAAACCAAAATAAACCTAAATAAAAAAAAGCCAAATGAAAATAAACTAAAATAAACCTAAAATAAAATAAAATAAAACTAAATAAAACCTAAACCTAACTAACATAAAAACCTAAAAATAAACAAAAATAAAATAAACCTGAACTAAACAAAAAACCTCATAAAATAAAACAAATAAAATAAACTTACACCTTACAAATAAATAAAACCTAAACATAAACCTAAATAAATAAACCTAAACCCTAAACTAAATAAAATAAAATAATCTAAAATAAACCTAAACATAAACTAAAAAATAAAACCTAAAAATAAACTTTAAATAAAACCAAAACCTAAACTAAATAAAATAAAACCTAAACTAAACATAAAATAAAAATAAAACCTAAACTATAAAAATAAAATTTAAATAAACTAGATAAACTAAATAAACCTGACCTCTTCCTTTAAAACCTCTCAAACAACTAACTCTCCACCAACCTTAAACCCCAGGCACTGACCCTAACCAGGCCTAACCTTTAACCACTCTCTGGGCCTACCATAAAAGGCTCCCTGACCCTACTCTCCTAAACTAAAACCCTAAACCCACCCTAAACCCTGACTCTGTTTGCTGACCCAAACCCTAAAACCCCCAAACCTAAGTAAACCCTAAACTAAACTAAAACCCTAGTGACTTAAGGCCCTACCCTAAACCCTACCTGAAACTAACTAAAATAACACTCCTAGCATCCTAAACCCCAAACCATATGTGGGCTAAACCTCCCTAAAACATAAACCCTAAATCCTGTCCCTACTAGATCATCCCTAAAGGCTGACCCTCTCCCTCCACTTACTCTACTAAACAAACCCTCCCAAACTAAACCCACTACCCAACTGGATAAAACCAAACTTAAACCTAAACCCTACCCTAAAATAAAACCTTAAACTAATAACCTAAACCCTAAAACCCAAACCTAAACTACCTCCTTAAACCTTACCCACCAAAATCCTAAACCCAAAACCCAAAAACCATAAACCCTATGCCCTAAACCCTAAACCCCTAAAAACCTAAAAACTTAAACCTAAACTAATTAAAAGCTATAAATAAAATAAATAAAAAACATATACCTAAATAAAATAATAAAATAATAAAATATAAAAACTTAAACCTAAAAATATAATAAAATAAAAAGTAATAATAATCTAAAATAAAATAAATAAAAACCCAAACTAAACTAAGAAATAAAACAAACTTAAGAATAAAAACAAAAATAAAATAAAAACTATTTTAATGAGGCACATGTCATTTTTTGCGGGATGCAAAGTAGATAGAAAAAGGACATCAGGCACATGTCATTTTTTAGGATCATAGCTTCTATCTTGGTCATTTAGGAAATAAAATTTTGTAGCTATATCCACTACTGAGGTCGAGTACATAACTGTCGGTAGTTTTGTTGCTCAGGTCCTTTGGTTAAAGTAATAATTAGAAGATTTTGGTATTAAGCAAGATCACATTCTAGTTTAGTGTGACAATACTAGTGTTATTAGTTTGACCAAAAATCCTATCCAACACTCACAAACCAAGCATATAAAAATTAGACATCATTTTATTAGGGATCATGTTTTGAAAGGTGATGTTAATATTAATTTCATTATTACTGATTTACAAATTGCAGATATTTTTACAAAACCCTTACCAGAAGAACATTTTTGTACTTTAAGATGTATGCTTATTCAAAATTGTATGTAGCTTATTCTCACTTTTTGATGTTGTTAAAAGTGGGAGAAGATAAAATGTCCGTTAGTATTAAGTCTATTTTTTGCATACATTTAGGGGGAGCAACATTATTCATCTCTTGTGCATAATTTGGTTTACAAGAAAAGTTTTTTCAAAAACTATGATGAAAGGTAAATTTGCATTTTCATCAAAATCAATACCCAACATTAGTTTGTCATCATCAAAAAGGGGGAGATTGTTGGCTTAATGAGCCTCATGTTCAATCCGATCAATTTTGATGATAACAAATGAATGTTTGGATGTTCTAATGAATTTTTTTTATGTGTTTCAGATATATAAATTGCTAATTAGATATCCAATACATCTCATAATATGTTTGAGAAAATTTCAAGAGGAGAAGAATGAAAGTTAGATCAAATTTGATAATGTGAAGCTCAAAATATAATATTTTAGGTTATATGCATTTATTCATTGGCATGAATCAATTTGCTCAGAACTTAACATACTATTTTAATGAGGTTAATTTATATAAATCTCTATCTAATTAACACTCAATTATATGTTTCATACATAACATTTGAATTGTCAAAATAATAAATGATAATGACTATTAAGTGTAATTATTTTATTTACATAATTTAATTAAATATTTTAATTTAATTTGATGGTTAATGATAACTAACATATGTATGATTATATATAAAATATAACATAATATTTAAATGTCACATGTCAAAATTAACAAAATAAATGAATTTTGTATTTTAGCTAAAGTCATTTTATAATCGAGAATTTATATCGATTTCATCTCAATGGATTCCTTGGATTTTTCCTTCAATTTGATGTCACATGACCCACGTTTGATTAAAATTGAATTTACTATGACTTTTCACATTAGCTAATTTAATGAATGCATGTTACATGCATTGAATATATTAGGAGCCATATTTGATTATTTTTTTACTTGCCCATGTGAATAGCCAAATTTTGGATGCTTTAATTTAATATTTATTTAATATAAAATATATTTTTATTGAATATTAAATTATCACATGATAGCATGAGGTTAGAATAATATATTTTTTTGAAATAATTCAAAATGACCTTCTTGCCTATAAATAGACCTCATTCTCTTCATGAAAGTATTCCTCAATTCAAATTCAAAATCCCTCTAGAAAATCTAAGAGAAAATTTCTTAGATTTTTCTTCTAAGAGTTCTCCAAATATTGCAAGATCAAATCCTTGGTTTGGAAGCTTCAACATCTTCAACTAAGCAAGCTTTCTCAAATTACATGAGTTTGTTTTCTTGATCTTAATCATTTTTAGTTGTTCATGCTATTTTCACCATCTATTTATTCTTTCCAATTTATTCTTTTTGGTGGATTAGTCTTTGGACATTGTTTTTCACATCAAAGTTTCTCAATCATCATTTTGTGAAAATCTCTTGTGATAGTTTGTAGGATCTATTTCAACTTGTTGAAATTTTTAACTTCCAACAAATTTCTTTTGGTTTCTTGAAATATTTCTTCATTAATCTCATTTTGAAAGATCATTTATTCTTAGATCTATTTTAGAAGTATATTTTAACCATTTTAAATTAAATTATTATGCTGAAATAATTTTCATATTTGCTATATTTCTCTTTTTAATTAAAAGCTTACTAGCCTACTTAGATCTATCATATTTGCTATATTCATTTTATTTTGTGATCATTAACTTTAATTGAAAGAATCTTTTTGGATAAAATAAAACAAATTATTCCTTGCTGAAATTTATTTTTTTATGCAAAAGAATATTGTGAATTTATTTTGAAATAATTTTTATATTAGTCTACATATTGTAATAACATAAACATCTTAGTAAAATCACTTTAAGATATTTATTTTATTATTTATTATCAATATTAAGTGAGCATTTTATCTTGCCAAATTATTTTAAGTAATCATTTATAAGTTTTGAGATCATTTTTTGAATTGGATAGCTTGGTATATTTGTGAGAGATTTATTTTATCAAAATTTATTATTTTGTATTTTTCTTTTTGTGCTGTAAAATTCATATTGGGGTTATACTCGCCTCTTGGTAGGAGAGTACATATTATTGTAGGGGTTGTACTCACCCCATTATAGGAGAGTACTATTTGTAAGCTATTTTATGCATTTAGTTGATTCCTAGGGGTGGCTAGTATCATAGGACTGTTTGGGGTTTCAACCACGTAAAAAAATTATGTGTCTATTGTCTCCCTTTACTTTACTGTATAATTTTTAATATCGCCTAATACACCCCCCTCCCCCTCTTGGGTGCTATAGTGTCTCACAAAAATAAAAACCTCAACTTAAAACTAAAAATAAATAAGTAAAACCAAACCTAAAAAAAAATAAAAAAAAATTGAACTAAAAAATAAACCTAACCCTAAACCAAAACCAAAATAATAATCTAAAATAAGAAACCTAAACTAAAATAAATAAACCTAAAATAAATAAAGAAAACTAAATAAATAAAAACCTAACTAAAAAATAAACTAAATAAACCTAAAACTACTAGTTTACTTAATTTTTAAAAAAAACCTAAACCCTAAGTCCTAAACTCTAAACCCTAAACCCAAAAACTAACCCTAAACTATAAATCGTAAACCCTAAACCCTAATCCTAAACCTTAAACCCTAAAAGAAAAATCCAAAACTATAAACCCTAAACCCTAACCCCTACACCCTAAACCCTACACCCTAAACCCTAAACCCTAACCCTAACCCTAAAACCTAAAACCCTAAACCCTAAATGTTAAACTAACCCTAAACCATAAGCCCTAAAACCTAAACCAAAACCTAAAAAAAAAACTGAAATTAAAAAATAAACTAAAATAAAAAAGCCTAAAATAAATAAACTAAACTAAACATAAAAAACATATCTAAATGAAAATAAAAAATAAAAAAAACAAAAAATACTAAATAAACCAAAACCTACTAGTTTAATTAATTTAAAAAAAAAATTGTAAACCCTAAACCATAAACCCTAAACCCTAAATCTTAAACCCTAAACCCTAAACCTACAACTATAAACCTACAACCCTAAACCCTAAACTCTAAACCTTAAAAAACCCTAAACCTTAAACTAACCCTAAACCCTAAACCATAAACCCTAAACCCTAAACCCTAAACCCTAAACTAACCCTAAATCATAAGCTAACCCTAAACCTTAAACACTAAACCCTCAAAACCCGAAACCTTAATGCCTAAACACTAAACCCTAAAACCTAAACCTTAACTCTAAAAACCTAAAGCATAATCCTTAAAACCCTAAACTTTAAACACTAAACCCTAAACCCTAAACCTTAACCCTAAATCCCAAACCATAAACCAAAATATAAAGTAACTAAATGAATTAAAAAATAAATCTAAACCTTAAGAATGGGTAAAACCATGACAGTAGGAACATCACCATCAACAATACTTTTAGATTTGAGGAAAAGCCGAGGTGAAGTGCAAGGAGTGGGGATCCGGAGCCGTGAGGTAGTCATAGTAAGGGTGGTTATGCGGAAGGAGCGATGGAGGTTACAACCATGGTGGCAAAGGCAGAGATCAGGGATATGATGGTGGATCCACTGAGAGGCCGTGGTGGGATGGGAACTGGAAAAATTGAAGAATGGTAGAACCGATCTGCTACTTATGGAACTATGTCTTTATAGTAGAGACTGTTCTAGTTATCTCAATTTTTTGATTTGCTCTATGCGTGCTCATTTTTGATCTATGTCGTCGCTTAGGTCTTAGAAAACTTAGGGTGTTACTTTGTTGATGAAATCGAAAAGAAGAAATATTGAATCTTAATTTGTTCTTTGTTAGTATAAAAACAAAAACCCTAAACCCTAAACATAAACCTGAACCCAAGACTTAAAACCAATACCTTAAACCATAAAACCTAAAAACCCTAAACTTAAACCTAAAACCCTAAACCCTAAACCCTAAAATCCAAAACCCTAAACCATAAAACCTAAACCATAAACCCTAAACCCTAAACCCAAAACCCCAAACCCTAAACCCTAAACACTAAACCCTCAACTAACCCTAAACCATAAACCCTAAATCTTAAAAAGCTAAACCTAAACTAAATAAAACCTAAAACTAAAATAAATAAGTAAAACTCAAAATAAAATAAAATAAAAAATTAAAATAAAATATAATAAAAAACAAAACTAAAACCTAAACCTAAACTTAAAAAGAAAGAAAATAAAATTAAAGTAAAATAAAATAAATAAAAACCTAAACTACACTAAAAAATTAAAAATTGAAATAATATTAAAACTAAACCTAAAATAAAAATAAAATAAACCTAAAATTAAATATAATATCAACTAAATAAAAACCTAAACCTAAAAGATTAGCCAAAAAATAAAACCTAAAAATAAATAAAAAATAAAACCTAAACTATAAAAAAAACTAAAGCTATAATAAAAATAAAATAAACCTAAACCTAAACTAAAATAAATAAAACCTAAACCTAAACCTAAAATAAACTAATCCTAAACCTAAACCTAAACCCTAAATTAATTAAATAAGCTAAAAATAAACCAATACCTAAACTAAATAATTAAACCTAAAAATAATTCTTAAATAGAACCTAAATCCTAAACCTAAGAAAATAAAATAAAAACCTAATCCTAAACCTAAAAGTAAAAAAATAAAACATAAACTAAAAATTAAATAAAAATAAAACTAAACAAAAAAGTAAACATAAACCTAAACATAAACCTAAAAATTAAACTAAATAAATAAACCAAACTAAATAAAAATAAAACATAAACCTATATATAAATATAGAATAAAAAAACTACAATAAATTAAAAATATTGCTAAAACCATAAACCTAAAACTGGGCCACCCCTATCCACACCTGACCTAACCTGATCCTAAACCTCTCTGTGCCCAACTGATCTTGAGGCTAAACCCTACCACAAACCACACTAACACAACTGAGCCTGGGCCAAACTGAGACCACTGGGTTGAACCAAACCAGGCCCAGGCCACTGAACCACTGACCCAAGACCACACCTCACTAAATCCTCTAAATCATAAAGTCAAGCCTAACAAACTTAAACTACTAAATACCCAGGATAAAGATACAATAAAACCTAAACTTATAATATCATGGATAAAACCTAAACTTAAACCATAAAATAAAATAAAATAAAATAAAAAATAAAAATAACTAAAATAAAAAAAGAAAAACCTAAACAAAATGAAAAAAAACAAACCTAAGAATAAAAAACATTCATAAAATAAAAACTAAACATAAAATAAAAATTAAATAAACCTAAATTACTTAAAATAAAACTAAATGAAAACCTAAACCTAAAATAAACCTCAAAATAAAAGCCTAAAATAAATAATAAATAAAACCTTAAACGACCTAAAAAACCTAAACCTACAATAAAAATAAAATAAATAAAATAAAATGCAACTAAACCTAAACTAATATAAACTAAATTAAAATAAATTAAACCTAAACCTAAACCTAAAATAAACTAAACCTAAAACTAAATTAAATAAAATAAAATAAACTAAAAAATAAAACCTAAAAATAAACCAAAAATAAAAACCTAGAACCTAAACCTTAAAAAATAAAATAAAAACCTAAACCTAAACCTATAAATAAAAAGTAAAACATAAACCTAAAAAATAAAATAAAAATAAAACTCAACTAAAAAATAAACCTAAACCTAAATAATAACCTAAAATAAATAACCTAAACTAGAATAAATAAGCCTAAAATAAATAAACAAAACTAAATAAAAATAAAAATTAAACCAATATAAAAATAAAAAATAAAATAAATAAAATAAACTAAATAAACCTAAACCTAGAAGTTTACTTAATTTAAAAAAAGCACTAAACCCTAAATCCTTTACCCGAAACCCTAAATCTACAACCCTAAACCCTAAACCTACAACCCTAAACTCATTCTCTTGAGCATCATTTCTCTCCATTTTTTGGGTGCTTTGACGAATTCTGTTTCCTCTATGGAGGCGCGTCTCTTTTGTGCTTTCTCTTATTGACATCTTGGTTGGTTCTCCATTTTGTTGGCTTAGCTTGGCTCTTGGCGTCTCCTATCATGTGCTACTACTGATCATGGCTTTGGTCTCTAGTTCCCCGTAGGGAAATCTTGGCATTCTGGCTGCTCTCGTGAAAGCTTCTGACTCCTTAGGGGCTCTATGGCATCAAAATCCTTAAATGATGTTCTTGCTGGTAAGGCCAAATGCATTGGTGAGTCTCTCGAGCTTATCTCTACCTTCTTCTGGGGTGTACCCATGATAATGTGTTCTGATTTGGTTGTGGAAAGGGTTATGAAACCTTTTGAATTCACATTGGTGTGTAAATTTGCATTGCGCCATCCTACTTTGGAGAATATTTGATCATTTTTTCATAGATTGGAACACTCTGGCATTTTCTCTGTCAGATTGATCGATTCACGACATGTCTTGATTCAACTTTCAAATGATTTAGATTATTCTGGGGTTTTCTCTCATTGTTCATATTTTGTTTTCAATGGTTGGGTACGATTATTGAAATGGATGCCTCATTTTGATATTAAGGAGGAATCTCCCATAGTTCCAGTATGGATCTCTCTTTCCAATTTGTGTGTTCATTTCATTAATCTTGAGTTTCTTTTTACTGTAGGTGTGCTGTTCAGTTGTCTTCCTCAAGTTGATCAAGCAACTGCTTCTAACTCCAGGCCCACTATTGCTCGGATCCTAGTCAAGTTGGATATAATTATAAGATTTCTAATAGAAATTTGGCTAGGATCAGAGAGATATGGATATTTGCAAAAAGTGGATTTTGAGAATCTTTCTATTTTTTGTTCCCATTGCAAAATTCACGGTCATGGGGTTCCGGATTGCTTTGTGGTTTATCCTCACCTTAACAAACCCAAACCGGTGCATATTAATATGGATCTCAATATTCAAGTTCCATCGGTTAAACCTCATAAATTTGTTCCAATGGATAACTCATTACCTGAAGCTGAGGGTCATGGCCTTGATCCTCCCATTGCTCCCTTCGACAAGGCTACGGTTATTTAGCTTGATCATCTTTTGGATGTCACTCTTATGAATAAGGATGCTTTACCTTCTAATGAACCTATCCATTTGCATCACACTGATATTAGTATTAATATGGACAATAATATGTTTTCAAAACTTATGGATGATGATTCGATTCCAAATGATTCTATTCCTACTTCTTTGCCACCTTTAATAGAAGAACATGTGATCCCTCATGAGGGTCTGATTAGTGAGCTTACTATGGATAAAGTTTCTAATCTTGATTTAGGCACTTGTACTTTAAATGGTTCTAATCCTGCTCCTGCTTCTTCATCTAATGTTGCACTATCTTCTAACTCGATTTTGCAAAATAATAATGATTTGGAAGAAGGTGAACTGGCCTGCAATGATATTTTAAAGATGCAACCTTATCCCAAGCATTTCCCTGAATAATCTATATCTAATGGTGATGTTGTGGATATGACTAAGAAATTTCAAACAGTTTTTAGAAAGAAAAATAAAACTCTTATATCTAAATTTCTTAACTTTGCCATAGTTACTAGATATCTCTTCTGCCCAAAATAAATGGTTTCTTTCTTAATTTGGAATGTACGAGGGATTGGTACCCTCTATGTTAGAAATAGAATTAGAAATTTAGTTCATTCTCATAACATTTCTTTTTTGGCTATTTTAAAACCCTTTATTTTTCCTTCTAACATTCCTTTTGTTGCTAGAATGATTATTTTTGGTAATTTGTTTTTTGCTATATCGGGCAATAAAATTTAGATTTTTTTCAAATAGTCCTTTTGTTTTGCAAGTTTTGGATGAGTTTTCCCAAGTTGTGAATGTTAAGATTACATATGATAATTGGTATTATTTTGGTTCATTTGTTTATGCTGCTTGTAACTGAAATAGTAGTCAGTTTCTTTGGGATGATCTTATTAATTTTTTCTTTATTTGTTAATGCTCCTTGGTTTGTGGGTGGGGATTTTAATACTATCTCCTCTTCCTTCGAAATGGTTGGTGGTAATGCTCCGAACTTATTTTCAATGGAATTTTATAATAACATGATCCTTGATTTTCATCTGACCGACATTAGCTTTAGTGGGTCTCAGTTTACTTGGAATAATTATAGACTTTGGCAAAGGTTAGATATGATCCAAAAATCTTTTTAGCCATTTGTGGATTAACCTTCTTCCTAGTACTTCTGTGGAGCATTTAAGCAGAACCCATTTAGTCCATTCTCCCTTACTTATCTCTGTGAATTTTAATGCTACTAAACCCTCCTCTCCTATTCCCTTTCTCTTTTAAAATATATGGCTCATGGATGAGAGATTTTTGGATGTTGTTGCTAGTAACTAGGGTGAACCTCTCCATCTTGATGATTCTTATTTTGGGATGAGGAGATTGTGGTTCAAATTAAAATGATTCAAACAATGCCTTCATTGGTGGAATAAACATTATTTTAAAAACCTCTTTGTCAATATCAAAGAAATGGAGAATGTGGTTATAGTTTTGGAAGATGTTGTTGTTAATGACCCTTCTAAAATTCATTTGTTGGCTCAAGCTAAAAATAGGTTAACATGTTATGAAGACATGGAAGAGACCTATTGGTGGAAAAAAGCCTCTATGAAATGAATCTCTATTGGTGATCATAATACTAAATATTTTCATGTCATGGTTAAAATGAAAAAAAGCTTTAAATCACATTCATAAAATTAAAACTAATGAGGGTATTTGGTGTTCGGATAACAAGGAGCTTACTAATTCTGTTGTCTCTTTTGTTAAAGAGCTTCTTAATAAAAATGTTTCTTATGATGATATTTCTTGGCCTGAAGTTATCCCTAATATCATTTTTGATGAAGATAATAAGATGATTTCTTCCTCACATTTTGAATCTGAAATTACTAACATTTTGCAAAGTATGAATACAGACTCTATGGCTGGCCCTAATGGTTACACTACCCTCTTTTCCCAAAAATATTGGTTTATCATTAAAGAGAACTTGGTTAAATCTAATCTTAATTTATTTAAGGCTAGGACTCTCCCTAAATACTTTGCTAGCACCTCCTTTATTTTAATTCTTATTAACCTCACTTTTGGAGTGAGCTTTCAACTTCTCCATCCTAGACATAAGGACTCCTCTAAACACTAAGAGTTCCTTAGTCTTAAGATACATCTAGTGATTAGGTGAACACTTAACCTAACCCTAGATACTTAGAAGAGTTAGCCATAGGAATAGGCTATACCTTAGGGGTTTTAAGAAGACTAGCCTACCCTATAGCCTAAACCCAAATCCTAATTTCCTTCTTTCAAACCAATCTTCAAAATTGAATCTTAAATCAATTCCAACTCAATTGATTTTCTCAAATCATGAATCAATTCCAAATGATTGAAACCCATGATCAATTCCAAAACCAAATTCTTTTATAAGCCATTTTGATTTTATCTTATGGACTTAGCTCAAATCAAATCCAAATCACTCCAAACTCAAACGATTTTCTCATAACCCATTTATATTCTCATTTGTATTCACAAATATAAATGAAATATAAATTCAAATAACCAAAACTAAATTCAAAACTCAAGTCCAAATCTAACATAAATTCAACCTATACCCTTTAAAGTCAAATTCTTGAACTTAACCAAATCATTTTCAAATCAATACAAACCTTTGGATTTTCTCTTCAAACAATCATTCCTTCAATCACATGCCAAAATATAAACATATACTACAATCATCAAACCAAAATCAAACTAACCCAAATCAAACCAATGTTCATCCTTTAAACTTTAAATTGTCAAATGAATCAAAACCCATTTGACTCTAAATCACTTGCAATTGAATTTATATTTTAATCATAAGTCCATATAAGTCCATATGTGACTTGAACCAAACCTAAATCAAGACTTGATCAAGCAAATTGACCTACTTAGGCTCACTTGACCTAAAGTGACCTAAAGCACCTTTTTGAGCCAAATCTTAATCCAACCCAAATTGGACTGAACTATGCCCATCTAAGCCTCACATTGTAAGCAACAATCTTTCTAGGATGATCAATCACTCAAATTGGGTCAAACCAAAGTAAAACCTAGCCTTTGACCAAGTCAACACTTAGCCCAAATGAAACCCAAACTAGCCAAAATCCACTAGAGGCCAAATTGATTGAAACCACTAATCTAAACAAATTCATAATCAATGATTGAACTTGACCTAACCCAATTGGCCACTTGACCCAAGTTGACCTAAAAATTCAAAATGGGTCAAATCTTGATCTAACCTAAATTGATTGCAACAAATGTGTATAATTCATTCTAAATCACTTATTGAACTTGACCAAAGTTTCAATGGACCAACTAGACCCAACCTAACCCAATTGACCATGAACCCAACTTGACCTAAAAGGTCAAATCAACTTGAAATTAAACCAAACCAAAATTGATTAAAACCAAAGTTTGCAAAACATTTCAAATGATCAACCAAGTCTAAACCAACCCACGACCTAACCCAATTAGGTAAAATGGGTCAAATTAGTCAACTTGACCCATTTGGCCTAAATGAACCTAAATGAACCTAAATGAACCAAAACCAAATCTAAACCAAATTAAAGTAAAACCAATGATACCCATAGGCTCCAAATGATCATTTGAACTTGACCTAACCCATGGTTTGATCCAATTTGCCCAATTGGTCAACCTAACCAAATTGACCCATTTTGACCTAAATGGGTGAGATTGAACCAATTCAAACCAAATGAACTCCAAATCACTTGAAATTTGGCCCAACCCACTTTTGACTCATTTTAAATCTGTCCAAATCAAAATCAATAATAAATGACCACTTTACCCCTAGGTCAAAGGGTATCCAATGACCAAATTCTCTTAGAATTTGTTCACATTTTTTCTCAAAGCCACTTGACATCCTTCTAGTGGTCCACATGGACACCAAGGAGGGCGGTGAACATGACCCAATCACCTTGGGTCAGCCATGACCTATTCCAAGGCCAAATCGACCCCTTCAATGGGAATTAAGCACTTGGATCACCCCATACACTCACCTAGCACATGGGCACTCCCTCTCCTCCACTCCCCTACCTAAAATGAATCACATGGAGTGTCTAACAGCCCAAATGATGAATCAATCTCAGTAATGGATCAAAACTAGCAAAGCTAGTCTCGACCATCCGATCCAAGGCAGGGGAGATATACTCCCCTTCATTCCCACTCAAACCACACACATTGAATTCGATTGAGCTCTAAGAATAGAAATCAAGCTTCTCCAAACCTTGGCAAGCATTCTCGAGCTCCCCCCATTTTCTCCTTCTCAGTTTTTGCTCAAGCCAAAATAGGGGAGATCCAAATAAATTCCAACTTATCCAATTCTCCACCAAACCTAAATTAAACTTGCAAACACCATCAAGGCACCTCGTTGAGCTCAATCAAGTTGTTTCCCATGTCACCAAGCCACAGGAAGGAGGACTTCGATCAAAGCCAATTGCCATTAATGGGGAGCTTGATCAACTGAGCCATCCACTTCAAATTAAAGCTTGATACCTTCAACAGGGCTTCGTCTCTACTAAACGAAGCTACCTCTCTGGTTGAAAGCATCAGTGATAGCCTCCGAAAAGGTATTGCTCAAAGGCGATCCTAAGATAAAAATTGCTTGGTCTTCTATGAAGAGAATTATAATCCCATTAGATCTTGGCCATTGGATTCATTACTTGTGCCTCCTAGAAGGTGCGGGGTGAGTTTGAGCTCCATCTATGCTCGGATGAGCTTAGATCAAGCGACGATCAACGGACGGCATCAGTTTCTCAGAGCTTGGGAGTAGGCAAATCACACATCGCATGTTCTGCATGATTAGAACAGAGGTTGTGTTTAAATCTCGTTAGATCTACTTTTAATTTAAGCCTAAACAATAGGTTTAATCACGACCAGTTGATCTTAGATCTGATGGCCTTTGGTGAAAGTGCGTCCACCATCAACTGACTCGAAAATGGAGGTGACAACTTAAATAACCTATTTTGTTACACCACATGGAAAGCATCGCGTCGATGCGTACCACATGGCGATTAGGGGTTTAATTAGGTTAATTAATCTAATTTTAATCATGGAATTTCTATAATTTATAACTAATTATAGAAAAATAAAAAATACAATTTCAAATTCATTTTAAAGATAATTAAGTGAGGAATAATATAAAATTAAAATCAATTGATTTTGAATAGTAACCTTCACTCAATTTAGATTTTATTAGAAATGTAATTAGGCTAATTACTCCTTAATTACTTCAGAAATTAATTCTAAACTTCCTAGGATTGATTTGTGGGATGACTTCTGCCTCCCATGGTTTTCTTGGAATTTATTATTGGATTTAGGGGTATTGCTTAGTTCATCCTTAATCCCTCTCATAACTAAATAAATGATTAATTAACCTATTAAATAGTGACACATTCATTAATTAAGCTTGTTAATAATCTTAAAAAAGTGAATTGACTTAGGGAATGAGATTAGGATTTATTTTCCAATATTTTCCCCTAAGTTTATTTTATTTGGATAAGCACTTAATTAAATGTGCAAATTATTTAATGACTTAATTACTTCTTTAAATGTCTTAATTAACTAAACTCAAAACCAAATTATTCCATAACTTAATCGGTTAATCTTGGGTAGATTCTTAGGTGTTCAATAACCTAAGAGGCTTCAAAGAAAATTATAATCAAACTACATGTGCAGGATGGTTATGAAAGTATTTAATTAAACCCCTTTAGCTTAATTAATCAATAATTGTGAGCCAATTGCATTATTCCTGTTTATTTCTTAGGTGCGTTGCTTCTTTAAATTCTATGTGGTTGCATATCATATGTTGGCTCATAATTACTTGTTTAATTATGTTAAAGTGGTGTAAGTAAGGGGTAATTAATGGATTTAATTCACACCTTAACCTAAAAAAACATAAAATCAACTTAATTGTTCTAAAATTAAACTAAATCAATTCACACATGGGGGAAATGGGTTAGGACCAATAAACTCTCTCACATTTACTAAGTCAAATCAAATTCAAAAAATAAAAATCTATTTAAAGAATTTTGATTCACTTTAATGATCTTATTTTCAATGGAATGTCTTTAGGAATTAATTATGGTGAATGAATTCATATGCTTACATTACTTTATTTCTTTCCAAGCATGCTAAATATTGTTTTCCATATGAAATCATGCATTCATGTCTTTCAAAAATCATTTAAATAAAATGTTTCTTTTTATGTCAAATAACATGTTTAGGATAAAGTAAGAATATGAGTGGCTATTATCACTATTAAACCAAAAATCATTTTTAGAACCTATAAATCAAAGATTATGAGTGAAGTGATGCTACTTATAAATACTTATAACCTTGCATGTAGTTATAGCATAATATGTGCTTTATGTTATTTTCTTCTCTTCTCTTAACATGGATTTGAATAGGATTTGAAAAGTGTATAGTTCATTTAAAAATAACAAAACACTTGCTTAAATCTATTCCTAAGCATTTCTATGTTATGTCTTTTGAAGGATCCTCACATTTTCACATGTAAATTATAAAACCAAATCAAACAGAAATATTTTGCATGATTCTTCATCCATTTATTTTTTTTTGTACATTTTCATGTATTTAAAAAAAGTGGTATATTATTCTGGACATCTTAGGGCTGCGAGGGTTTAAGTAGCCCCAAGTAGGCCTTATACCTTACGCCCTTGGTGTAGAGAATAATGGCATCATACTCACTTATATCTTTTATACATGTGATGTGCATTTTGTTAATGGATGAAAAATCCCCCTTTTCTACATAATAAAGTCATGCATTCATGGAATATCAAAAATTCCAAATTATATCTCTTAGCATTCATCATCAAGGTGTGCTAAAATTTGGATTGCATGTAAAGGTATGCTTAGGATTTATTAACATGCATGGTATACATGGTGGAAAGAAATAAAGGGTAGTGTGTTATGTGATAGTAATTCACCTTAATTAATCTTAAGATGCATTTCTTATTGAATAGGGCTATTTAGAGTAAATCTAAACTTAGGGTTAATTAAAACACATAATAAAACATTCACTAAAGAAAAATCATTATTGAATCTACTTTAGAAATTACTTAAGGTAGGGATGAAAGAGCAGTTCTCTTCTCTTTTCTTCTCTTCACAACATTTAGTAACTAAATGTAGGTTTATTTAAACCAAATCTAATCACCAACTAAAATGGATAAATAAACTAATTCACTTAAACTAAAACCACACTCTAAATTAAACCTTTCACACTAAGAAAATCTCAACCTTAAAACCTAGCTAAGACATGCCACACAAGCCTTAAATGGCACACAGATTATGCTAAGTCACCATTTCTAGCTCTATGTTAGGGCGGTGCATGGATGCTTGATTTTGTTTTGTGATGTAATGTTTTTAGACTTGATGTTAGGGTGCATGTGCGTAGACTGGATGATAGGACAATTTTAGTCTAATCATACCTTCTACAGGGGATTGTGCTCGCAATAATAAAAAATATAAATGCTTTTGCTGTGCAGGTTGCTTATACCAGTCAGCATGATCCAAACAAGGACAGGTGGACTTGGTTACCCATGTGTGGGGTGCTAAGTCCAAATTATTCATATAATTGCTGGGGTTATGAGGTATGTTTAGCTAATCTCTATTTTGTAGGTTTAATTAGATTTATCTATCCCATTTTAATATAAATTTTGAAATTAAGATTTGGAATGAATGTTATGAGGGATTAGGATGAACATTGGTCATAAGACCACGTCTTATGTACCATGTGAAGCCTTTGAGCAAACTACATCCCAAATCAAAAGGAAGAAAGAAAGAAAGAAATGAAAAAATAAAGAAAGGAAGAAATGAAGAATGAAGAATGAAGACCCCCATACCATGAATTCCTTTTTTATTGTAATTATTCATTTGTAATCCAGGTTATATTAGGGTAGAGCCTGGCTACCCACATTCCTTTGCGGGTTTGTGCGGTGGATCCTGACCACATCGACCTCTTATTCTTTTGTGCTAATTTTATAAATTAATTGATATTTTGTTTATGATTGCACAATTAGGATGGCATGATTTTTCTATTTTCTTAATTGCTTGATGGTTTTCATTATTTGTTGAGAATTGGTATGTGTTATTTGCTGAGCTAATTGTTTCATTATCTGTACTAATCTCTTTTCAAGCTTGTTGCAGATCTCTGGTTCAGGTTGGGAGACTTTTTCTATAGGATTGGGCTGGTTTCATAAGGTGTAGAGGAAGATTGCCACTGATTTCAAGGATTATTTCTTTTGGATATCTGCTTCCTTTTTGATTAGATTCATTTCCTTATCTACTGTATTAGCTAGGGGGCTTGTCTCCTTAGAATCCTTTTGTTGTTCTTTGTGAGCATTAGCTTAGAGATTTTCCCCCTCTGAGGACTTTGTACCATTTCTTTGGGGCAATAAAATTCCTCTAATTTCCCCAAAAAAACCTAATCCTTAAAAGCATAAACCCTAAAACCCTAAACCCTAAACCCCAAACCCAAAATCCTAACCCTAAATCCTGAACTCTAAACCCAAAAACCTAAACATAAACCTAAACTAACTAAATAAATTAAAAAGTAAATCTAAACCATAAAACTAAATAAATCTAAACTTAAATCTAAACCCTAAGAATGTAACCGACCAGTGAACATCACCATCAACCTGCTCGCCTAGATTTGGTGGTGGAGGCTGAGGCTGCATTTATCACAGTTGGTGGGGGGGGATCTAGAGGTGATGGATATTGAGGTGGTGAAAGCAGCAAGGGTTAGGTGGGAGGACCGATGGAGGTTACAGCCATGGTGGTGGCATAGGGAGAGATTAGGGATATGATGGTGGTTCTAATGGGAACTCAAGAAATTGAAGAATGATCGATCTGATCTGCTGCTTATGGAATTGTGCCTTCATGGTAGAGACAATTCTAGTTATCTATGGTTTTTAATTTGATCTATGTGTGCTCATTTTTTATCAATGTTATCACTTGCATCTTAGAAAACTTAGTGTGTTACTTGATGGATGAAATCTAATAGAAGAAATGTTGAATCTAAATTTTTCTCTGTTAAAAGAAAACCAAAAACCCTACCCCTAAACTAAAACTTGAACCCTATACCTAAAACCTAAACCCTAAGCCCTAAAACCTAAACCATAAACCCTAAAACCCAAAAGCCCTAAACCCTAAATCCTAAAACCTAAAACCTAAACTAAACCCTAAATTATAAATGCTAAAAAGTTAAAAACCTAAACCTAAACTAATTAAATCCTAAAATAAAATAAATAAAAAAACCTAAGCCCTAAACTAAAAAAAATAAACCTAAAATAAAAATAAAATAAACTTAAACCTAAACTAAAATAAACTAAATTAAAATAAATAAATCCTAAGCTTAAACCAAAAACAAATTGAACCTAACCTAAACTGAAAACCTGAATAAAATTAAATAAACTAAAAATAAACCTAAACATAAATTAAAAAAAATAAAACCTAAAAATAAATCTAAAATAAAAACCTAAAATTTAAACCTAAAAAAATAAAATAAAATCCTAAACCTAAACCTAAAAATAAAAAATAAAAATAAAACTCAACTAAAAAAATAAACATAAACCTAAACCTAAACCTAAAAAATAAACTAAAATAAAAAAACCTAAACTAAAATAAGTATACCTAAAAAAAATAAATGTAAAAATAAAACCTTAAAATAAATAAAAAATAAAACATAAACCCTAAACTAAGAAAAAAATCTAAACCTAAACTAAAAAAAATAAAATAAATTTAAACCTAAACTAAAATAAATAAAACTTAAACAAAAACCTAAAATAAATAAAACCTAAACCCTAAACTAAATAAAATAAAATAAACAAAAAATAAACCTAAACCAAAATAAAAAATAAAACCTAAAAATAAACCTCGAATAAAAACCTAAAACCTAAACCTAAGAAAAATAAAATAAAAACATAAACCTAAACCTAAAAATAAGAAATAAAACCTAAACCTTAAAAATAAAACTCAACTAAAAAATAAAAATAAACCTAAATTTAAGCTTAAAAAATAAATTAAAAAAACCCTAAACTAAAATAAATAAACCTAAAATAAATAAACTAAACTAAAGAAAAATAAAAACAAACCTAAATAAAAATAAAAAAATAAAACAAACTAAAATAAATAAAAAATGAACTAAACCTAAACCTACCGACTACTTAATTTAAAAAAATATGTTTACCTTAAACCCAAAAGCTTAAATTCTAAACTATAAACCTAAAAATAACCCTAAACCCTAAGCCTACAAACCTAAATCTACCACCCTAAACCTTAAACTAACCCTAAACCCTAAACCCTAAATCGTAAACCCTAAACCCTAAGACCTAAAACCCTAACTACTAAACTAACCCAAAATGCAAAACCCTAAATCCTAAAAACCCTAAACTATAAAGCCTAAACCCAAAACTAACCTAAGCCTAAAGTAACTAAATAAATTAAAAAATAAACCTAAACCCTAAGAATGGGTAGAATCTTGACACGAGGAACATCACCGTCGACTAAGCTCAATCTAAATCTTGTGGTGGAAACGAAGGTGGAGGCAACGGTTATCGCAGTGGTGGTGGAGGATCTGGAGGTGTTGGTGGATATGGAGGTGGTGGTGGATAAAAACTAAATTAAACTAAAATACAAAAAACCTAAATAAAATAAAAACATGATAAAGCTAGAATAAAATAAAATAAAAAGTAAATAAAAACCTAAAACTAAAAATAAAACCTAAAAATAAATTAAAAATAAAACCTAAACCCTAAACTAAAAGAAACCTAAACCTAAAATAAAAATAAAATGAACCTAAACCTAAACTAAAATAAACTAAACTAAAATAAATAAAACTTCTACCTAAGCCTAAAATAAACTAAACCTAAACCTAAACTGAAACACTAAATAAAATTAAATAAATTAAAAATAAACCTAAACTTAAACTAAAAAATAAAACCTAAAAATAAACCAAAAATAAAAACCTAAAACTTAAACAAAAAAATAAAATAAAAGCCAAAACCTAAACCTAAAAATAAAAAATAAAATAAAACCTAAACTTAAAAAATTAAATAAAAATAAAACTAAACTAAAAAATAAAACTAAACCTAAACAAAAACATAAAAAAACCTAAGAAAAAATAAATAAACCTTAAATAAATAAATTAAAGTCAACAAAAATAAAAATAAACCAAAAAGTTAAACTAAAATAAACAAAAATTAAACTAAATAAACCTAAACCAATATGTTTACTTAATTTAAGAAAAATAAAAAAATAAAAATAAAAAACCCTAACCCTAAACCCTAAACCTAAAACCATAAACACTAAACCCTAAACCCTAAACCCTGAACCCTAAACCCTAAACTTTAAAACCTATAACCCTAAACCCTAAAACCCAAGCCCTAAACCTTAAACCCTAATCCCAAAAGACCTAAAAACCTAAATCTTAACTAAATAAAGCTTGAAAATAAAATAAATAAATAAACATAAACCTAAATAAAATAAAATAAATAAAATAAAATAAAAACTTAAGCTAAATTCTAAACCTAAATCTAAACCTAAACCTAAATGTAAAAAAATAATAAAATAAAATATATAAACTAACTAAATTAAAATAAATAAAAACCTAAATAAAACTACAAAACAAAATAAATTTAAAAATAAAAAACTTAAATAAAATTAAAATGAAATGTAAAATAAAAATAAAATAAACCTAAAATAAAATAAAATAAAAACTAAATAAAAACTTAATCCTAAAAAATAAACCTAAAATAAATAAATAAAATAAAACCTAAACCCTAAGAAAAAAGACTATACCTAAAATAAACAAAATAAAATGAACATAAACCTAAACTAAAGTAAACTAAACAAAAATAAATAAAACCTAAAACTAAATAGAAAATAAACTAAAGCTAAACCCTAAACTAAACTAAACAACAGAAACTAAAAATAAACCTAAACCTAAACTAAAAAATAAAACCTAAAAATAAACTTAAAAATAAACCTAAAATAAAAACCTAAAATCTAAACCTAGAAAAATAAAATAAAAGCCTAAACCTAAACCTAAAAATATAAAATAAAACCTAAACCTCAAAAATAAAAAAAAACCCAAACCTAAACCTAAAAAATAAACTAAAAGGAAAAACCTAATCTAAAATAAATAAAACTAAAATAAATTAACCAAAATAAATAAAAATAGAAAATAAACCTAAATAAAAATAAAAAATAAACTAAATAAACCTAAACCTACGGGTTTACTTAATTTAAAAAAAACACCCCTTATCCCCAATCCCAAACTCTAAAACCCTAAACCCTAAACCCTAAAATTAACCCTACCACTAAACCCTAAACTGACCTAAACCTGGGACCCTAGGCCTAAACCTAGGCCACCACCATACCCTAAACCCTGCCAACCTGACTGAGCCATCAACCTAAATCTGAAACAAACCACAAAATCTTACCATATACCAATCTGAGCCCAAACCACAGAACCCTAGCCCAGACTAACCTGAACCTGAACTAAACTAAACCCTGAACCTAAACTTTAAACCTTACCTAGGCCCTACCACTGACTGACTCAACCATAAACCTAAATCCAAACCCTGATTCTTAAACCTAAACCTCAACCATAAAATCTAAAAACCTAAACCTAAACTATATAAACCTAATAATAAATAAATAAAATAAATACATAAATAAATAAAAACCAAATTAAAACCTAAAACTAAATAAATAAATAATAAAAATAAAATAAACTAAAATGAAATAAATAAAAACTTAACTAAACTAAAAAAATAAAATAAACCTAAGAATAAAAAACCTAAATAAAAAAACTAAATGTAAAATAAGAATAAAATAAACCTAAAATAAAATAAAAGAAAAACTAAATAAAAACCTAAACCCAAAAAATAAACTAAATGTAAACAAAAAAAAACCTAAACCCTAAACTAAGAAAAAAATGTTAAAACTAAAATAACCCAAATTAAATAAACATGAACCAAAATTAAAATAAGCTAAACTAAAATAAATAAAACATAAACCTAAACCTAAAATAAACTAAACTTAAACCCTAAACTAATTAAAATAAAATAAACTAAAATAAAATGGCTAAACTAAAAATAAAACCTAAAATAAACCTAAAATAAAAAAACCACAAACCTAAATAAAAATAAAATAAAAACCTAAACCTACACCTAAAAAAATAAAGTAAAAATAAAACTCAACTAAAAAATAAACTTGAACCTAAAAATAAACTAAAATAAAAAACCTAAATTAAAATAAATAAACCTAAAAATAAATAAACTAAACAAAATAAAAAAATAAACCTAAATAAAAATAAAAAAATCAATTAAACTCGAATAAATAAAAATAAACTAAATAAATGAAATAAAACTAAACCTACTGGTTTGCATAATTTTTTCTTAAAATGCCTAAACCCTAAATCCTAAACCCTAAACCCTAAACCCTAAACCCCTAAACCCTAAATCATAAACCCTAAACCCTAAACCTTGAACACTAAACCCTTAAACCCTAAACTCTAAACCCCAAACCCTAAACCCTAAACCCTAAACCCTAAAATCTAAAACCCTAAACCCTAAACCCTAAACCCCCCCACCAAACTAACCCTAAAATGGTAAACTAACCCAAATCTAAACCCTCACTAAACTAATCCTAAATCCTAAGAATGGATAGAACCTTGCTGGCAGGAACACCACCGTTAACTAGGTTTAGTCAAGATCTGACCGTGGAGGCAAAGGTGAAGGCGATGATTATCGTAGTGGTGGTTTAGGATATGATGCTGGTGGATCTTTTCGAAGGTAGGGGTGGTTCTGATGGGAACAAGAAAAATTGAAGAATGGTTGATCTGATCTACTGCGTATGGAACTGTGTTTTTATAGTAGAGACATATCTACTTATCTAAGGTTTTTAATATTTTCTATGGGTGCTCATTTTTTATCTATGTCATCGCTTATGTCTTAGAAATGTTCGGGTGCTACTTGGTTCATGAAATGAAAAGGAAATCTTAAGCCCTAAATCCTAAACCCTAAACTAAAACTTAAACCCTAAACCTAAAGCTTAAACCCTAAACCCAAAAACCTAAACCTTAAACCTAAAACCTAAAACCCTAAACCCTAAACCCTAAAATACTAAAAACCTAAACCTAACTAAATAGAACCAATAAATAAAATAAATAAAAAATCCTAAACCAAAATAAACTAAAAAATAAAATAAAATAAAAACATAAACTAAAACCTAAACCTAAACCTAAACCTAAACCTAAAAGAAATATAAATAAAAAATAAAAACTAAATAAAAATAAAATAAATAAATACCTAGACTAAACTAAAAAATAAAAAACCTAAATAAAATAAAATTAAACCTAAAATAAAAATAAAATAAACCTATAATAAAATAAAATAAAAAGTAAATAAAAACCTAAACCTATAAAATAAACCTAAAAATAAAACTAAATAATAAATAAAAAATAATACCTAAACCCCTAAACTAAAAAAATTGTAAACCTAAAATAAAAATAAAATAAACAAAATAAAATAAACCTAAACCAAAAATAAATTACACTAAACTAAAATAAATAAATCCTAAACCTAAACTTAAAATAAACTAAAGCTAAACCTAATCCTAAACTAAATAATATAAAATAAACTTAAACCTAAACTAAAAACTAAAACCTAAAAATATACCTAAAATAAAATCCTAAAACCTACACCTAAAAAACTAAAAGGAAAACCAAAACCTAACCCTAACAATAAAAAATAAAACCTAAACCTAAAAAAAATAAAAACAAAACTCAACTAAAAAAAATAAACTTGAACCTAAAAAATAAACTAAAATAGAAAACCAAAACTAAAATAAATAAACCTAAAATAAATAGACTAAGCTAAATAAAAATAAATAAACTTAAATGAAAATAAAAGATAAAATAATCTCAAATAAATAAAAATAAACTAAATAAACTAAATAAACCTAAACCAACAAGTTTACTTAATTTTATATTAAATTACCTAAACCCTAAAGTTACAACCCTAAACACTAAACCCTGAACCCTAAACCCTTAAACCCTAAACACTAAACCCTAAACCTTAAATTTTAAACCCTAAACCCTAAACCCTTTAACCCTAAACCCTAAAAAACATACCTTAAACCCTAAACCCTAGACCATAAACCCTAATCCCTAAACTTTAAACCATAAAACCTAAAACCCTAAACCCTAAACCTTAAACTCTAAATGGTAAACTAACCCTAAATCCTAAACCCTAAACCCTAAACTAACTCTAATCCCTAAGAATGGGCAAAACTTTGATAATAGGAACATCACCGTCAACTAGGCTCAGTCTAGATTTAGCCGTGGATGCGAAGGTTGAGGCGGCAATTATCGTAGTGGTGGTGGGGGATCTGGAAGTGCTAGTGGATATGGAGGTGGTGGTCGAAGCAATGGTGGTTATGGAAATGGGAGGGGCAACGGAGGTTACAACCATGGTGGTGGCGGAGGGAGAGATTGGGGTTATGATGGAGGATCTCGCTACTCGAGTGGCGAGGGTGGTTCTGATGGGAATGAGAGAAATTTAAGACCGATCGATCTGATCTGCTACTAATGAAACTACATCTTAGTAGTAGAGATGGTTCTACTTATCTAGGGTTTTTAATTTTCTCTATGGGTGCTCATTTTTTATCTATGACATTGCTCATGTCTTTGAAAAGTTGGGGTGCTACTTGGTTAATGAAATCAAAAATAAACCTTAAACCCTAAATCTCAAATCCTAAACTACAAACCCTAAACCCTAAACTAAACTTTAAACCCTAAACCTAAAACCTAAACCCTAAACCCTGAACCCCAAACCCTAAAACCTAAACCCTAAACCCTAAACCCTAAGCGTTAAAAAGCTAAAAACCTAAACCTAAACTAAATAAAACCAAAAATAAAATAAATAAAAAACCTAAACCAAAATAAAATAAATAAAATAAAATAAAATAAAACATAAACTAAACCTAAAGTTAAACCTAAAAAAATATAAATAAAAATAAAACTAAATTAAATTAAAGTAAATACATACATAAACTAAACTAAAAAAAATGAAAAGCCTAAATACAATAAAAACTAAACCTAAAATAAAAATTAAATAAAATAAAAACTAAATAAAAACCTAAACCTAAAAATAAAATTGAACAATAAATAAAAAATAAAACCTAAACCCTAAACTAAAAAAATCTTGAACCTAAAATAATAATAAAAAAACAAAATAAAAAAACCTAAACCTAAACTAAAAAAAATAAATCCTAAAATTAATCCTAAAATAAACTAAACCTAAACCTAAACCTAAACTAAGTAAAATAAAATAAACTAAAAATAAACCTAAACATAAATTATAAAATAAAACCTAAAAATAAACCTAAACCTAAAAAAATGAAATGGAAACCTAAATCAGAACCTAAAAAAAAAAAACCTAAACATATACAATAAAATAAAACTCAGCTAAAAAATAAACCTAAACCTAAAAAATAAACTAAAATAAAAAACATAAATTATAATAAATAAACCTAAAATAAATGTACTAAACTAAATCAAAATAAAAAATAAACCTAAATAAAAAATAAAAAATAAAATAAACTCAAATAAATAAAAAATAAACTAAATAAACCTAAACCTACCGATTTACTTAATTAAAAAAAATATAAACCCTAAATCCTAAACCCTAAACCCTAAACCCTAAAATTAACCCTAAACCCTAAACACTAAACCTACAACCCTAAACTTATAATCCTAAACCCTATACCCTAAATCCTAGAACCCTAACCCTAAACCCTAAATCCTAAACCCTAAACCCTAAACCCTTAAACCCTAAACCCTAAACCCTAAACCATAAACCCTAAAACCCTAAATCATAAACCCGAAACTCTCAAATCTATAACCCTAAACCCTAAATCCCAACCCCTAAACACTAAACTAACCCTAAACCCTGAGGATAGGAAAAACCTTGATGGTAGGAATATCATTGTCAACTAGGCTTAGTCTGGATTTGGCGGTGGTGGTGAAGGTAAGGTGATTATCATAGTGGTGGTGGGGATCGGAGGAGTCTTGGTGTATATAAGTGGTAGTCAGGCAGTGGTGGTTATGGAGGTGGGAGGAACGATGGAGGTTACAACCATGGTGGTGGAGGAGGGAGAGAACGGAGATACGATGGCAGATCTCACTACTCGAGAGGAAGGGGAGGTTATGACGGGAAATGGAGAAGCTAAAGAATGATCGATCCGCTCTGCGACTTATGGAATTGTGCCTTAATAGTAGATATAGTTCTACTTATCTAAGGTTATTGATTTTCTCTATGGGTACTCATTTTTTATCTATCTCATCACTTGTGTCTTAGAAAACTTGGGGTGCTACTTGGTTGACGAAATCAAAAAGAAGAAATGGTGAATCTGAATTTGTTCTCTATTAAAAAAACCTTCAACCCTACGCCCTACACTAAAACTTAAACCCTAAACCTAAAACCTAAACCCAAAATCGTAAACCCTAAATCCCAAACCCTAAGTCCTAAACCTTAAACCCTAAACCCTAAAAAGCTAAAAACCTAAACATAAACTAAATAAAAACTAGAAATAAAGTAAATAAAAAAATCCTAAACCAAAATAAAATAAAATATAAATATAAACTAAAACCTAAACTTAAACCTTAACCTAAACGTAAACCTAAAAAGAAAATAAAATAAAAATAAAAACTAAACTAAAATAAAATAATTAAAACCTAAACTAAAATTAAAAATCCTAAATAAAATAAAAACTAAACCAAAAATAAAAATAAAATAAACCTAAAATAAAATAAAATAAAATAAAATCAAAACTTAAAACTAAAAAATAAACTTAAAAATAAAACCAAAAAATAAATAAAAAATAAAAGCTAAACCCAAAACAAAAAAAAACAAAACATAAAATAAAAATAAAATAAACAAAATAAAATAAACCTAAACCTAAACTAAAATAATCTAAACTAAAATGAATAAAACCTAAACCTAAACTTAAAATAAAATAAACTTAAACTAAATAAAATAAAATAAACTAAAACCAAACCTAAACATAAACTAAAAAATAAAAGCTAAAAATAAACCTAAAATAAAAACCTAGAACCTAAACCTAAAAAAATAAATTAAAATGCTAAACCTAAACCTAAAATTAAAAATTAAAACCTAAACCTCAAAATAAAATAAAAATAAAACTCAACTACAAAAAACCTAAACCTAAAAAATAAACTAAAATAAAAACCTAAAATAAAATAAATAAACCTAAAATAAATAAATAAAACTAAATAAAAAATATAAATATAAATAAAAAATAAAATAAACTCACATAAATAAAAAACAAACTAAATAAACATAAGCCTACTCGTTTACTTAATTAAAAAAGCCCTAAACCCTAAATTCTAAACCCTAAACCTATAACTCTAAACCTACAACCCCAAATCTTGAACCCTAAACCCCAAACCTAAAAACTAAACCCTAAACCACAACTCACCCTAAAACTTTAAACCCCTAAACCCCAAACCTAAGAGCGATAAAACCTAAACCATAAAACCTACAATCATAAACCCTAAACCCCAAACCCTAAATTCTAAATTAACCTTGAACCCTAAACCCTAAACCCTAAACCCTAAACTAACCCTAAACTGTAAGAATGGGTAAAACTTTGATAACATGAACATCACTGTCAACTAGGCTCACTCTAAATCTAGCGGTGGAGGCAACGATTATCATAGTGTTGGTGGGGGATCTGGAGATGCTGGTGGATATGGAGGTGGTTGTCAAAGTAGTGATGGCTATGGAGTCAAGAGGAGCGACAGAGTTTACAATCATGGCGGTTGCGTAGGGGGAGATCGGGGATATCATGGTAGATCCCACTACTTGAGAAGTGGGGGAGGCTCTGATTGGTGCTAGTGAAATAGAAGAATGGTCAATCTGATCTATTGCTTATAGAACTGTGTCTTTACAGTAGATAAGATTCTACTTATAAAGGGTTTTTAATTTGCACTCATTTTTTATCTATGTCATCGTTTGCATCTTAGAAAACTTGGGGTGCTTCTTAGTTGATGAAATAGAAAAGAAGAAATGTTGAATCTGAATTTGTTCTTAATTAAAAAAATAAAACCTTACACCCTAAACCCTAAAACCTAAACCTTATACCCTAAATCCTAAACCCTAAAAACCTAAAATATTAAACACTAAACACTAAACACTAAACAATAAACCCTCACCCTAAACCCTTTACCCAAAACCTAAACTCTAAAACCCTAAATCCTGAACCGTAAACCCTAAACCCTAAAACCATAAACCCTAAACTGTAAAACCTATTATCCTAAACCCTAAAATTTAAACTCCAAACCCTAAACCCTAAACCATAAACCCTAAACTAACTCTAAACCCTAAATGCTAAACCTTAAACTCTAAACTAACCCTAAACCCTAAACCCTAAACCCTAAACCTTGAATATAGATGTCATTAGGAGTAGATCTAAAGAATGACCCAATCCTCACATAGTTTTGGTAGTTAAAGAAAATGTCTTCAAGAGACTTTCCCTTGACTATTAGAGATTTGAATACCCTAAACACTAACTCTAAATCACATTATAATACTATATATTATAGTGTAATGTAGCATCATATATTTGAGAATGTAGTGATGTGTTTTTGTATGTTATAAGATATTTTAAAATGTTTTAGTATATTATGGTATTCTGCCCTATAGTGTATATTAATATAAATCATAAAAATATTGATTTAAAAAATCAGATGATGAAATTGGTTAAATTTGAAGTGGGAATTAGTTGTAATATCGAAGGTGTGCTGCACCACTTATAGTTTAGAAAGTAAAATTTTATGTTCAAAATAAATATTATATGTTGTAGCATAGTATAACATCATATATCATAATATATTATTCTGTGCATTTTAAATTGTTTTAGTATTTTACAATCATGCAGTCAAGCCTACACTAGTAGTGTTTATAAAAATGTTGATTTAGACTTTAAAATGGTGGAATTTGGCCAAATTCATAATAGGTAGAGCATGGAATCATAATATATTGTTCCAATTTAAAATATGTAAGTGATACAACTAAAATATATAGTTTTTTATTATTTAGACTAATTTTTTGATTTTTTATCTTAAGCAATCCATTGTGATGTGAAATGCAATATAATATAATATAATATAATATGTTATAGTGTAATATAATATAAGATTCCATAACATAGTGTAGCATCATGAATTATAGCATACTATTATGTATTACTACTTGTTGCTTAGCATATTTTAGTTTGTTATAGTATGATTCATAAAAATATTGGTTTATAGGTAGATATGATGGGATCTGGCCAAATTTAAGGTAAGCTTTAGGGAACATCATTGGGGGTGTGCTATGGTGTCTTTTAATTAAAAGAATGGAATTTTGCATCCAAAATAAATGTTATTTTTCAACCAAATTTTATATATATATTTTTTTTTCTTAAAGTGATTCATTTTTAGGTGTAATGAAAGATAATATATTATATGAAAGCATATTAAAATATAATATACATAACAATATAACTTTACATATATATGAATATGGTGGGGTGTTACTAAATGTTATTGTACATTTTAGTATGTTTTACTTTTGTTATAATACATTTGGTCCAAACTCACAAAATTGTTGATTTGAAGGTTGAGATGGAAGAATTTGGCCAAATTCAAGGCGCACACCGAAGAAGTAACACCAAAAAGATGCTATTTTGTACCATTTCCAACAAAAAATAATAATTTTACATCAAAAATGAACATTCTTCATATTTTGAGAAACTTTTGTTATTTGTTTCTTTTAAGTGATTCTAATGAGGTGTAATGTTAGACAATATATTATATTATTACAAAATATAATATAAAATCATATATTGTAATATAATATAGTGTATTAATTCACACTATAATTTGTTTAGCATGATATTGTATAGTTAGTTTGAGCTTGCACCATCACAAATCACAAAAATGTTGATTACAATGTTAAGCTGATGTAATTTGAATGAATACATTGTTACGCTTTTAGTTGAAGTATTAAAGGTGTGCATAAGAGAAGAAATAAGATTTAATCCAAATTCCATGTCAAGGACATGGAGGCAGATCCACTAGGTGATCACACATGCATTGGACATGACATGTGAGCGGTGTACCTAAACCTAAACTAAAGAAAACCTAAAAATAAAATGATTAAAAAACCTAAACCCAAATAAAATAAAATTAAAATAAAATAAAAACCTAAACTAAAACCTAAACCTAAACCTAAAAATAAAATAAAATAAAAAATTAAAATAAACTAAAATAAAATAAAGAAAAACCTAAACTAAAATAAATAAAACCTAAACCAAAACTAAATAAAATAAAATAAACTAAAAAGAAACCTAAACTTAAGCTAAAAAATAATACCTAAAAATAAACCTAAAATAGAAACCTCAAACCTCAACCTAAAAAAATTAAATAAAAACCTATACCTATACCTAAAAATAAAATATAAAACCTAAACCTAAAAAATAAAATAAAAATAAAACTCAACTAAAAAATAAGCCTAAACCTAAACCTAAACCAAGAAAAAAGCTACAATAAATAAACCTAAAATAAATAAGCTAAATTAAATAAAAAAATAAACCTAAATAAAAATAAGTATAAAATAAAGTAAAATAAATAAACTAAATAAACCTAAACCTACCAATATACTTAATTTAAAAAAAAAGTAAAAAAAATTAACAAAAACCCAAAGGCTCTAAACAGAGCCTAGGCCTATTTCAGACTCTAAGCAATAAAACCATATCTATAAACCATAAACCTAAACCCCTATATGCTATACTAACATAATATTACATATGCATACATAACTAATGCTATACTATCTTTATATGGTATAGTGGTATAATATATATAATATATAATTATATAGTATAAGTATAATTATAGTGTATTATATGGTATGGTATATAGTGTAGTGTGGTATAGTATAGTATACTACAAACTATAATATACTATATATATAATATGGTATATAATATTATTATATAGTATAGTATTATACTATAGTACACAAGCATAATGATGGTGTGTATATTGTGTATGGTATAATATATAGCGATTGCATAATATATGCTTGTATGGCGTTTGGTTATGGTATGTATGGTATAACACTATCTTGTAGTGTTACACTATAGTGTATAGTATATTAAATATATTATATAGTTAGTATAACCTTCTTATATAATCTTATAACATTATTATGTTATGGTATATTATATGGTATATTATAATTATAGTATAATATTATAATATTGTGTGGTATATGGTCGCGTTATATACATGTGTATTGTTTGGTTTGCATACTATTACATATGTTATGGTATAATTATGTGTTACATGTTATGTTATATTTATACTTGCTTATATCCTATCTTGTGCATCTTGGTATGTTATGGTATATAAATGTTGTGGTCAATACCGCAATACTTTCTTTATGTTATGCCACCTTCTTCTACTTTGTGATTATCTGGGTATATGGTATGTAATTAATATGCACTTTGCTTAACTATACTGCACTATCTACAGTATGCTACAATGCCTATACATTCTATACCTATGCTTTATACACTATATATGGCATGGTATAACATCTTTATACTATCTTGCTATGTCTTATATATGCATATTATGCATAATATATCTTTATCTTATATGCTATTATATGGTATTGTATTAGTAATTATGGTATGTGGTATGTTATATATATGGTTGTGGAGTGTTATATGGTTATGGTAATTTTGTATGGTATGCTATATTATGGTATAATTTACACTATGTATGGTGTGGTATATGGTATAATTATGGTGTATGGTATGTAATTAATAATGCTATACTTTATACTGCTACTGTTACAATATGGACACTACATATACACTGCACTTATGCTATACTATATATATTTATATGGTGTGCATATGTATTATGGCATGGTATATATTATGGTCTAAATACACATTACACACTACTACGCTGTTATCTTACTATTAGTATGGTATGGTATGGTATAGTAATTTGTATTCTAAAGTGGTGTGACAAACTATACTATCTTTATGCTATCTTTATATATGCATGTATATGGTGTGTGTAATGATTAATGATATTGTATATCTATCTATGTTATCTATATATCTTATACTATATAATACTATGTTATTGTTGGTAGTTATTGCTAATATGGTATATATATGTATAAATATGGTATGGTGTAATATATTTGGTATACTATGTTTATTAATGGTGTGGTGTATATATGTATATCCTATGCACTATCTTTGTACTTACCTGTATCTTATAGAGTATATCTTTATTATTGTATTTATACTATGCTAACACCTATTATGCATGTATGGTGCTATGTATAAAGATAAAACATATATAATGTAATATAGTAATAAAAAATAATTATCTTATGTTATGTTGTGTTTGTATATGGTATGGTGGTATTATTGTAATTATATTGTGTATTATAATATGGTATATGTATAATATATCACATATACATTATAATATAGTGTAGTATAGTGTATATACTATATTATGCTATATTATATTATATATACTATATTATAATATACATAAATATATTGTATAGTATAGTATATTGTATAGTATAGTATATACTTACTTATACTATATCTATTCACCATATATATATATGGTGTATGGTGTATATGGTTAGGTATGTTATTGGATATATGGTGTATATAATTATAGTAATAGTGGTTATGCTACAATATTGTATATTATACTATCTAGAATGTTACATATAGTAATAGTATATCTGATTAAAGAGTTTATAGTATTACATAGGATAGTATAGTATGTATAGTACACTATACTTATATTATACTAATATATAGCATATGGTGTGTATAGCATAGTATAGTATAGTATTGTATCTTTATGCTTTACCTACTACTTCTTGTGACATAATGATGTGGTATATTGTATAGTATGGTATGTTATGTTGGTGGTATATGGTGTGGTTGTACTAATCTTTATCTTATCTTTATCTTGTATATAACCTATATATTTATGTAACTGTATTATATATGTATATATATTATGAAAGTATATTATAGTGTATAATAGTATAGTATACACTATATAACTATAATTACATACTATGCACACTATTGTATATAGTATAGTATAGGATAATAATATACTACATGTGTAATGTATAGTATATATACATAATACATACACTATACTATAAGTATATACACTATACATATAATATACTATATACAATACATACATAGTATGTATGTATTATATATAGTATATTATATGTAATATAGTATGGCATATAGTATAATTTACACAACACTACACATTGTGTATAAGTGTATAGTATTATAATATAGTATAGTGTAGTGTGATATATTATATATAAGTAGTATTATATATAGTATTACATGGTATATGCCAAGTATAGTATAGTATAATATACACACTATATATTATAGTGATATATTGTATAGTATTATACTATATATTATGTATACACCATATTATACACTATACAAAAGTATAATATAGTATAGTATAGTTATGCGATTATATACCTTTACAATACTTAGCTATGGTATATATGGTGTACACTATATATACACTACCATTCTATGCTATATCTTATATTACATGGCGTATGGTATATATACATATACTTTTTTACTATATGTTACACTATGCTATACACTATGGTAGTGGTGTGGTTGGTATAGTGTATAATTATGTTACTTGCATTATGTATAGTAGAATAATGTAGTATAATATGGTGTAATTATATTGTAGTAGTGTATAATATAATAATGTGTAGTGTATAGTATAGTATATTAGATATGTAGTGTATATAGTATTGCATGGTATGGTGTATCTTCTTATGCCATTTATATACTTATACTAATGGTATATAGTATATATTTTATTATGGGTGGTAACATGCCATTTTTAATGGTTGTAAATTTATAAAACATTGTGTAATGAAAGTGTAAGGATAGTTATGTATGGTATGTAATTGATACTTTACAATATATTATTACATTATAAATATGATAATATATCTTATGCTATACTATATCTTATCTATACATACTACACTATACTATTATATTATATGTAATCTTATATTATAGTAAATGTGTATATATAAGGTGTTGTGATACCATATAAGTATAGTATATGGTATACTATATACCATACTTTTATACACATTTATACTATATATATGTATACATATATATAGTATATAAATTAAATGTATGGATGGTGTATGTATAGATATAGTCTTATGGTATATATATACTATACTGCTATACTATGCTACTAAACTACTATATACTATACTACACTATACTATATTATACAACACTACACATATATATAATATAAACCTAAACCTAAAAAACTAAAAATAAACATAAAATAAATCTAAAATAAAACCTAAAACCTAAAAAATAAAAATAAAACTAAACTAAAGATAAACACAAACCTAAACCTAAAAAAAAAAATTAAAATAAAAACCTAAATTAAAATAAATAAAATAAACTAAATAAACGAAACTTAAACCATAAAAAAATTAAGCCTAAATTAAATAAAAAAAAAAAAAAAAAATAAAAACTTAAACCAAAATAAAAATAAAAAAAAACATTAACCATAAAGTAAAAAAAATCTAAACCTAAAATAAACAAAATAAACCAAAACCTAAACCTAAAATTAAACTAAAATAAACTAAACTAAAATAAATAAAACCTAAACCTAAACATAAAATAACTAAACCAAACCCTAAACTAAATACAATAAAATAAAATAAAAATAAACCTAAATGTAAACTAAAAAAATAAAACCTAAAAATAAACATAAAATAAAATTCTAAAAACTAAACCTAAAAAAATAAAATTAAAACCTAAACCTAAACCTAAAAAAAAATATTAAACCTAAAACTAAAAAATAAAATGAAAATAAAACTAATATAAAAAATAAACATAAACCTAAACCTTAACTAAAAAATAAACTAAAATAAAATAAATAAATAAAAAAAAAATAAAGAAATAAACCTAAATAAAAATAAAGATAAAATAAATAAAATAAATAAAATTTGAACTAAATAAACCTAATCCTATTGGTTTGCTTAATTTACCTAAACAATACTAATTCCTAAACCCTAAATCACACTCTCCCAAACCTAAATCCTACAACCCTAAGCCCTTAACCCCAAACCCTAAGCCCTAAAAAACCCTAAACACTAATCCTAAACCCTATACCCTAAAATTCTAAACACTAAAACCCTAAACACTAAACCCGAAAATACTAAATCTGTTGTGGCCTATAACTCCTCTCTTAATTAACCTTTGCTTAACCCCTTTTTATTTTACTTATGTTTAATTTTCTTGTTTGGAATGTTAGAGGGATCTGAACCCTCTCTATTCATAATCCTATAAGAAATCTTTGTTGTATTCAATATATTTAATTACTTATTATTCTAGATCCTCTTATCCATGCTAATAAAATTAGCCATGTTGCTAGAATGATCGGCTTCAATAATTTTTTCTCTAATATTAGTAATAAAATTTGATGTTATTAGAATAATTTTGTTGAGGTTTCTATTATTGATGATTTTCAACAAGTTATCAATGCTCAAATCTTTTATGGTGACTATTGTGTTTTGAGCTATTTTATTTATGCATCTTGTTATAGATCTGGTAGAATTCTTCTTTGGAATAATTTGAGGACTTTTACTACCTCGATCAACAAACCTTGGTTTGTGGGGGGTGATTTTTACACTATTTTATTTTCTTCTGAACGAAGTGGTGGCTACTCTCCTAATATTTATTCCATGGAAGATTTTTCCAATCTGATCCTTGATTGTAATTTGATTGATATTGGCTTTAAGGGTTCTAATTATACTTATTAAAACTCTAGAATTTGTCAAAGATTGGACTTGATTCTTTTTAATAATCATTGGATTACTCAATGGCCTATTACTTTTATTGATCATTTAAGAATAACCTTGTCTGATCATGCTCCTCTTCTAGCTTCTATTAAAGATAATTCTAATAGATTACATAAATCCTCTCCTTTTAGATTTCACAACATGTAGATTCAGCATATTAGCTTTTTTTGATGTTGTGGCTAATAATTGGAAAGCCCATTTACATCTCCATAATTCTTTTATATGGATGAGTAGACTTTGGTTTAAACTTAAAAGACTTAAGCAAAATTTGGGTTGCTGGAAAAAGCATTATTTTAAAAACCTTTTTGATAATATTAAAGATATGGAAAAATTGGTGTGTGATCTTGAAGTCTCTATTATGTCTGATCCTTCTAAGATTAAGGACTTGATTGAGGTGAAAGACAAACTTGTTAACTTCAAAATATGGAAGCGACTTACTTGTGCCAAAAACCTGCTTGTAAGCATATTACGGATGGTAACAAGAATAGTAGTTATTACCTTGCTTTAGTTAATAAAATGAGCACTTTTAATAATATTCTAAAACTTAAAGATGATAATGGTGTTTGGATTATGGAGAATAATGATATTATAGAATTAGTTATTAATTACTTTAGAAATATGCTTAGTAAGAGTTACTCTTATGAAGTTATTCTAAATTGCATTTGATTCCTTCTATTATTACTAATGATGATAATGAGTTGCTTACCATCGTGCCTAATGATGTTGAAAATGTCGCAAGTCCTTAATAGCATGAATATAGATTATGTTGCTCATCCGAAGGGTTTCACTACTCTATTTTTTTCAAAAATGTTGGTTTATCATTAAAAATGATTTGATTGAGGTTGTGGTTTATTTTTTTAATGGTAATCCTTTTCCTAGATATTTCTCTTGTACTTCTATCAATCTCATACCTAAGAAGGATAATCCGAACTATTGGAGTGATTTTAGAGCTATTCATCTTTGCACCTTCTTTAATAAGTTGATTTCCAAAATTATAACCAACAGGCTTAGTCCTTTAATTAATAAAATTATCTCACTCAATCAAATTGGTTTTATTGGAGGTAGATCTATTTCTAATAATATTTTACTGGCCCAAGAATTAATTGAAGATCTTGATGCCAAAACTAGAGGTGGAAGCATTCTTTTCAAATTAGATACTACCAAAGCCTTTGATAACATTTCTTGGGACTTTCTTTTCTATATACTAAATTTATTTGGGTTTTCTGATAAATTTATTTTTCTTATTAAAATTTATATTAATAATGCGTGATTTTTGATAATGCTTAATGGGGAAGACTTGGGTTTCTTTCCATCTTCCCAGGGCTTAAAACAAAGGGATCCTTTATCTTCTGCTTTATTTATTATCGCTATTGAGTACTTATCTAGGAGCATCAATGATTTATTCTTTAACAATCCTAGTATGTACTATGAAACTCTTGGTGTTCTTCCTATTTCCCATTTAAGCTATGTAGATGACTTCATTATTTCTTTGCAAAGCTACAATTCATCAAATCAAGCATCTTAAGTATTTTCTAAGTAGATTTGGTAGAGAAAGTGACCTTTCTATCAATGATAACAAAAGCTATTTTATCACTTCCTCTCATCTCCAATAATAAAATCAATCAAATCAATCAAATCATATCATTAATTTTAAGCATCAATACTTACCTTTAAAGTACTTGTGTGCTGCTCTCTTTAAAGGCTCGAAATGATCTCATCTCTTTGATGAGTTAATTTAAAAAATTTTAAATTAAATTTCTATTTGGAAATTCCATTTTCTTTCGTTTGGTGGAAGGCTCACTATTCTTAAAAGCACTCTCAATTCAATGCCTCTAACTATTATCCCCCGATGCTACTCATTAGAATTGATCGCTTAATAAATGTTTTCGGGCTCCAATAACTCTACCAAAAGAATGCATTGGACATCTTGGCATAAATGTTGTGGTCCTTTGGCTGAAGGTGCTCTAGGTTGCAAACCTATTCGTGAAGCTATCACCGCTTTCTCTCATATGCCATTGTGGAATTTCAGAAAGAATTATGATGGAAAAATATTGACAAGTTAAACACCCTCTTATCTATGCTTATAAAGATGGTGACTCTCTAGTTTGGAAAAGGATTTGCACCATTAAATGGGTTGCAGAATCCTCAATATCTTGGGGTATTCATTCAGGTACTTCTTTCTTTTGGCAAGACAACTGGATTGGTAACGGCTCCATTGACACCCTTTTATCTACCCACTCTACTTCGCCTATCAGAGTTAACTATTTTTGGCTTAATAACAATTGGAATTAAAGTAAACTTGAGAATTATATCCTTATTTCTCTTTTTAACTATTTTAGAAATAACTCCATTTCTTCTAACAAACCAGATCTAATTCTTTATAAGCTTTCTTATAATGTTGATTTTGTTCTTAAACTATTAAGAGGCTTGATTAATCTAGATAATACTAGATTGCCTTATCTTATATTATAATTTCTTGGCTTGGTTTCTTTTATGTTGGTTTTTCATTAGCCTTTGCTTTTTGTTTGCCCTTTGTTAAAACCTCTTTGGGTTGTGGTTATTTGCTTATTTTCACTCTTTGGCCGGAGCTAGTTATTAGTTTTGACCTTTTACTTTTGGGTTGGCCTGGTGTTTTCTACTTGGTGGTTATTGTCATTGCAGTCTCGATTGATTTGGTTTTTTCGGCCCTATTGCTACTGTCTATCTGGCTAGGTTTTTACCACATGTTTTCCTTTACAATTTTTGATAAGCTCTTATTGGGTTGTGGGTTTGTCTGCTATTGGGTTTTCATCTTATATGGGTTTTACCTTATTTCACAGATTGTTCCTCACTTACTTATTTTGGATCTGCTACTATGGTGGTTGAATGGATGTTTTGTTGCTTGGTTGGGTTGAGTGGCAGTGTTGGCTGGTTAGGTTGGCTAGCTAGTTGGCAGTCTTAGCTATTTTTCCTTTTCTGTTGGTGACATATCTGGGGGACTATTGCATTTAGCTTTGGCTTCATTTTCAAATTATGGAGGTTTTTGTTTGGCTTTTATTTTCTCCATCTTGTTGACTATGGATTAGTGGTCAGTTTTGTTGATTATATTTTGTTTTTTTGGTTTTGGTTTTGTCCTCTTCTTATTTAAGCCTTGCTCTCTTGGTTGCAGCAGCTTTGGGTTTGGTTATTATTCTAGTTTGGCTAGTTGTAGGTTTTTAGTGGCTATTATTTTTTCGGTTGTCATGGGTGATTTTGGCTTGATGGCTGCTATTGGACTTTACATTGACTTGGGTTTTCTACTACTGGGTGGTTGGCTAGATTGGTTGGTTGTTTCTCTATTGTGTGGTGTTTTGCTAGTTTTTCTACTTTTTCTTGGATGATGGGGATCTTTCCTTTATTGGTTACTAATGATGGGCTATTCTCTGGTGATCGCCTTATGGATGTTTTACTTAGTTGCTTTGGTGGGAGGACTATTAGTTGTCCTTGGAATCTTGGTTGGCTGCCTTTCTCTTTGTTGGTTTTTTTCTTCTTCTTCTTAGCCAATTTGTTGCTTTTTGGTGTCTTTGGATGAACCTTTTGATCCTTCTAAATTGGGATTTTGGTTTCATGTGGTTGGTGGCTTTGGCTTCCTTTATGGGTGCGGCCTTGGTTGTCGCCTTGTATCTTGGTGGTGGTTTCTTTGGTATTCTTGGTTCCATTAGCTTGGCCAATGATCTTGCTGTAACTTTTGGCTTTATGTGTGTGGCCTATTGTGGGTTTTAGTTGGTGGGTTGGTTGCTGAATGGCTATTGGCTAGTTATTTTTGCTATTTTTCAGGTGCAGGACTAAATCATTATGGATTGCTTGCCTTGGATTCTGTATCGGTATCTTGGTTGATGGCTTTGATGCTACTCACCTCCTGTCTTTGCTTGGTAGCTTTACATATGACTATAACCCTTCTTATAAAGTTTGGATGCTCATATGTATTGTTGCCCATTGAGATGATCTTAACTGAGCATGAGCCTTTTCTTTCTGAGCTCTCTCCTTTTGCTCTCTTTATCCTTATCCTTTTAGATATGAGTTTTTCCTTAGTAGTGTTTTTTGCAAAATTCTTTCATAGGTTGGAACTTTACCGTTGGCCTGGTCGTTTCTCAGTCACCACTACTGTTGTTGTCATGGAGCTTGCTTATCTTGCTTTCTCAAACCAATCACGAACTGCTGAGGACTCAACCTTTCTTTTTCATGCTCTATTTAGTTTTACTCCATGTCATTTTGCTCTCATTCTATTTATTTGTTGTTTTTGCTCTTTTGTTTTCTTTTCTTCTTTTAATGTACTTAGACGGGGGTTTAACTCTTTAGGTTTCTTGTAGCTCTATGAGTGGTAGAATTTTGAGCTTTATCACTTTTAAGGACATTATTTCTTTTCCTTTTATGGTAATAAAGTTCTAACTTTTCAAAAACCCTAAACCTAAATCCTAAACCAAACTCTACCACCCACCCTAAACCCTAAACCCTCCAAATCCTAAACCTACCACCTTAAACCCTACTTTAAACGCTAAACCTCTAATCAAACCATCCATAACCCTAAACCCTCCACACCTAAACCCTTAAACCTGGGCTCTAAACTATAAACCCTAAACCACAAATCTATATGCCCACCCCAAACCCTGACCCTAAACCTAAACCCTGGGCCCTGGGCCCTAAACCCTGGGCCACACCCTAACTATGCACCTTAACCCCTAAACCCTAAAACCCTGGGTTCTAAAAACCTAAACTAGGCTAGGCCCAAACACTAAACCCTGGGCCACTGACCTCTGGGCCTGACCACTAACCACCCTAAACCCTAAATGCTAAACTCCAGGCCCTAAACCCTTAAAACCTAAACCTGGGCTAAACTAAATAGACCTAAAATAAAATAAATAAAATTAAACGATAACTAAAATCACCTAAAATTGCGTGAAAGATAATAGATAATAAAATAATAAAATAAATAAAAACCCTAAACCCTATACCTATAAATTAAACTAAAATAAAAAACTTAAACTAAAATAAATAAATCTAAAATAAATAAACTAAACTAAATAAAAGTAAAAAATAAACCTAAATAAAAATAAAAAAATAAACTAAAATAAATTAATAATAAACTAAATAAACCTAAACCAAGTAGTTTACTTAATTTAAAAAAAGCCCAAAACCCTAAATCCTAATCCCTAAAACAAAACCTAAACCTTAACTCTAAACCTTAAACCTAAACTAAACCCCACCCTAAAATAAATTAAACCTAAAATAAAATAAATTATGAACTAAATAAAATCTTAATCCTAAATAATAAAACTAAAAATAAAGCATGAAAATAAATTAAAATAACCTTAAACCCTAAACTGAAAAAAAAACTAAACCTAGTATGCTAATAAAATAAACCTAAACCTAAAATAAAATAAACTAAACTAAAAAATATATAACCTACACCTAAACCTAAAATAAATTAAGCCTAAACTTTAAACTAAATAAAAGAGAAAATACTAAAAATAAACCTAAACATAAACTAAAAAATAAAACCTAAAAATAAACATAAAATAAAAACTTAAAACCTTAACCTAAAAAAATAAAATAAAAACCTAAACCTAAACATAAAAATTTAAAATAAATCTAAAACCAAAAAAAAATAAAATAAAAATAAAACTAAACTAAAAAATAAACATAAACCTAAACCTAAACCTAGAAAATAAACTAAAATAGAAAAACCTAAGGAAAAATAAATAAACATAAAATAAATAAACTAAACTAAGTAAAAATAAAATCTAAATCTAAATAAAAATATAAAATAAACTAAATAAAAATATAAAATAAACTAAATAAAACTAAACCTACCGGTTTACTTAACTTTTAAAAAAATGCTAAGCCATAAACCGTAAACCCTAAACATTAAATCATCAACCCTAAACCCTAAAGCTAAAATAAAATAAAATAAAAACTAAATAAAAACTTAAACCTAAAAGTAAATAAAAATAAAACCTAAACCCTAAACCCTAAAACCAACAACCCTAAATCCTAAACCCTAAACCCCAAACCCTAAACCCTAAACCCTAAACTCAAAACCCAAAAAACCTAAAAACCTAAAAACCTAAACCTAAACTAAATAAAACATGAAAATGAAATAAATAAATAAACCTAAACATAAATAAAATAAAAAAATAAAATAAAAATAAAAACCTTAACTAAAACTTAAACTTAAACCTAAACCTAAACCTAAAAATAAAATAAAATAAAAAATAAATGCTAAACTAAAATTAATAAATAAAAACCTAAACTAAACTAAAAAATAAAAGAAACCTAAAAATAATAAAATACTGAATAAAATAAAACCTAAATGTAAATTAAAAATAAATTGAACCTAAAATAAAATAAAATAATAACTAAATAAAAACCTAAACCTAAAAAATAACCCTAAAAATAAAACCAAAAAATAAATAAAAAATAAAACATAAACCCTAAATTAAAAAAAAACCTAAGCCTAAAATAGATAAAATAAAATAAACTAAGACTATACTAAAATAAACAAAACAAAAATAAATAAAACCTAAACCTAAACCTAAAATAAACTAAACCTAAATCCTAAACTAAATAAAATAAAATAAACTAAAAATAAACTTATACCTACACTAAAAAATAAAACCAAAAAATAAATATAAAACCTAAACTTTAAAAAGTAGAATAAAAATCAAAACCTAAACCTAAAAATAAAAATAAAGCTTAAACCTCAAAAATAAAATAAAAAGAAAAATAAACTAAAATAAGATCATAAACCTAAACCTAAACCTAGAAAGTAAACTAATCAAAAGAACTAAATTTAAATAAATAAACCTAAAATAAATAAATAAACAAAATAAAAATATAGTATAAAATAAACTAAAATAAATAAAAAATAAACTAAATAAACTAAATAAACCTAAACCTATCAGTTTACTTACTGTTTTTAAAAAAAAACCCTAAACCTTAACCTTAAACCCTAAACCATAAACCCTAAATAAAATAAACATAAAATAAAATAAATGAAAACTAAATAAAAACTAAACCTAAATAATAAACCTAAAAATATATAAAAAAATAAAACTAAACCCTGAACTAAAAAAACAACTTAAACCTAAAATGAAAATAAAATAAACATAAACCTAAACTAAAATAAATAAAACCTACACCTAAACCTAAAATAAACTAAATCTAAACAATAAACTAAATAAATTAAAATAAACTAAAAATAAACCAAAACCTAAACTAAAAAATAAAACTTAAAAACAAATGTAAAATAAAAACCAAAAACCTAAACCTAAAAAAATAAAATAAAAATCTAAACCTAAACTTAAAAATTAGAAATAAAACCTAAACTGAAAAAATAAAATAAAAATAAAACTTAACTAAAAAATAAACATATACCTAAACCTAATCCTAAAAAATAAACTATAACAAAAATCCTAAACTAAAATAAATAAACATAAATTAGATAAACTAAACTAAATTAAAATAAAATAAAAACTTAAATAAAAATATAAAATAAACTAAATAAACCTAAACCTAATGGTTTATTTAATTTAAAAAGAAACTTAAATCGTGAACTCTAAACCCTAAACATTATATCCTAAATCCTAAACCCTAAACCCTAAACCCTAAACTTAAAATAAAATTAAATAAAAACTAAATAAAAACTTAAACCAAAAAATAAATCTAAAAATAAAATCTAAAAGTTTATAAAAAATAAAATATAAACCCTAAACTAAAAAAAACTAAGCCTAAAATAGAAATCAAATAAACAAAATAAAATAAACCTAACCCTAAACTAAATAAAATAAACTAAAATAAATAAAAACTACACCTAGAGCTCAAATAAATTAAACCTAAACCTCAAACTAAATAAAATAAAATAAACTAAAAATAAACTTAAACATAAATTAAAAAATAAAACTTAAAAATAAACCTAAAATATAAACCCTAAACCTAAATCTAACAAAATATAATAAAAATCTCAACCTAAACCTAAAAATTAAAAATAAAACCTAAACAAAAAAAATAAAATAAAAATAAAACTAAACTAAAATATAAACATAGACCAAAACCTAAACCTAAAAAATAAAATAATAATAAATAAATAAAAACATAAACTAAAACTTAAACCTAAACCTAAAAACAAAAAAATAAAATAAAAATCTAAACTAAAAAAAAATCCTAAACTAAACTAAAAATAATAAACCTAAAAGTAAAAAACTTAAATAAAATAAAATCTAAAGGAAAAATAAAAATAAAATAAACCAAAAATAAAATAAAAATACCTAAACTTAAAAACATAGAATGAAAATCTAAACCTAAACCTAAAAAAAAAAGAAAATCCTAAACATAAAAAATAAAATAAAAATAAAACTAAACTAGAAAATATACATAAACCTAAACCTAAACCTACAAATTAAACTAAAATAATAAACTTAAACTAAAATAAATAAACTAAACTAAATAAAAATAGAAAGTAAACCTAAATAAAAATGAAAAATAACATAAACTAAAATAAATTAATAATAAACTAAATAAACCTTAACCAACTAGTTTACTTAATTTAAAAAATAAACCCTAAATCTTAATCCCTAAAACAAACCCTAAAACTCTAAACCTTAAACTAACCCTAAACCCTAAATCAAAATAAATTAAACCTAAAATAAAATAAATTATGAACTAAAATCTTAATCTAAACAATAAAACTAAAGTAAAAGCATGAAAATAAATTGAAAAAACCTTAAACCCTAAACTATAAAAACTAAACCTAAAATGAAAATAAAATAATCTTAAACCTAAAGTAAAATAAACTAAACTAAAAAAATAAAACCTACCTAAACTAAACCTAAAATAAACTAAGCCTTTAAATTAAAGAAAATATATTAAAAATAAAACTAAACATAAACTAAAAAATATAATCTAAAAATAAACCTAAAATAAAAACTTAAAATATTAACCTAAAAAAAAAACCTAAATCTAAACATAAAAATTAAAAATAAATCCAAAACCAAAAAAAATAAAATAAAAATAAAACTATGCTAAAAAATAAACCTAAACCTAAACCTAAACCAAAAAAATAAACTAAAATAGAAAAACCTAAGGCAAAATAAATAAACATAAAATAAATAAAATAAACTAAGTAAAAATAAAATCTAAATATAAATAAAAATATAAAATAAACTAAATAAACCTAAAACTACCGATTTACTTAACTTTTAAAAAAAATGCTAAACCATAAACCGTAAACCCTAAACCCTAAAGCTAAAATAAAATAAAATAAAAACTAAATAAAAACTTAAACCTAAAAAGTAAACCTAAAAATAAAACCTAAAAGTAAATAAAAAATAAAACCTAAACCTTAAACTAATAAAAACCTAAACCTAAAATAAAAATACAACAACAACAATAAGTTGCATTTATCCCACTAAGCGGGGTCGATTACATGAATTCTTCATCTCCATTGTGTCCTATTATGTGT